>JADLZK010002437.1:0-14588 GCA_015847255.1 Hyparrhenia diplandra
TCGTTGCATGCAGTTGGACTTGGACTGACGGCGCTTTATTTCCGTTATGTACCAAGTGTCTGGACCTCCTCCACGCATCTCCGATTCGCCTTTATCACTTTCCTTCGCATTTCGGGGCCTCCGCGCCCACACAACTAAAAAGTATCTCCCGCGCGCGCCCGGGGACCCTCCTCCTCTCTCCGTCGACTCGCCGGCACGCCAGCTAGCTGGTATTAGCCCGACCCCGCCGACCCGCTGCCATGGCCTCCGACGCGCGGCTCTCCCTACCGTGCCGCCTGCCCTCGCTCCTCCCTCCGCCGGTGCTGCGCCGGTTGCCCCGCGCCGCCGCCGCCGCGGCGTCCACCTCCCGCGGTGCCGCCTCGGGACGGCGGCGGCGGTGCCAGCGCGCGCCCGCGGCTGGCGCCGGCCACGCGCCTCCGAGGGCGAGGTGCAGCAGGTGGAAGAGGAGGTGGTGGACAGCAACGTGCTCCCCTACTGCAGCATCGATGGCAAGGACAAGAAGAAGAAGAAGACCATCGGGGAGATGGAGCAGGAGTTTCTCCAAGCGCTGCAGGCACGTAGTACCTTTTTTTTTATCATGCTGATTGATGAAAAATCGACCAAGTAATCCAGCATCTTATTAGTTGCTGTTTATCATGGTGTTTTTTTTTCTTTTTGAGAACACGTCTAAGCGCATATTTCATTAAACAGAATAGAGTTTGCAGTTCATCATGCTGTTCTTGCTATATATAGGCCTTCTATTACGACCAGAAGGCGATCATGTCCAACGAGGAGTTCGATAACCTCAAGGAGGAGCTCATGTGGGAAGGAAGCAGCGTTGTGATGCTAAGTAAGCGCATCTTTTTAATTGTTCCTCTCGAGTGCGGCGCGCAGAAATGATTTGCTCATGCCAAGTCCTAATCAACCTTCGTTTGTTTTTGCCTTGGCTTGGTTAATTAGGCGCAGATGAGCAAAAGCTTTTGGAAGCCTCCATGGCATATGTCTCTGGCAACCCTATCATGACGGATGAGGAATTCGATGAACTAAAGCTCAGGCTAAAGGTTTCTTCTTTGTTATCCTGTGAATCTTTTGCTAGTGCGATGAGCCGATGATGGTACCGTGTGATATGCTATCCGATGATGGCTGTGGTTGATGTTAATCTGTCCCTATTTCTCAAGTATATTACTAGAACAACTAGAAAGCAAGCAGAGAAAAATATCTTGTGGGGAGTAAGTCGTTTGTAGCTGTGAAAACTCCACCAAAGACCATCTTTACATGTTTGGAAAAAATCTACAGAAAAAGAGGCAGGGGTCATATAATGCACAATAAGCATGTAAAAGCTCTAAGATCAAACTTTGTTCTCTTTCTGAGTTTTTTAGTTTGCTTCCTCAATTTGACATTCCACAAGCAAAGTTGGGTTTGTGCATCACCAGCTTCTTTGCATCTGTGACAACGAGTTCTTTTTAGGATGATGAGAGAGAATAGCATGGTATAGAAAATGGGGCGATGAAAATATAGCAAATCATTAGATTCATTACCAGCTTAAAGTAAAATAAGTAGCAGCATTAAGAAAATAGCCTATTACTAAAAATCCCCATGATTGCACCATAAGCACATAAAGCGTTATTCTTAATCTATAATTATTTTCCTTGATGATTCCTCCTCTCTAGAAAGAAGGAAGCGATATTGTATCAGAAGGTCCAAGATGCAGCCTACGGAGTCGAAAGGTATGTACTACTTCCATGTTCTTTTTACCTCTACTTGTTCACTTATAAGTCTTTATTCTCTAAAAAGTAATCATTCAATTTACTATCCCTGCTGCCAGTTAATTTTCTTAGTGACAACACACATTGGAACGAAAGGCATCGTCTATTTCCTTACTCATAAAGATTAGAACCAGTCCTTTCATTAGCCTGCCACCAAAGTTTTCACAACATGTTGTTTATGCTTCCTTCAGTGATCAAAAGCCTGACAGTCAGTGTTCAGCCTCTATACCATGTGAACTGTAACTGAACATCATTAGTGGGTTAAATCTTCAATTATGCTTTATTTATATTTATTTACACAATTTTTTCTATTTAGTTTTCTAGTGTAATGGTTGAAATCTTCTGCGTTATTAAGTCCTCACCTATAGGTCTCTTGTACCAACTACCAAGTAAACAGACCAGGAAATTTAATAAAACAGTACCACACAGCCAAGTCAGATGAGTTTACACTACAGTTAGGATTAGACGCGACTTTCCCATTTTCACTGACTTTGCTAAGTAATGTGAGTTGGTCCATTCCAAGCTCCTGACTTTCTATGGAATTTTGTGCAGGTCTACAGTGACTTGACTGTTGACTACTTCAAGATGTTGCTGCTAAATGTTCCAGCAGCTGTGGTAGCTCTGACACTGTGAGTATTACATGGACATTCTGGCATGAAAGAGATAAAATGAGGATTGCTTAAATTCTCCTGATTTCAAATGGTCATGTTACACCGCAGCCCAATATAGCTATTAACTGTTTCAGGAGGGTCAGGAGGGGATACTATCTTCATTAACAACTCTAAGATTTCTAATGCACGTTTTCTTCTTGACAGATTCTTCTTCTTGGATGATTTGACGGGATTTGAAATCACATTTCTTCTTGAGGTAAGTATTGGCAAATTGAAGTCTTACTATATGTTATTATTTTTTGTTTAGGGCTTTAGGCTTCTGGACAAGAATTAAGAAATTCGATAATAGTACTTCACTATTCTAAAATTGGGGGTCCACTTTGGATGATTCTAGTGGTGCTGTAGTTGGTGTGGGCTGCTGCAGTGCTGCTAAACTTACCTAGGCCATCTGACTATTAAGTGAACCCTTTGGAGATATATATAATAATATGTCACCTAAGGAAGTGGAAATTCATTTTTTACATTAAGAAAAAATATTTTTTGTGTTCAGTATACTGTAGGTTCTTTGGTTGGTGTTTTTGCTGACCAAGAAATATAATCATTTGTAACTGCATTTTTCTTATTTATGCAGTTGCCAGAGCCTTTCAGTTTCATCTTCACATGGTTTGCTGCACTGCCTTTAATCTTTTGGGTAGCACAGGCAATCACTAATGCCATAGTGAAAGACTTTCTGATTTTGAAGGTATTTTTTTTCTTTTTGTTGTTCATACATTATTGTGTGGTTAACTGGAGTGCGCGCATATATAGATGATGATTATTCTTTTTGCAGGGTCCATGTCCAAACTGTGGGACTGAAAATCTTTCCTTCTTCGGGACCATATTATCAGTGTCTAGCGGTGGTTCAACAAACAGTGTGAAATGTGCAAGGTATGCCTTCCATTTTTATTAATGTCAAATTCTGTAAGCATTCGATCGGGCTTATTATATGCTGATCAGCATTTAATTTCTATGCTTGTGCATCAGTTGTGGCACTACGATGGACTACGATTCTGCATCCCGATTGATTACACTCCCGGAACCGGCTGAGGCATAAGTCATGGTGGTTTAGGTGAGTCATAATCATCCTACGAGCCTGCCTGCAACCATCAATGGTAGACCAAAGTCTATGCTATATATGTTATTGATTTCATAGTTGTGTTTACTTATTTATGAATCAAACCGCATTCAGAGTAAACAACTAAAGAGTTTTGGAAAGTCTGTAAGATATAGATAGGTACATTTTCTGTTACAGAGTTATTTTCTTTTGAGAGATATATGTTACAGAGTTCTAACTGCATGGATATTCCTTCCTAGATTTCGCTAGCAGGAAAGACGGCCAGCAAATTCCTGAATCCTGATCGACAGTACAAAGCAAGACCGTCCTTGAATCGGGTGACAATAATGACGCGATGTATGTTTGCTATGCGAGTCTATGTATATCTTTAAACAAGTTTAGACATCTGTATTATATAGATTTAACAAAATCGATACATGTATGTATATATGTGCATAGAGTGTACAAAGAAAAATCTACAGCTATATATGTTCCATTTTGTATGAACTATCATCCTGAAGAACTTGACGTTCTGTGCGATGTTCAGTAAAAGAACTAGTGAAACAGGTACCATCGTAAAATATAACATGACTAAAGTCTCCCAGTATGAGTTTGTTGTAGTCAAAAGTTACTTTCGAGGACATAAAGACTGATGCCTCTTGTTGACGTCACGCTGACAGAAAGTATGAAGTGGTCTTTCTTGGTACATTCTTCCACTACGCGTCATGGTATATACTGAGGTGGCCAGAGGATCGGACCGTTGTAGGATTTTAGATTGGCAGTGTATGCTGTGCAAACCAACTCACCTGTGTAAAGTGTAAACTATGGAAACTTCGATCGAAGCCATAGTCCAGGACCCCTCCTATTGTTGCCTATGTCTCCCTGGATTCAAGTCACGGACGCCTAGGGTGCATCGCTGCCACCCGTGAATCGCCGCCGCCCGCACCACCCGTGTATCGCCATCGCCCACGCCCGTCCGCGGAATCGCTGCCGCCCGAGAGTCCATGGCGGGGCGTCCGTCTCCTCGGAGGGGTAAGCAGTGACGGGCTCCATAGGGCGGCACCGGCGGATCCTCCATCGGCGGTGTCGGTCCAGGCGAAACGTCCTGTGAGAGACAGCGTCACGAGGGCGGACAGCGTATAGTGAAAAAAGTGATTACCTTTGCTAATGGTGGGAGGGCTTAAGTGCAAAAGGAGCCCAACTGTACAGCGAGCCATTAGATACGGGATTTGTGGACAGGATCGAAGTTTCCATTGTTTGCATAAGTAAACTAGTTTGCATAGGATACGCTGACTTTTAGATTTCCCCCTTGATGTACTTTTCTAATCCTCTCGTTGAGCATGTATTCGGCATGTAGACCAATGCCATGTGTCTGCATTTTTCAAGATTATATGCAATGCAAGTGCGTCTACGTCTCTTCCTTAGAAACTACCAGACATTTTGGTTTTTCTAGATACTCCCTCGGGATGGTATTAGAAGTCGTTTAGCACAGCGACACGGTCTCCAAAACACAATTTTGACCTCTTATTATTATAAAAATATTTATGAAAATATGATATATGTATACTTTTATCAAAGTATTTTTTAAGACAAATCTACTCATATAATTTTTACATTTACAAACTCAACAACTTAAAAGTTATTGATGATTTATATTCCCGATGTTTGACCCAAACCTTGTCCAAAAACGACTTCTAATACCATCCCCGAGGGAGTATTTTACTTCTACTATATCCTAGCTAGAGGCGCGTGTGCGTGCGTGGAGGCAGCTAGCGGTGGGCAGAAAATATTAGACTTGTTGGCCAATGCAATGCAAGTGCGCGTGTGTACCCGCCACGACACACCGCAACACCGATGAAGCCGTGTGCCGTTGTGCGCCTGTGCCTGTACGTGCCTTCCCACTACAGCTATATGTACCGATGATATGTCACGCGGGGATCCGTTTCGTTAGCTTCTAGGTATATGTAGTGCAGGCCGGGTGACGACGCTACAGCTCTAGCTGTTACCTACCAAGTACCAGCACCTCTCTCGCTGATGGCTCCATCGATCATCTTGAGTTCTGAGAAGGCCCACCATGTTGTTAGCTAATCTGCACGTACGATCATCTCTCTACCTCCAATTCACAATTTTGTGAAGTCCATATCACAAGTTTAGACACATACATATGGAGTATTAAATGTAGAGTAAAAGTAACTAATTGCGCACATATTGCGTGTATTTTGTGAGACATTTTTGAACCTGATGAGTCCGTGATTAGACAATGTCATGCTATAGTAAACATATGCTAATGATGGATTAATTCATTTTAATAAATTCGCCTCACGGTTTACAAGTAGTGACGAAGGTTTAAAAAATATTAGGGAGGGCTAAACACATATTAGACGTACAACACGTTCTTATCAAGGTAACAATGGTGAAAAAATTTTAGGTAGGACTTAGGAAGGGCTCCACGGACACACCAGCAGTAGGGCGGGCTCGAGCCCGGTTGCCCTATTGCTGGCTTCGTCCCCCTTACAAGTGAGTTCTATTATTAGTTTTTTATTAGCATATCCGAAACCCCTTTCGGCATCCCATAAATGTACCACAAAGTTCCTAATGCCTCAACAAACTATAGATCCAGCTACCTCTAGAAATCAGTTTTCAACTATTTTTTGAACCAAAACACCTCTAAAATGCATTTGTCGAGGAGACTGTTTTTCAGCCACAGTTGAAAACTGATTTCTAGAGGCAGTTGGATCTAGAGCCGCTTCTAAAAAATAAGTGCAACATAGTGTTAATTTTTTTCAAACGACATTGGATAGATAAACGACCGAAAATAAAGTTGTACATCTCAAAAACGTTATATAAATTTGTAGTTGACAACCTTTTCATTTGAAATTATTTATCTAATGGAAATTATGTTTGAATTTCTCACATTTGGAATTCAAAATTTTAAACAACCAAATACAAAGGAACAACGACAAAAATAAAGTTGTAGACCTTGATGATATCACATATCTTTGCAATTGAAAACCTTTTCATTTGAATTCGGTTAGTGTGCCAAATAGACAAATACTCATTTTAAAATTGGATGATATGTTAATACGATGAGAAAGAATATCTCATATGGTCACATATGTCTTATGGGTGGGACGGTTAACATAGATACGTGCAAGGTTGCATAGGTCACGAAGTTTGATCCCCTACGTGGAAAATCACGTGTGACTTGGTGGGGTCTCCCTTTTAATAAAATGCTATTTCTGACCTAGATTTATGTTTATGTACAATGATTTTTTTTATCAAAGTCATCAAGGGAAACCCTAGCCTTTTTTTTAATAATGCGAGATATGTTTAAATTCGCTCCCATGGGGAGTCTTAATCAACCACTAGGCTAGAGACAGCTCTTCCACAATGATTCGTAGAGGCAGCTCGAATATAGATCGATTTTTAAAGGCTATTGTTTCCCCCGCCCTAGAAATTCGATTGGTAGAGGTGAATAGAAAACCGTCTGTAAAATTCGAACGTAAAATTAAAGTATAGAGGCCTCTCAGGCGACAACGCCTCTACAAATACTCCGCACAATAGTGATTACACTTTTGAAAAGATCAATCTAGTAAATTAGCTAAGCTAGTTTTCAAAATAGGCTTAGCTAGTTTTGAAAGCTACTTTAAATGTAGAATGGATTTCACCATTATGTTTCTTCATCAGATGAACGAAATATGTATGTACAAATAAGCATTGAATTTCAAGTTTGAGTGAGGAAATTACGCTTCTTCTTCCCAAAAACAGGCTAAATTTTTGGCAGCCCAAACCAAGTTGGAATTGTATTGCACATACAGATAAGTCCACCCCTATAAGTATAATGGCCATGGTTGATTAAGAGCATCCAATCGATCAATAACACAATCAATCTACAGTGGTTTATCTTTTTCAAACCCTAACTCTTCCAACCTCCAATGTTGGTTAAAGTTCCTTTTCGATAATGTTCATGACACATCCATATTGACATAATAAACCATTGGTGCTAATAATTTGAGTTATTGAGTCTCATAATTAAATAACAAATTTGGATACTAAAAGATCATCCACATCTATATATGCATATACTATCTATCTATATCCTGATCCAAATTGATCCATAACAGAAATCTACATCTATGCATACTAGCAGTACAGTAGTGTGTAGTGTCCTGAACAGAATGATTTGTTTTTAGCCAAGCATGTAGCCACTCAACACACAAGGTTTGGCCGCGCCTAGCACTGCCACTGCCACTTCGTGTCGAGAGATAAGGTGCTCGATCACTAGCTAGCTTAGTGCACTAGTCGTCGTCCACTCCGCTCCATACTGGCTGGCGTTCACGGTGCACGCCGCGCACATACATACGTGCGGTCCGGCAGTGCCCGCACCACTACATGCCCACGCCCGCGCAACCACAGCCACGCAATGCATCCACCGGGACAACGCGTTCGCTTGCTTGCGCTGCTTATATATTGAGACGCAGCGTAACCCGTGGCAATCGGGCAGATCGAGCGTCGGCAGTTGTGGACTGGCACTGCACATACACACTAGCCGACCGGCCTCTCGATTGGCTAGGCATGGCAAGGCCGTCGTCGAACGCCATGCTGTGGTGGTCGTTGCTGCTATTCGTCGTGCTCGCTTTGTTGGCTGCCGCCGCCGGTGCAACAAGCCGCGGCGACGACGGGAGGAGGCCGTCGTCGCCGCCGCAGGTGTACGTCGTGTACATGGGCGCCGTGCCGCCCCAGACCTCCCCGACCTGCTCCTCCAAAGCCACCTGCGCCTCGTCGGCACGGTGCTCAAAAGGTCGATCATTGCCACAGAGAGAGCTTGTCTCTATGCACGTCACCTGTTGATTTGTTTCGCCATCAGGCCGCCGCGCGCCGCTCTGGTGGTGGACGGCCGGACTGTCATCCAACACCCTTTATATATACGCATCACACGTCACTCACAGCAGCACACGCACGATCGAGCTAACAAGTAATAAGCCAGGCATGTATGCTGTTGCTGTATTCGTTCAGGGGCCGGAGGGCAGACAGCGTGGTGGTGCACCAGTACAAGCACGGCTTCTCCGGGTTCGCGGCGCGGCTGTCGGAGGACGAGGCCGCCGCGCTCCGGCGGAAGCCCGGCGTCGTCTCGGTGTTCGACGACCCGGTGTACGAGCTGCACACCACCAGGTCCTGGGACTTCCTGCAGCAGACGACGACGGCGGCGGCGGCGGCGGCCGTCACGATCGACGACTCCGCCGGCCCTGCTGCTAGACGACGCGGCAGCAATAAGAACAAGGGTAGTAAACAGGCCACCGACGCACCCGCCGACGACTCGTCGCCGGCGACGGACACCATCATCGGCCTGCTCGACTCCGGCATCTGGCCCGAGTCACCCAGCTTCAACGACGCCGGGTTTGGCCGCGTGCCCAGCCGCTGGAAGGGCGTGTGCATGACTGGGGATGACTTCAACTCATCCAACTGCAACAAGTTAATTACATTTCCTGTTTCTTCTTTTTGTATTAATTTCTGGTGATGGTTAAATCCCATCGATCGACGTGCTGACGCATCGATCATCCCCATATATGCACTGCAGCAAGCTGATCGGAGCACGATACTACGACCTCAGCAGCGTGCGGGGCCCATCGCCGAGCAACGGTGGCTCGCCGCGAGACACGGTCGGGCACGGCACGCACACGTCGTCGACGGCGGCGGGAACGCGGTGACCGGCGCCTCGTACTACGGCCTGGCCCCCGGGACGGCGAAGGGCGGCTCCGCGGGCTCCAGGGTCGCCATGTACCGGGTGTGCGCCGAGTCGGGGTGCGCGGGGTCGGCCATCCTCGCCGGCTTCGACGACGCCATCGGCGACGGCGTGGACGTCATCTCCGTCTCCCTCGGCGCGTCGCCCTTCTTCCGCCCGGAGTTGTCCGCGGACCCCATCGCCATCGGCGCCTTCCACGCCGTCGCCAGGGGGTCATGGTCGTGTGCTCGGCGGGGAACAACGGGCCCAACGCCGCCACCGTCGTCAACGCGGCGCCGTGGATCCTCACCGTCGCCGCCTCCACCATCGACCGCGACTTCGAGTCCGACGTCGTGCTGGGTGGTGGGAATAACAGCGCCGTCAAGGGTGTAGCTATAAACTTCTCCAACCTGGACAAATCCCCCAAGTACCCATTGATCACTGGTGCAGCGGCCAAGTCCAGCTCAGTTTCCGACACCGACTCAGCAAGGTAAACTATCATACTAGCTAGCTCTGACGGATCAAAATCCTGAACAACTGTGACGCCATGTATATGATGGTGATGTAGCCACTGTGAGCCCGGCACGCTGGACAGCAGCAAGATCCAAGGGAAGATCGTGCTGTGCCACCACTCGCAGAGCGACACGTCCAAGCTGGAGAAGGCCGACGAGCTCCAGAGCGCCGGGGCGGTCGGGTGCATCCTGGTCAACGACGCCGTGACGTCGGTGGCCACCGCCTACCTCGACTTCCCGGTCACCGAGGTCACCTCCGACGCCGCCTCGGCCATCCACAAGTACATCGCCTCCGTCAGGTACGTACCGGTCCTTAGCTTTGCCATCTCTTATCTGTAAAGGCCTCACCATTGTAGTACCTGTAACGAAATGCATGTCAGCAGCCAACCGGTGGCGACGATCACGCCGGCGACTACCGTGACGGAGTACAAGCCGGCGCCGGTGGTGGCCTACTTCTCGTCGAGGGGGCCATCAGCGCAGACGGGGAACATCCTCAAGCCAGACATCGCGGCTCCGGGGGTGAACATCCTGGCGGCGTGGATCCCGCCGTCGTCGCTCCCGCCGGGGCAGAAGCAGGCGTCGCAGTTCAACCTGGTGTCGGGGACGTCCATGGCGTGCCCGCACGTCGCGGGGTGCCGCCACGACCGTGAAGGCGTGGAACCCGACGTGGAGCCCGGCCGCGATCCGGTCGGCGATCATGACGACGGCGACGACGCTGAACAACGAGCGCGCGCCGATGACGACCGACGCCGGGTCGGCCGCGACGCCGTTCGACGTCGGCGCCGGACAGGTGCACCCGACGGGCGCGCTGGACCCCGGGCTGGTGTACGACGCCGGGGAGAACGACTACCTCGGCTTCCTCTGCAACTACGGCTACAACGCGTCCACGATCAAGCTCATCGCCGGCTCCACGCTCCCCGGCGGGTTCGCCTGCGCGGCCAACGCCAGCAAGGACCTCATCTCTGACCTCAACTACCCGTCCATCGCCGTGTCGGGGGCTCCTCGGCAGCAGCAAAGCGACGAGCCGGACGGTGACCCGCACCGTTACCAACGTCGGCGCGCAGGAGCAGGCCACCTACACGGTCGCCGTCAGCGCGCCGGCCGGCCTGAACGTGAAGGTCACGCCCAGTAAGCTCGAGTTCACCAAGAGCGTCAAGAAGCTGACCTTCCAGGTGACCTTCTCCCGCAGCGGCAACGACGGTGACGACGACGCGGCAGGCAAGGGCATCCTGTCGGGGTCCATAACATGGTCAGATGGAAAGCATTTGGTTCGCAGCCCGTTTGTGGTCACCAGCTGATGAACACATGGCACTGCGTGCGTGATATGGACGCGCAGGCACTCACGTACAACGTAAGAGTGGTCAAGAAATGATGTGATCTCAAATATAAAGTATACCAAAGATACGATGTTGACAACCACTGCACTGCTAGTGGCAAACTCACAATCATCAAATATTCTGAAACCGGGTCTTTCAAAAAACGGCTTGGTCGATCAGAAATGATAAGTATTGTTAAACATGTGAATAAACAGGGCCGTGCTATTATAATGTCGAAAATTTAGGCCACAGTACCTTGTAACACAGAAGCAACTTGCATAGTAAGCATCAACAGCAGCTGAAAGCATTGCTTCACCTTCTGCATTTCGTCAACTTTTTATGTCTGTACTACTATACTAGTATATATATCAGGCTGTTGTGGAACACTCAGTTTCATTTTAATGGAACCTGGTCATCTATTTCATGCCCTATCAATTCAAAAAAATGAAATCTCCACAGCACTAAATCAATATCTACAAAGTACAAGTCAGCTTTGCTATGGTTGAATCTGCCTATTACAAGGTTCAAGTTATTGTTCAGCAAAATAAATAACAGAAAAAGTTTCGATATTACTGTAAAACCTTCAATCCCAAACTGTTCGATAACATGCACCATCACCATTGCAACATATAGAAGATAATCGTATTCAATCACCACAAATAAATAAATACACAAAACCAAAGAAACAAAATTCACGGCAAATACTTACTACTACAGCCATCAAAAAGGAAGCATTTGAAGATATAGCTTATTGCCAAAAATCTACTTTGTTCAACATGGGAAACTCCATTCATTAATATAACTAGCATAAAAATGCATTACATAAGTGTCTCAGTAAGCTTACAGTATTAAGTAAGACCGAAAGCATACAGAGGGACACATCCAAGCAGAGACAGAGCGTTCACCTAAGTTCAATACAATCTTCAATCTAACCAAGTCGCTAGCTGCTCCGTGGTTAGAGCATACGCTTTCAGTGCTTATCTGTGAGTTCTGGTGAATCGGATAAATAAGGGATATAAGGATCAATATTCGTATACCAATTTTCATTTTCTAAACGTGCAACAACACTCACTTCCTTACGGTCCATGTCATATGCTATCAATCTGTTTAAGGGCTGACGAAAGAAAACCACGTTGCAATCCGGATGAATGGCAACAATTTGAAAGTCCCTCCTGTCTGCTGTAGCTATTCCAAAGAGCTTATGAAAGCTCACAGTATCCTTCAACACCCATTCTTGTGCATCGTAATCCTGAAGGACCCAGATGGACAGTTCATGGCTCCGCTTCCGTGTAAACTAACGATCATCAAAATCGTTGTTGATGTAATGCAAACGTCCTTGGGACTGTCCAATATAAGGAATAGGGTACCAACACCTCCCCTCGGCTACAGCTGGCATTGTGATTACCTTTTTTGCCTTCCCTTGTACATCCACAGCAACCATCTGAGGTTGACCCATATCCAAAACTATCTGTTGCCCAAACATGGATCGAAACGCCCGAAGGTCAGCTTGACCGGAGGGCCGCTTTTGGATTGAAATGAAATTGCAATGTCTTCGTTACAATGAGGGGGTGGCTGCTGCTTATATAGGCAGAGCTCCTTGCCTTTACTTAGGCGCTAAGCATCTCTAGACTTAAGGGCCAAGGCAACTAGACTTAAGGGCCAAGGCATCCCTACTTTGCAAAAAAGTAAATGCATGAAAGTAAGATACAAGTGCTAGGGACTAACTGCTATCAATCTCCCCTAAGACCTAGCACTACATCAGCTTCTTCAGACCAATCCTCCCCTCATCTCCTGAAATTTTGATCTTCCCGGAGACTTGGTAAGAATGTCGGCCAGCTGATCTGGCTGTGGGGATGTAGGTGGCCTTGATGCTTCCATCTTCCGGACATTCCCCGATGAAATGGAACTTGGTCCTGATGTGCTTGCTTACGTCATGGAAGACTGGATTCTTGGCCAATGCGCGAGCAGACTTGCTGTCCACCCTCGGCTCCACAACCTCCACGCTGCGCTCCAAGAACTCCCCGAGCAGCTTGGACAGCCACGGGGCTTGCCCGATGCGGTGGTGGCGGCGACATACCGCCTCGCAGCCTGGCCAGGCCACCACCTTGTTTGGCCGATTGCGGTGATGAGATACCGCCCGGGGAAGAACATCGTTCGGCTGGTGCTCCGGCTTGTGTCTACATCGCCCGGGCGAGGTCGCCGTCATGAGCAGCCAATGAAGCGTCGGAGTCCGGCTCTTTTTGTAGTGGAGCCCGAAGTCCGGCGTCCTCGCCATCTACGAAGCACGCCGCGCTTCCGCGACTGTGAGGTGCTCGGTGGTGGGCGCTCCATGAACCGGCAGGTAGCCCGGACGGCGAACGCCAGAGTCTGGCGGGTGTGCACAAGGTACCGCGGGGCTTCCCATCAGCCGCCGATACATCGCCGCATCCACCTCCTCCGCCGTGCTCTCCGCGCGCGACTTCTCCCTCGGCCGGGGTGGCTGGCGGATTGCGCCCACCATGTCTCCCGGCTCGAGAACCCGCGGCGTAGTTTCGGGCGCAGCGTGATGCCCTTGGCATCCTAGTGGACCTCGACGCCGAGGTAGTAGCGAGCGCAGCCGAGATCACTCATCTCGAATCGATCCTTCATGGCGGCCTTGAAGCTCTCCACCTCTCTCCAATCGCCGGTGATGATCGAGGTCGTCGGCGTGACGCCGAGCCAGCAGCAGCTCCTTCATTTGCGCGGCGCGGGATGACACCGCCGCCTCATAGCGCGCTCTGCTGGAAGCCCATCTCTTCAGCGTGGCGTCCGGCTTCGTTCTAAGGCGCTGGCTGCGCAGCCCCGCATAGCGCCTTCTTGGCGGTACACCTTCCCTTCTTCTCCTCCGGCGACGGCGGGCCGCGCCCCGCACGCGCGTACACCTCCTCCTTGAGGTCGCCGTTGAGGAAGGCGACTTCACATCCATGTGGTGGACCTTTTACCCTTCTGCGCCGCCAATGCGAGAGCATCCCCGCGGTCCATCCTCGCCACCGGCGCGATCGCGTCTTGGTCGACTCCTCCGCCGCGAGGAAGCCTCGCGCCACCGACCTTGCCTTGTGCTTGGTGACCACCCCTTCGTCCTTCTTGAGCTTGAAGACCCACTTCAGCGAGATCGGCGATGGCCGGGTCGGGAGTTCCACGAGCTCCCAAGTCGGTTCTTCTCGACCGTAGTGTGGTTGACCGGCTCCCCGGCGTGTGTGAGGTGGAGGCGGCGAAGAGCCGCCCGCCGCGGCGACTCATCCCGTGATGGCCGTCACGCGGTGCGTAGCGGAGTGGTCGTCGTCGGCGTGATGCAGCGTCCGGCCGCTCCTCGTCGTTCTCAGCGCCTGCCCGGCGGCTTCGATGATGCGAACGCGTCCAGCGCGGCTAAACGCGTGATTGGTAACGCACAGAAGCGAAGTTTAGCGCTCTCCGGCACCGGCGCCACTCTCCCCCAGGCTGCGGGCCGAGATGAAAGCGGCTTTGGCGCGTGCGGTGGCGAGCTTCAGTGGCGGTAATCACGGCTCCCCGTCTGCGTCCTCCACCACTTTCGATGGCGAACTCCTCGTCCGCTGAACCATCTCCTCTCCTC
>JADLZK010002438.1:0-375006 GCA_015847255.1 Hyparrhenia diplandra
GTGGAGGACTTCATCACGAAATCCAAGGTAACGGTGTCCAAAGCCAAGCGGTCGCGGTATGCTCGTTGGCCTCGACACGAGTGGAGGATTCTTCCTCCCAACGAGTTTGGCAAAAAGCGATTCGGGATCGTATTTGTTACAGGCGTGTGTTGGCCATCGATGCCTTGTATATCAAGTGCACGGTGGGGGCCGGTTACCCCGGTTTTGAACCACTTTCTTCAAGATGAGGGCCATGTGTTCCAGGGGCGGCCATAGGCAGGGCGTGGAGCGCCTTGAAGTTGGCTAGCGAGGGTCCGCCTCTCCAATCCACGCGACTTACAACTTGTGCCTGCTCTTGATGTTAACGGTACAAGAATGCGGCGAGAACAGTGTCTCCGGCTCGTTGGATACTCTAGCGTCGGCGGTTCTCTGATTCCTCGTCGGAAGAAGAAGAAGAAGAAGCGCGTGAAGAAGGCGACTTCATCGATCACCACCGATGGGGGACTTTCGGTTGTCGGCGAATCGGATTAACTACGCCGGCATAGATGCCTTCGTCCTTTGAGATTGCTAATCGGGTTGGATCAAGCATGGTTATGACCCTCTTACGAATGCTAATGTACCATAAATCGTAAGTAATCGTGTCTTTGTAAAAAGAACATTCGGCTTTGGGTAATGTATTATATAGAACTTTTTGTCTTTATCCAATATGCGTAGGTGAGATACTCTAGTTACCGACACATACCACTACCAATCGTGCGCACTCATACAAGCGTCGGGATCGGGCGGGCATACGGTCCAATCGTCGTAACAATCCGTATATGTACGCGGACTTTTGTTGCTATAAACCGTCTCGACGACAAGCGTCGGCGACTGTAATGGGCGTGATAATTCTGCGCGCTGTACACATAGCGTCGTATATTGACACGCGTCTACAATATTTCGAGCGTTTACGGACACTGTCGCCGTAATTCGCACGTCTCTACACTATCACGCGTCCAGTAAAATAGTTCGTGTATCCACGGACACCCGTGATACAAATCGTCTCACATGCACCGCCACGCGTCTGTTTACGATCGCCAATGTGCGCAATAGTTTCAAAGCGGTATAGGCGGTACGTTTGACTAAACGGCGTGCACGTGGTCGCCCGCGGCGGGTATGAAACGGTACGGATCACGCGAGGGCGCTTATACGGTAAAACGCGTGCGAATCTAAACGCCGCGACTTTAATACTACATGACCGTTACGGACCTTTTCAGACATTCCAAGCGTGCGTGAAGAGGCGGCGTGTGCGTAACACTTCGCGAATCGTGCATGCGGGCGGGTGGCACCAAAAGAGTGTGCGTATACAAACACGCGTCTGAATTAGTGTTCGTATCCGCAGGGCGACCGGCTCCAAGAATGCTTACGTGCCTAAAGCGGCGTGTCTAAGATATGGTGAATCTTGCGGAATTTGGTTTGAAAAGGCGTCTGTTACGGTTGCTGGCGTGCGTATCGGATGAACGAAAATGCGTCTGAACGGAAAAATGTAGGCGCTCGGTTAGATCTTGGCGTCTATAATTACCCTTATTCGAGGGGGGCGTTTTTGGCGAGGTGGGACCGGCCGACACACCTATTATGCGATGCTCGCCCAAACCCCGCGGCGTCGGTGTATGATGTCTGAGCGCGCGTTATAAGCGGCGTCTGGGCGCGTGGCGGTTATTAGCCTTTTTTACATAGTGTTCTTCAACCTTCTTCTTCTCCCCTAGACATCTGTTGGCATAATGTCGTAGTCATGACGCGAAGCACTTGATGTGCAACTTGTCACGCCTACTGCGGCATCTGGCGCCATACGCGGGCTCGGCGTCCCTTGCTTCCACCGCCCAGCGGCCGCCCTCGTCCCCGACCACCACCTTC
This sequence comes from Hyparrhenia diplandra, assembly GCA_015847255.1. Classification (NCBI taxonomy): domain Eukaryota; kingdom Viridiplantae; phylum Streptophyta; class Magnoliopsida; order Poales; family Poaceae; genus Hyparrhenia; species Hyparrhenia diplandra. The sequence continues at coordinate 1,873 of JADLZK010002438.1, forward strand.
TTGGGATCTGCTCTTCCCGATCCCTCTCCACTTGATCTCTTGGATCTCGCCTCCCCTTTCGGCTGAGTTAACGGCACGACCGATTAATAAATGCGTGCACATACGCGCGGCCGTGCGCTCTTCAAGCGTCTTCAATCTCCCAACCGCATCATCGAGGCAAACTTCCCGGATCCGTGATACGCTCGATCCCGGCCACCGCGTTGATGTATCTCTCCGTCCACGGTCGAACAGCTTCTTCACCAGCGCCACATCATCCAGTGATCCGCCAAGCCCGGCGTACCTCATTGACATGGCGAGAGCTTCCGAATTATGGGTCGATTGACTCGTTCTCCCTCATTCGTAAACCGTCAAACTCCGTCATCAGCGTCTGCGGCCTCGCTTCCTTCCGCGCGTCTCCCCGACATAGCGCCTTGATAGAATCAGACTTCCTTCCTGTTTTCTTACCCGGCAACTTGCATGGCGGTCGTCGGGCAAGCTGCGCAACAGGTGTGCCTTGGCTTTGGTGTCTTCGCCCCGCCGCCCCGCAGCTGCCCGCTGCATCTCGACTCGATGCCTCATTTGGCGGCTCCATGACCTCCACATGCCTTGATCTTCCATGATTGCTTGCACCCGGATGCTCCGGCTTGTGTAATTCGTGGCCCGGTTGCGCGGATAATGAATCGAGCCACCGTCACCACCGCCGTGGATGAAACTTCGACATGATGCACGCGATCAATCGGCTTTGATACCGGATGTTGGATCTAGGATCGATGATCACGCACAAATTACATGTGGCTAGTCCTAAATCAAATGAGCGCTAAGAACATGGTAGAACGGCAAGCTCGACGGCGAACACCACCGACGGCGGCGCGGGGTTGGCGGTGCCTTTTCACCTCTTAGCAAACTGTCTTACAAATGTGTTAACCACACAACTCACGCGCTAATCAACTCCCTGAACTCCAGCCTTTTATACCAAGGCTTTACAAAGGCTTTACAAAGCACGCTAACTCACACTAGAATTTGAAAGCGCGATACAAACACACGCAGATACAACTGCCTTCTCGCAGACATGTCGTGGGTGCGGCCACCATTCCCTGGCTTCAACCGTGCACGCTCCTGGACGCTCCCATTCAAATTCGTCCTTCCCGCCTTCACGATTGCCACGTTGCCACTCCACATCAGCTGACAGCAGGCTTACACCAACACTATTTACCATATGATTAGTCTTTCTAGTTTCATTTGTATTCTTCTTTCCTTAATTATGTATTTGGTGTGCATAAGTAGATGTATATGCATAGTAGTGAGAATGTTATATGTACTTCAAAACAGAGTATGAGGAGAAAGCAGAGAAGAAACAGAAGAGGAAGCTAGATGGGGACCTATAGAGAGGATTCCCAGACCCAAGGAGAATAGGACTCTCATGAAGAGGGCTCACCAATTGAAGGAAGCCAAAAATTTGGAGCCAGGTACTAAACTACCTAGTTCTTTTTTGCTTCTGAAAGCCATGCTACTTTACTCAGTATAAAGCTTAGTTTGTGAATGCTTCTTTGGGTATCGATACCTTCATTGCTAATACAACTAGGACGTTTGAGGAAAATAATCCAGAGGTTGTCTTCAAAAATAAATAAATAATAATAATCCAGAGGTTAACCTCCTAGATGATCTGAATATTGATACTTTAGGTGAGGAATATTCTCCTTTGAGTACAATTAAGAATACTCCTGTTAAGGAAAATAGAGTGGAAACTGAACACTCTTGGGCACAAATTGTCTCTAGAGGCAAGGATCAAAATAATATAAACATGGTTGAAAAAATGAGAGGTGCATTTTGGAATGTTAGAGGCCTTAATAAAGGTCATCTTCAGTGTATTACTGATTTTGTTAACAATAAGTTAGATTTTGTGGGTTTTCAGGAAACCAAAAAGAGAAGTTTCAAAACAGACTCTTTCCTTATCCTTAATTATGTCCATAAAGGATTTATTTGCCTCTGTCCCCCAACAGTAGGGACTGTTTTTTTTTTTTTTTTTTTATTTTGCGATCACAGAGATTCATTCATCCCTAGGGACCAAGATTACAATTTTGAGTTAGCAGGATCGACACACAAGCTGGGGCATATGGCCACCACCTAGTCTGTGTATCGCCTGTGACTTGTTTAGTTAGTTTATACGCTATCTCATTACATGATCGAGGCACAAAAGCAAACTTGAACTCCTGAATATATGCGCTCAAATCCTTAATCTCCTTCAATACGGTCACAATGTTGGACCTCTGGTTCATACCTGCTGGCCATTTGCCAGAGCCGCAGCACCTCCTGACAATCAGTCTCAGCCATACCTTTGAACGCCTACATGACGAGCCATTAAGCAGTTCATCCTGCTATGCCCTCGCCTCCGCAGTAAGAGCATCAAGGCAGTGGTCATACCACTTTGTACTGGCCCGAAAATGGCCCCATTTGCTTCACATAGCACTGCACCTGTTGCTCCTTCCCATTCCCGATCATAGAAAGCTACGTCAGTACTGCATTTGAACCAACCCTCATTCGGCTTTTTCCACCTTGGTGCCGCTTCTCCCCTCACAGGCGGCGATTGAGGTTTCCCATCCAGCTGAAGGTCAAAAGCAAGATCAACTGCCCATTGGACAGCAGCCTGGACGGGCAGGAGCTGCTCCCCATGCATGTTTGATGTTTTCTTCTGTTCTGCTGCGTCAAAAGTGCATACATCCCGATAAGGATTGTTGATTGACTCTGCTCAGAAGCCGCCCTGCCTTCGATCAGATTATGGGCCCAGGATTCAGGATGTAGAGGTGGGAATTTAACACCTGTAATTGTTTTAGTCTGCTCCCAGAAGGCTTTGGCGACTGAGCATTCGATCAGCACGTACCTGATGGATTCTGAGTCTGCTCGTGCATGCCTCGCCACCAAAAGACTTGGATTTTGGGTAGCACTTTCAGTTTCCATAATTTTTGCTAGCAGGTGCTGCCTAATCCACCCTCGTTGTGCAGATCATTGTCGTTAATACGCGCTGTGTCAAGGAGTCTGTACAGACTTGACCGAGTACATGTCATGCTTCTCTAGTTCCCATGCCAACACATCATCAGACTGGGTTCAGATCAGTGTTTGTAAGATGGCTGCAACATCCACCAGAATAAAGGTTTGCCTGATGATGGTCTCGTTCCACTGTCCATTTTCCAACAATAGCTCATCAACTCTTGTGACTAGCATGTCTTTTGTGTGTGCTTGTCAGAAAATTACCATGTTGGAGATATTCTAGTAGGTGTGAATGATATATAGTTTCAGGTTTTAGCTTGGAAGAATGGCAAGTTAATTTAGTGTGGCTGCCATGATAAAAAAATTGGCAAGACAAGTTTGTTTGAAGATTAATTGTTGTGTATGGTTTCCCCTATGAAAAAGATAAAGTAGAGTTTTTACGAGAATTATAGTCACTCATAGATAACTGGGGGAGGACCCCACTATTATAGGAGGAGATTTTAATCTAGTTTCTACTTCAAAAGGAAAAAGTAATGGGAATATTAACAAAAAATGGGCGGTTTTTTTTTCGAAACCGGGCACTTTAGCCCGTTCGCATTAAGAGAAAAAAAGGAGTTTGAGTTTACATCCTCGCGAGTGCCCTAGCCGAGGTGCATCTGGGAACAACGCGGCGGGGCACACTAACACAAATCACCGAGGCTGCAAGCGGTGGAGCTTAGAGTGGTGTAACTAGTAAGGAAACTAAATGAGGCGACTATGGGGTGGCCGAGGCGATTCCGCCGGCGCCGGCGGCCGCGGCCGAACACCCGTCGGCACAGCGCCGCGGGGAAGACGCAGCGCCGCGGCCCGGCATTGTAGTCCATTGCGTGTCCCCCGAAAGTGTCAAGCGACCGCTTCGGTCCGCGTCGGCGTCGGGGTGGTGGATCGGCATTGTGCAGGCGCCCCTCCCACTTGTTGGACGGGGACTTGTTGTCCCAGCGCCGCACCGACCTCGGGTCCCCGTGGGCCGATTTGGCGGCGGGCGGGAGCTCGCTGGGGGACCCAATCGTCCACCCACGGATCCGTGGGGGCGGCGAGGAGGCGGCGGGCTTTCCGAGGGGCAGCGGAAGGAGTCCCAGCATACGCCGCGATGGCGGACTCCGTAGGAAGGCGACGATCCGACAACGCGCGCATCAACGAGGCCGGGACATCCGGCGAATAGGTGCGGCAACGGGGGCGAGGGCGTGGCCGGGGCGGGTGGAGGATGCGGCGTGAGGCTCAGGTGCCGGGAGCGGAAGCTCTGGGCGAGCGGACCCAGGCGGCGGGAAGGGTGCCGGGCGGCGGTGGGGCGAAATTACAGGTGGTGGGTGGGAGCACAGCAAACTCCGCTGGGGTCGCCCCGATCGTTGCGCTTTTTGTGGAGAAGGAAGCGGTGGGGTCTGGGAGAGGTGGTGGTACCTGCGTGGCATGGCGGGTACGATCAGGACGACGGCGTCGGGAGCGGGTGTCGCGGCGTGGTAGCGGTGTCTTGAGCCTTGAGCTCGCAGGGGGCCATCTCCCCGCCCGGTCCATGTGGGCGATGCGGGGTTGGGCGCCGCGTGAAACGGCGGCGGGGTGGCCGGCGCGCAAGCTGGCGTCGACCAGGTCGGCCCACCGGTCGATGGAACCGGTGGCACCTCGGGCGTGGGGTAGCGGTCTCCCGGCTCCGATCGAAGGGCGAGTCGAGGCGAGGGAGGCAGGGCGGCGAAGCAGCGGTGAGCCGACCTTGTGTGGAAGGAGGTATTGTCGCGAACCGGGACCATCGACGCTGGCAGGCCGGATAGAAGGATCTGTCAGACGAAGAAGGGGGCTGCAGGCGCCTTGGGCCCGAAGGTTCCCATGGCATCCCTACCCCTGCGGTCGGCGTCGCGTCCAGGAGGGGGGAAGGCGTGGCGCGTCCCTGCACAAGGCCCACCGAGGGGGCGGGGCGGGCGACGGTGGCACGGCTACGTCCCGTGCCCGGTGCTTCGTGCTGTGCGGAGGAGGCGATGGGTGGGAGAGGGAAAACACCGAAGGGCGCGGCGTGATCCCCGGCAAGGCGGTTGAAGCGAGGGCCGACGGCGAAGATGGTGCAGTCGGTGTGGCGATGAGGCGGAGTGAGGCATGGCGACGTCCGCCTCGCCTCACGAGCGAGGGGTGAAACCATCGGCGTCGACAAGACCCTTCGGCCGCGGTGGCAAAGGGCGTGGTCGAGCCGGCGATGTCGGCCCGTCGGGTTGCCGGTGCGGGGGTGGCGCGACCAAGGCGTGGTGTCGCGGGGAACGTCGCGATCGGTACGCCGACCAAGCCGCCGGCGGGCGCAGCGGCGATGGGTGCCACGGTCGGCGGCGGCGTCGGCATGGCGGCGGTAGCGCGTACCTCCGCCCCGACCTCATCTCGGCGATGGGACGCCGCTGGCGGCGCCTAGCATGCCCGGTTCGCGGCAGGTTATCACGACGTCGCCCCGCCGACGGTGTGGACAGCACAAAGGTCAGCATGGCCATCGCCGGGGCGACTCCTCGCCACGTGCGAGGAGTAGGCGGCGATGCGGCGCCACACGCCGCGGTGGGGGGCCTCGGCTTTCGGCGTCGAATTCCTTATGCGAGCAATCGGAGAAGTTGTCCTCCTAACGCCTCTCATTGGATCTTCCCGCGGAGGGAAGTAAGGCGTCGCCTCCGGGGAAAGGGCCCTGCCGCAGCCGCTGGGCGCAGCCGAGGCTGGGGCTGAGGGAGGCGGCGATGGGCTCGGAGCAGACGGTCGCACACGAGGATGGCGTCAGCCCCGCACTCGACACCCGCAGGCGGCGACGGCGCGGAGGGGAGCGGCAGGCTCCAAAGCCGCTCCGTTAATCCGCACGCGAGGCCGGTGCCAAGGAGGGGAGAAAACGAGGAGGAGGTGGGCCGGTGCAGTGGGCGACGGGGAGGAGGTGGCCTCCAGCGCGGACGGCGGCGCGGCCACCAGCGCGGACGGCGGCGCAGCTGCAGGGGGAAGCAGTCCCCTCCAGCGTGGACGGCGGCGCAGCTGCAGTGGGCGACGGGGAGGAGGTGGCCTCCAGCGCGGACGACGGCGCGGCCACCAGCGCGGGCGAGGCTGGGCGCGTGCAGGAGGGACGCGGCACAGCAGCCGCCGGAGCCGGTCCGACCGGCCCACCCCCTACGGCAGACACCGCCATCACGGCCGGGCCGACGACTGGCACCCGCGTCGGCAGCACCTTGTTGACGAACGTGGAGGAGGCAGGAGCAGGGCAGCAGCAAGCCGGGGGCCGACGGGGCGGCCATCAGCGGCCCTGCTGCTTCACGGAGCAGGATCTCCGGGATAGCGTGTGAAGGCGCTGCGAAACTGGCATGGATGGATAGATCGAGCGCCAAGGTAGCCGGATCTGTGCTTGGATTGAGGGGGAGGGGGAGAGATGGCCGGGCTGGGTGGTGGCGGCGCCGTCGCCTGGGAGAGGTGGAGGGTCGGGGGAGGTGCGGGGTCGGGAGCCATCCGTCCCCCGTTGTTCGTTATTATTACTGTACGAAAAAAAATGGGCGGTTTTGTTTCAGGACTGGATCAATAGATTGTCTGTTAGACTTTAGAACTCCTCTAGGTCTTTTACTTGGACCAATTGATATTTAAGAGCGTTTGTCTTGAGAGAACCGTCCTTGAAAATCAATTTCTAGGAACGGTTTTAGAACCACCCTTGAAAATCGTTTTTGACCATTAGTAAAAATGATTTCTGTAATAGTGTTTAGAAGGTAGGAATTTTGCAGGAATCCTACAAAAGTTTCACAAAATAAGAAGGAACATAAAACATTTCCTGCATTTTAAATAGGCCGATTTGCATCGAGAAACTAGTTTTTTTTTTTTTTTTTTTTTTTATCAGCAGGTCAGATTCTGATCACTATCCCTTTTACAGATTTCACTGTACAATTATTTCATTTACAATTAGCAGAGGCGGAATTAGGTGGGCGCTTTAGGTCATTGCAGCAGGTCATAGTACTGTACTAGCAAATTATTACCATCTTGGTGCGGTACAAAAATCAAAATGAGACCCTATGTACAAGAACAATTGTTAAATAAAAAACTATTTTTGTTAATTCTGCCAAAAGTATAATTCCTTGATTACATATTTCCAAAAATATTATAAAAAACTTTTAATTACTAAACTACTACTATATTTTAGATGAAATGTGCCATCCATTTTGTATTCCTGGTTCAAAAATCTTTTGGTAAGATCTTTATAAGAAACCTTTTTTTGTAATATTGTAGCTAATTCTATTGTAGAAAACCTAATCAATTTTTGATGTCATTGTAGTTTGCATATATGACCTCAGTAATTTTAGTTTTAAAAAACTCTCTATTGATGCCATGGTCACTCGAATAGCCAACAAAATCATATATGCGATATGTGCATTAGGAAAACAACCCAGTCGCTTTAGAAAAAATCATAATGTTAAGAGGTCCAATATTTATGTTTGGAACACAAACTTGGAGTAACTTTATTAACTCCTTTGCACAACTTGGAGGGAGGGAGGCATGCATGCTGTTATTGAGGAGAGGACGAGAAGAGTAAAGAGGGAGACAATTGTGTGCTTTGGAGATGAACATACAAAAGACCGGATCCAACTCCTAGCATCTAGTATTTGTGACTGAACATGCCTAAAAATATTCATCATGGTTTCATGTATTCTTATGTTGCTAGTCCATCGGTACCATAAACTTACTCATGGGGAGTTGATTGGATTTATTTTGGGACTTCCATTGGGTAACGGTGAATACAGTCTGCCCATGCTGAGTCAGCAGTACGAGCTGGTAGAATGCACTTCCACACTGCGCTGTTGCAATCATACCCAGCTCCAAACCCAATCATCCAAACTCGATCCCCCTTCCGCATCAACTGCTTGGCCTCACAATATGCCATTTCATACCAATTGGAGCTGCTAGATGTGTTTCCAAATCGATGCAATGTCATCCTCGATGGCTCAACCGTCTCATCTGATAGATTCAGACTACGCTGCACTGCGTCGATCACAGCTCGTCCACCAGCATGTATGCAGAAATGCTCGATGGCCAAGCCGAAATTTGGAACATACTTCCTTGTACTTTTCTTCATGAACACCTTTTGTGTGATGGAGGAGAGCAAAAATGATAACTGCTCATAGACCGGAAGCAGAAGAGGGGCACTTGTGGTGACGTTGGCCTTGAGTGCCTCACCAGCGACGGCCACAAGATCCTTGGACAAATTAACCCCTAGGTTCCCCTCGTCGTCTTCCTCTTGGAAAACACAGTGGTATGCGCTATCCTGGGCACTAGTGGATTTCCGCACAATGTGCAGAAGTTGAAACCGAGCATTGGCCCTTGAATTCGAGAGCAAAACAGCGGCGCCTCCCATGCGAAACAGCATGTTGCTCAACTGCATCGATTTGTTCTTGCCTGCATAGTAGTTGCAAGTCATGATCTCCGTAGATACCACCAGCGCGTGTGCACTGTAGGGCATGATTTGCAAGAGGTTCCTTGCGAGCCCAACGGCGATCAATCCGGCACTGCACCCCATCCCAGAGAGTTGCATATTTTGTATATCACTACGCAACTTGTATCTGTTTATGATCATGTCAGTCATGGATGGTATCAGTGTCATGAGACTGCAATTGACAATTAGTATGTCAATTTTACTAGGTTCGATTGATGACTTAGCAAATAGGTCATCGATGACCGTGAAGATGACCAGCTCTGCCTCCATAAGAGCAAAGCTAAAACTTGGAATGAAAGGGGTGTGATGATATGAAGAGGGGAGGCATGTCTCGTCACCAAGGCCAGAGCGTCTACAAATGTTGGTTAGGAAGGAAATGTTATCATCGTCAAGGAAACTTGTTAGGCGAATGTTCTCAATCAACAAGGCTGGGGAAATTCGGTACATTGAGTCAGGACCGAAGCAAGCGTACTCAACGAGGTACACTCTGCGTGGATGTCGGGTAAGATACATGACAGTTACTACGGTTATGAGTAAGAAAGCCATGAGGTGATGGATGGGTAGGTTGTTAGTTGACGAGGTTAGTAGCCTGCTGTCTTGAAAAAAATCTGTGTGAGCTTGAGGATCATGGCAATCATGGTATGGTGGCAGCAAAAATGATGGTGTATATTGTTCACAACAATTTGAAATGCTTGCTCTTGGGAAGCAACCTTTCGCATATGTGTGGTGTGTTTAAGTTACATTATTTGTGTTATATAGATGCCAAGTTGTGAATAAAGTAGAGGACTGTTGGGGATACGGAAGGTGTTTTAAACATGCTATCAATAATAACTTGTCATGCAAAGAACATGCACCCTTTAATTTTCAAGAGTTGAGGATTCTTTCACATGATATTTTACTTGCTATTTTGCTTTGTCCCAGGTCATCTACCACTGGTTTGGTGCCTTGTAATCTTCGGTAGGAGAGTTCTCTCGTAGCTATGTCATGTAATTCTCTTCGTCGTAATGAACAAAAAAAGACAACAACCTTGCTCATTTTTTTTTTTTTTAAAAAAAAATAATCTTATTTTGGCATCTTCAAGAGTTCTGCACTCAACCAATCCATTATTACAGTTTAACCTTCTACTAGGTTCAAAGAACTCATAGAAGCCAAAAAAAGAAAAGGAGACCAACAAACTAAGCACTTAACCTATTAGAAGACAACCATCCATGCTTGACACGAAAATTGGAGTTGCTATAGTTATTCAGGTGGTTGAGTTTTCAGGAAATAGTATTAGACAATCAATTAGTACAATTAAATCAAGAAGTATAATTAAAAGGACAACTCGCAAAAAGACAATTCAGAAATTACAAAGCTACACGTTGCCTGAACATTAAATAAAAATTAGGCACCTGTAATATGGGACTAAGTGTTGCCCATATGTATGGTGTGTGTTTAAGTCACAGCATACAGTAATATAGATGCTGATTTGTGAATAAAGTAGTAGAGGACTGCTGAGGAGGGTGTTTTAAAGTTGCTGTCAATACTGAGAAGCTATACGCTTGTATCACGGTGAAAATGAGGTGAAAACAAGAAGAGAATAAACCAGATAGCAAAGCCAAGTCTGAGTCAGACCGATTATTCCTGTGCCACCAATAGAGGTCTCAACCACAGGGATGGCATCACTACTGGAAAAGGTTTGTGAGAGAAAGACCTATCTAGATTATCTTGTTGCAATGAGTCTGAATCTGAACTTTCATATGTCTAAATCACAATAAAAGTTTAATGATCTGAAAACTAATGAATAATAAAGGACCACGTGCACAACAAGGCAAAGAGGTCACAAGTTATCACAAATTTCAGGGTAACTCATAGCCAAAATTTCATGGAAAAACATCTGGATATTGGGAAAAAATGAAGCTTAATTAAGAAGATTTGTAGCCTCAAATTATTTACCTTTCAGTTTTATTAATTAGCATATTTCTCTTATTCAAAAAATGCAACAAGTTTGTGTACCACTCCACTGGAAATAGGATATGAAACAAGAACTAGCAAAGACAGGAATCACCTTTGCATCATATTCCTTTCTAGCAAAGACCTCTGACGCAATGTAAGCTGCACAGAGGACTGCAAAAAAAAAAACAGAGTATGTGTGGGAGTATGTAAGCTTCATGAGAGAACTATGTTGGCAGCATTATAACGAGGTATCCAATTAGTTGAGACTTGAGAGAAATGAAGTTACTGTTAGAATCATAAATTGACTTATACTTGTTGCAACCAATTTCATTTCAAAGAAGCTAGTTGCTAGGAACACTGCTTAAATGTGTGCTGCTATGAAATGCTGAAGAAAAACACTGATAGATTAAAAAGGATTTCACACTAGACTATGGGACTGAAGTTCCATCTATTTGTTCGCCTGGCTGGCGCTCCATGGAAGGCCATGGACAGCGGAGCGGAGGCACCGTCACAGCCTCCAGCCAAGTGCAGCCTGTGCCTTCTACGACCAGGAAGACGGGACCGTGGACCATCTCCTGGTGTCCTGTGTCCTTTCGAGAGAGGTCTGGCACCTGCTCCTCTCTCTCGCTTCGGCCTGCAGCAGTTGTGCCCGACGGCCAACTCCAAACTGCCCGACTGGTGGCTGCGGGTCCGTGCACTAGCCCCTCAGACGGGCCTGCGACTCCCTTGTGTTGCTAGTGTCTTGGGTTCTCTAGAAGGAGAGGAACAGGCGGACCTTCGACAGAGCTGGGGCTGGTCGCCTGCCGGCGTCGATTGTCGACAGCATTAAGGCCGGCGGAGTCTTGGGTGGAGGCGGGCTTCCGCATGAGTCGCACCGTCCTGCAAGGTCTAGCTTAGTTCCATAGTGATACACTCCTTCACAAATTTGTATAATTCTTAGTACACCACTCGAAGCTCCACCGTGATAGTCGGTGCCTTCCGTTTGTGTGCCCCGCCTAGTACGCTCCCGGGCATCTCGCTAAGGGAGTCGCTAGGATGTATTAAACTTTCCCACTTCTCGTAATGTAGTACGGGCTAAGCCCGCTTTCGAAAAAAAAAAATCTAGTGATTATTCTCCTTCACTCTACATAGATATGTGTTATTTACCACATGATTAGTCTTTCTAGTTTTTTCTCCTAAAGTCTGTATTTGTTGTGCATAGGTAGATGTCTATGCTTATTAATGACAATTATGTATTTGTCTTTGACAAGCTATTTTGAATTGATAGGTCCTGCAAAAGCTGTATAATGATAAGTCATTGTAGTAAATTCATAGTACCGTACTAGCAAATGTTATGTGGTTGTCCTTGGCATTTTGGTTGGCCGGTACAAAATTCAAAATGAGACCCTATTTATAACAACAATTATACAAAAGACCTGTTTTTGTTTTTCTGTCAATAGTATAGTTTCTTGATTACATATTGCCAAAAACTATAAAACTCTTAATAATTACTAAACTACTACTATATTCTAGATGAAATGTGACATCCATTTAGTGTTCCAAGTTCCAAAATCTATGGTAGATCCATATAAACATCCTTTTTTTGTAATATTATAACTAATGTTAATGTAGAAAACCTAATCAATTTTGATGTCATCATAGTACAATATATATATGACCTCAGTAATTTCACTTTTGTAAAACTTCTCTGTACTGATGCCATGGTCACTGAATAGTCGGCAAATTATATTTGCATTAGGAAAACAACCCAGTTGCTTTAGAAAAAATCATAATGTTAAGAGGTCCAGTATTTTCGGTTGGAACACAAATTTGGAGTAACTTTATTAACTCCTTTGCACAACTTGAGAGAGGGAGGCATGCGTGCATGCATGTTGTTTTTTTTGAGATTATACAGTACAACGCACACACTCAACACACGCACACTCACCCCTATGAACATACGCACGTAAACCCTACCCTTATGAAGACCTTCGAATGATCGAGCCGACAAATCTTGAAGTTCATCATGCATGTTGTTATTGAGGAGAGGACAAGAAGAGTAAAGAGGGAGACAATTGTGTGCTTTGGAGATGAACATACAAAAGACCGGATCCAACTCCAAGCATCTAGTATTTGTGACCGAATATGCCTAAAAAGATTCATCATGGATTCAAGTATCTATATGTTACTAGTCCATCACCGTACCTACTATGTAGTCATGGCAGTTAGGCATGTTTTGGGACTTCCATTGGGTAACGATGAATACAGTTTGCCCATGCTGAGTCGGCATTATGAGCTGGTCGAATGCACTTCCAGACGGTGCTGTTGCAGTCATATCCAGCCCCAAACCCAATCATCCAAACTCGATCACCCTTACGCACTGACTGCTTGGCCTCACAATATGCCATTTCGTACCATACGGAGCTGCTAGATGTGTTTCCAAATCGATGCAGTGCCATCCTCGATGGCTCAACCTGCTCATCTGATAAATTCAGACTATGCTGCACTGCATCGATCACTGCTCGCCCACCAGCATGTATGCAGAAATGCTCGACGGCCAAGCCGAAATTTGGAACATACTGCCCTGTCCTTTTCTTCATGATGAACACCTTTTGTGCAAAGGAGGAGAGCAAAAATGATAACTGCTCAGAGACTGGAAGCAGAAGAGGGGCAATTGTGGTGATGTTGGCCTTGAGTGCCTCACCGGCGACGGCTACAAGATCCTTGGACAAATTGACCCCTAGGTTCCCCTCGTCGTCTTCTTCTTGAAAGGCACATTGGTATGCGCTATCCTGGGCACCAGTGGATTTCCGCACAGTATGCAGGAGCTGAAACCGAGCATTGGTCCTTGAATTCGAGAGTAAAATGGCGGCACCACCCATGCGAAACAACATGTTGGTTAGCTGCATCGATCTCACCTTCCCTGCATATGAATTGCAAGTCAAAATCTCCGTCGATACCACCAGTGCATGTGCACCGTAGGGCATGGTTGGCAGGAGGTTCCTTGCGAGCCCAATGGCGGTCAGTCCAGCACTGCACCCCATCCCAGATAGTTGCATATTTTGTATATCGGTACGCAGCTTGTATCTGTTTATGATCATGTCTGTCATGGATGGTATCATTGTCATGAGACTGCAGTTGACAATTAGTATGTCAATTTTATTGGGTTCGGTTGATGCCTTGGCAAATAGGTCATCGACGACCGTGAAGATGACCTGCTCTGCCTCCATACGAGCTAAGGTAAAACTAGGAATGGAAGGGATGTAATGGTGTGAAGAAGGGAGGCATGTCTCGTCGCCAAGGCCAGAGCGTCTGCAAATGTTGCTTAGGAAGGAAATGTTACCATCGTCAAGGCAATATGCTAGGCGAATATTCTCAATCAAGGAGGCTGGGGAAATTCGGTACTTTGAGTCAGGACCGAAGCAAGCGTACTCAACAAGGTACACTCTGCGTGGATGTCGGGTAAGATACATGACAGTTACTACGGTTATGAGTAAGAAAGCCATGAGGTGATGGATGGGTAGGTTGTTAACTGACGAGGTAAGTAGCCTGCTGTCTTGAAAAATCTGTGTGAGCTTGAGGATCATGGCAATCATAGTATGGTGGCAGCAAAAAATGATGGTGTATATTGTTCACAACAATTTGAAATATTTGCTCTTGGGAAGCAACCTTGCGCATATGTGTGGTGTGTTTAAGTTATATTATTTGTGTTATATAGATGCCGATTTGTGAATAAAGTAGAGGACTGTTGGGGATTAGGGAAGGCGTTTTAAACATGCTATCGATAATAACTTGCCATGCAAAGAACATGCACCCTTTAATTTTCAAGAGTTGAGGATTCTTTCCCATCGTATTTTGCTTGCTATTTTGCTTTGTCCCAGATCATCTACCACTGGTTTGGTGCCTTGTAATCTTCGGTAGGAGAGTTCTCATAGCTGTGTCGTGTAATTCTCTTCCTCGTAATGAACAAAAAAGACAGCAACCTTGCTCATTTTTATTTTGAAATAAATAATTTTATTGCAGCATCTTCAAGATTTCTGACTCAAACCAAACCATTGTTTACATTCTACCTGGGCTGTGTTTAGAGCCCGAATTCTGGGCTGAAAAAAATTGGGCCAACTTTTCCAATTCGGGCCGAATTCTAGATGAAACATTACCGCCTGACAAAGTGCATAGCAGGCCCATAATGGCGTCCAGCACAAGGTTTTCCTTACCTACCCCTCGTCCGCTCCCGCATCCAACCCTACCCTTCTCCTTTCCGCGGCCGCACACACATCCCAACCCTAGCCCCGTTCTCTCTTCGCACTCCGTCCCCCAACCAACGCGCCGCGCTTTTCAGATCCGCCTCGGCCGTCGCCTCTTCCACCACCTCCCGTCAACATCCTCGGGTCCGATGGACGGCGCCGATGCCTCCGACCCACGAGTGGCTACGGCCGCGTGGCGGTTACGGCCCCGACGGTGCGTACGGGGCCGGCGGCCAAACTTCGGGATTTCCTAGCCCCCCGGCCACCCTATGCTGCCGGCGTCCCCCTACAACCCCGTCTATGCACCGGCGTATGGCATGGCGGTGGCGTCGGCAGTCTTCATCCCCTCGCCGCTCGGAGTTCGGGCGGGCTTGACCTCAACACCTCCGCCGATTGGTCGGAAAGCCAAGGCATCGGAGACCTACTTCGGTCCACGGGACTCGACGCCGGCCAAGGTCCGCCTCCCGTGCGCATAACCGGCGCAGCACGACGGGGTACTCGGCGGGCGCGGCGTCGTGCCGGCCGCGGACGCGGCGGATCTGCGCGCGTCGGGGCGGTTCTGCGTTCCACGGCGGCGGATTCGCGTTCGGCAGCTGGTCTGCGCCGTCTCGAGGGCGGTTGCGTTCCACGGCGGCGGATCTGCGTTCCTCGGCGTAGTCTGCGCCCGTCGGCACGGATCGCGTTCCACGGCGGCGCGGTCGCGCCCTTCGGCGCCGGATCTCCGATAATCGGCGGCGATTCGAGAGCCGCCCCACGGCTCTCCATTCGTGGTCCCCACTTTTCCGGCGCGGTCCGGGCGGCGCTCCGCTCGCGGGCCTCGCATTCTAGGGCGGCGCTCCGTTCGCACCTGCGTTCCGTTCGGTGCGGCTCCGTACATGGGTGGCCAACTGCGGCCTACACCGACGTCCGTGATCCCTATGCCGGCCAACCGCGGCCATGACCGGGGATATGGCCCCTACGATGGCTACGTGCACCCCACACATGTTCCCATTCCATCCGCAAGGGGACGATGCCCGTTTGGCGTGTTGAGGAGGTACATCTCTATGCGCCATTTTGTTCTTTACCTTGTGTACTCCATACTGCGCACAATTCCGTTCATTTCGTACCCTTCTTTTCGGTCGTCTAGGATGAAACCAATAGGGCCCAATGGAAAGATCCCCGAAATGTCCAGTGTTTCTATGAAATCTATTGTGTTGTCATGGATACTGGCAGTCAGAATTGCCTTAGGGGCAAAATGACTCCAGCTGGCTGGGATGAGATCTCAAGAAGATTTCAGTTCGCCACTGGTATTGTGCATAACAGCGAGCAATTTGGCCACATCTATCGCAAGCTCAGGAAACAATGGAACTTCATCGACAAAAAGATGAGGAAAGGCACCGGGTTAGGCCGCGGCGAATTCAACACAATTGAGGCAGATGAACAATGGTGGAAAGACAATGCTAAGGTCAGTATGCTGAAGTTCAACTTGTGGCATTTTCTGTAATTTTTGTGCAACTTATTACAAATCATGGAGACAACAAAAGTAAAGAATTTTCTATAATTTCAGAAGGACAAGGACCTGTGGGCGTTACGGGAGAAGATGCCTGACTGGCTAGATGAGATGGACACAATGTTCACTGGCCATGCTGTTGAAGGTTCGACATCTTATGCCCTCGGGCATCCTAGGCCAGTACAGAACATTAACAGCGACGACAATGAAGGGGAAGAGGCAGAAGAAGGAGATGAAGAGGCAGAAGACAGAGCTGAAGAAACCCAAGGGGTTCGCACACCTGTTAGCGTTGGAACCAAGAGGACCACCAGCTCCCGTAACACATTCCGCAGCACAGGAACAAGTCCCTAGAAGAAGGTGAAGAGCCTGATTGTGCGCACCATGTGTGAGACGTTTGGTGGCCTCGTTGCAGCTATTAACAACTCTTAGCACTCTTATGCTGACGCGTACAGGCAGCGTGTTGACATTAAAGAGGAGGAAGAGAAGAAGAAGGAGGCAGCACGACAGGCCAAAATGAAAGAAGTTATCAAGATGGCTAAAGAGTGTGGCTACGATGAGTCGAGCCAAGAATGGATGGGTGTGCTCGGGATAATCAAGGATAGCGATGCCACAATGTTGTTCCTCATCAGTGGTCTTGAAGCAAGAAAGCAGACCATAAGGACTTACGCGGGCTTACCTCCGGTCTAACTATTTTAACTATTTATGTATCGTGTTGGTTGTATCTTGTGAACCTTGCATGTTGGTTAGTTTATGAACTGCTTAGTTTATGAAATGTTATGTGGTGCTGTTCCATGATCTTTGCCCCCCATGTACGTGGTGCTGATAAGTAATTTCAAATGTTTGGTTATGTTCAATGCAGGTAGTCTACGAAGAGCCTGACTTAACTGACAACAAAAACGCTAGTCACTGAGGGAGGAGGATGACTCTAGTGATGAGGAGTTTGACCAGCTCGTATTTGCCGGCTTTCAGCAACAACAAGCAATTGCTGCTGCTACATTGTACGGTATGTCCACGGTGGCCGAGCATATTGACAAGTATTGCCTTAGGTCTCAGCCTAGGATAGTGCCACCAAACGTTAGTGGTTTGGATTGGGTTCACAGGAATCTTGCCAATGAGGAGGCTTGCTATGACATGTATAGAACGACCCCAAACCTTTTTCTCAAACTACATGATCTGTTAGTGAAGGACTATGGCCTCAAATTTAGTGGCAAGTCATGCACAATCGAGGCCTTAGGACTGTTCCTTTGGGTAGTTGGAGCCCCACAATCAGTTAGGCAAGCTAGAAACATATTTCAAAGGTCCCTAGGAACTATGCACAACCTTTTCTACAAAGTGCTCGAATGTGTAGTGAAGCTAGCTGACGATATCATTGAGCCAAAGGACCTAGAGTTTAGAACCATGCATCCCAGGATTAGGAACCGTAGGTTTTATCCTCACTTCAGGGACTGCATTGGAGCCATTGATGGCACTCATATTGCTGTCATAGTGTCTCAAAATCTAGTGAATCAGTACTTGTGCCGTAAGGACTTCACTACCCAAAATGTGATGGCCTGCTGTGACTTTGATTTGATCTTCACATTTGTCAATGCTGGCTGTCCTGGTTCTGTGCATGACATGAGGGTGTTTGATGATGCACTAGACACACATCGAGATGTCTACCCTTGTCCTCTCCCAGGTACTTAAGTACCTGTTCTTTGTTTCAGCTTCCTAATTACATGTACTTGCATACTTACAGGTCTTCTCCGCTGCAGGGAAGTTTTACTTGGTGGACTCGGGGTACCCGAACCGTCCAGGGTACCTAGCGCCGTACAGGACGACGAGGTATCATTTGGACGAGTTCCGAAACGCAGAAGAACCACAAGGTAAAGAAGAGGTCTTCAACTATGCTCACTCATCACTACGAAACTGTATTGAGCGAGCCTTTGGAGTGTTGAAGCAAAAGTTTAGGATATTGATGGGTATCCCGAGTTATCCTCTTAAAACACAAACACATACAATAGTTGCTTGCATGGCACTTCATAACTTCATAAGGTTGAGTAGGCATAGAGACCCGGACATTGCTTGTGTTGACCGTCATCTCAACTTTGTGTCGCTCGCGCTTCGTTGATCAGCCACCAACCGAGGAAGCGCCTGTAGCGTATGATAGTCAACAGATGAACGATTTTCGAGATTTCATTGCATTGCAGATGTATGCGGATGGGGAATAAGTGAGAATTGGAATAAATCCTGTTATTCGAGTTGTAGAATGAACAGGTGTTGTTGTAAAATAAAGTGGACTGTAGAATAAAGAGGACCCGTAGTTCTTTCCATTCGGTTTTGTATGGTTTTGAAACAATTATGTGATGATTGTAACAGTTTTATGTGGTTTCAATAAGTGATGTAATGTTTGTAACAGTTTTTGAGTTGAATTCATTGTTTATTTTGGGAATGCCTATGCATGAAAATGGATGTGCATGCATTTGCATGCCACCGGTTGCATGCATGCAGCCCTTGCATGTGGAGATGATTGTGGTCATTAAATAGGGGCAAATCTGCCTTGTTTCTTCCCTCTTGGCATGCCAAACCTGACACAATGATTAGTTTGTCGGGTGTATAGATTTGGCACTTTAATTGGCAAGAAATTTGACACCAAAATTTCGGGCTCTAAACACGACCACCGTTTAAAGAACTCATAAAAAAAAAAAAAGAAGAAGAGCTTTTTTACAATGGTTGTTGAAAATGAATGGCTCACGACGCATGATTCAATGGCTAAAAGACGGAGGAACCAATTTTAGAGGTATCGAGGGGGCATTAAGTGCGTATTGAATGGTGGGCTCATATGCACCGGTGCATACTAAAATTGACCTAACAAAAATCAAAATAATTTTAATATCGAATATTTATGTAATTAAGGATATTATGGTAAATGTAGGACAACAGTAGCCGCACCCTGGAGGACGCCAGGGCCAACGGCGCGCGCCGGCACACCGCCGCCGCACACCGGGAGCGAGCGCTCGCATACGCCTACGCCTACCAGCAGGTACGTGCACGTGTCTCTGCTACCAGCTACGAACTACAGTCGTACATGATGCTGGTGATTCGATCTGACAAATGTTTGGCGTGCATGAGCAGCGGCAGTGCCAGGAGCCGGTCCGGCGGCGGGTCGCCAGGGAGTCGGGGACAAGTCGAGCTCGGGCCAGAACGACAGTGTAGTCGCCGGGTACAGCCCGGACTCGAGCTGCACAGGGGATTGGCCCCACCACGGCTCGGTGTCAGCACGCGCGCCAGCAGGGTGGCCTATACATGACCATGGCATTGAGACAAGATCCAATATGCATGGTCACTAGAACATCAGGCGCCCGAAAGCCCTTTCGGGCGCCCTACAATGATTCATGAAAAAAGAACAGGTTTTGAACAATAGGTATGACCTAGTTAAGAAACACATATACCATTTTTTTTCGCAGCAGAAGCGTAACCTTTTAGAAAAGGAGCATTCGAAGAAACTAACATCAGACCAGTGCATATATAATACGGTTCTGTTCAGCGACAAATTACATAAATCATTCGCTACATGCATGGCGACCATAGCCAGTATGGTTCCATCACGCCATACATCAAATACCGATCTATTACAGTTTTTGATCGGAAATCCGGAATTCATGGCTACCGAACACTATAGTCGGTAGCTTAGAATACTGATCCAAATATACGAAAGGTCATTAGAGAGTAGATACATAAAACTACTGAGAAACCAAAAGAGTGGCAAATATCAGTTGCAAGCGTTGTTTTAGATACACCCTGATGAACAATTCGCTGCAGCTGGTAGAGGCAAAAGCAGGTTGATCTTCCTTTGCTGATCCGCTATCTTCAGTTGCTGCATTGTAAACAGAAAACACCATGAGGGGTGATGTCTAGAACCCTTCCTAGGTACACAGAGCTCATATGTCAAGAAGTAGTGAACAAAGGTAGAAGTGACGGGCTGACCTTGGAACAGGCGCACCAACAGTTCCGCATGTACGCTCAGAGCATCTGAAAGAATCACAAAAAGGCTTTGCTGTCTTGAGACACTTCTTGCATGCATTATACCACCATGAATTGTCAATCTTCTGTACGGTCACTGTAACCAGCCAGTCTGTCTTCTGTAGAGATGTATTTTGGAATTGTTATGTGATGCAGGTTGTGAATTAGCATAGACAAATGAGACAAAACAATAAAGATATGACCTTGTACTTGAATGGATTGAGTAACTTGATGTCGGAGACCTTCTTGTGTTCAGGAGCAACGAAAGCTACAGGACCGCTGGAAGTCATATTCTGATCCCATTTGACTGGATGATAAAAACTTGCCACACTGTTCATGAAGAAGATTATGATAGTTTAGAGTGTAGTGAGAGACCTTGTTCTTATTACATCAGGTTTAGAGTTCGATGGCACATGTGTTCATAAATAGATAAATGAGTATGTCACCTTGCTGCCAGGGCCTTCGCCTCAGGGACGTCAAGGTTTATGTACCACTTGCATGACGACCCCCCAGACAATGACACTTGATCTGAAACAAGTGGTGGATTAAGGTGCAGCATATAGTAATGTAGAGTGAGAGCTAAGAAGTATGGGCATTAAATATCCGCATTAAGTTCATATCACCCTGAAGACATATAGTAACACAACAATGTCTTACCTGCAAAGCTTTTGACAAGAGTCCCAACAAATATCACGGTCTATGGGGTGGCCTTCCCATCTCTATGGACCTGTTCAGCTAGGAATGCAGTTGCCCGCTCACCCCAAAGCACAACATCCCGTGAAGCACCACTGTCACCAATGGTTTGTAACTTAAGAAGGCATATACACAGTAGAACGTGATACAAAGCATAGTATGCAAGAAACCATAAAATAGTTTATGAATATAATTTGTGGGCGGTTGACCTTGCATCGCATATAGTGATTGTTCTTTTCAGTGATTCATTCTGGCGTGCCCTGATTCTCATTGTTGAAACATTCGAGAGCATAGTGACTACACCAATGACATCTGCACAGGTGAATGTCAACACCATAATCAGTTTGTGTAGGTTTGATAAGACCACAATCTATATACATATACAGATATACCTGTGAAGAACGCGGTATCGTCAGCACGCGGCGGCAGCTGATCCAGGGGAGTAAGGGAATAGGTATACATAGGGAAAGCAGGTGGGATCTCAACAACCTGCTCCACAAAAGTCCACTTTGTAAAATTGATCATGTGATCATTATCAACTGGCCTGTACTTTCCGGACCTCCTGACCCGGAAGTAGGACAGGTTGTAGACATTGCCTTCCTGTATCAAAGGCTTGAACTGCACTTGGTCTGGTGGGTAAATCTGTGCATGGATGCAAGTTTCCCTGTACAAGTAAGTGGAGTTCAGCACATGTATCTGATGTTTCAAAATCCTATAGCTAATTACCTACAGCTAGCATATATGTGAGTACAGGAACATAAGTGTATGTACCTCCTCATCAATCAAAACCAGGTCACTGTGCAGCAACTTTGATTCATCCTGTGGATCATAGAAGTCCCAGAACCTAGAGGCACGCACACAGATGGTCTCACTGCAGTTTCCAGGCATAAGGCCAGGAATCAGCCTATCTCCCATCTACAGGCACAAAATGAGCTTTAGAGTTAGTATAATAGTCATAACACAATAAGTTTCATACATGAGATTAAGATCAGATCAAAAGATGGGAACCTTGGTACAAAAGATATCACACACATCATGCAAACCAATACACTTGATGAAAAATAAGAGATGTAGGTGGCCAGCCAACCGTTTCAAAAGCATGTATGTACAACAAGGCCCAAGATCCAACACATCGCAAAAGCTTCAGGCCGATAAGGACCTCTCGGTACACAACATTTCGAGTCTGTGAGCCACACGAACCATCAGTATTCTCAATCAGAATTCTTAGGCCACCTCTAGAAGTCGAACGTGAAACAGCCACATAGAGCTGGCCATGTGTAAACACAGGTTTTTTTAGGTAGAGGCCAACCCTTGAAAGGGTTTGCCCCTGGCTCTTATTTATTGTCATAGCATAGCATATTCGTACTGGAAACTGTCTCCTCTGTAGGGTGAATGGCCACTTCACATCTGTAGTGTTAAGGGCGATTCTTGGTATAAAAACCTCTTCGCCGATCTTAGATCCTGTTAGTATTACACACTGTAGCAAGCGCTGCCCAAGATCTGTAACAAGTAGCCTCGTGCCATTACAGAGCCCCATACTCTGATTCAGGTTTCGTAACAGCATTACTATGACCCCTTTTTTTAATACAAGTTTGTGGCAAGGGAAATTGTTCACATTGATAGAATTCAAAAACTCAGTAGGATAGAGCACATCAAAATCTGGTATGTGTTCAGATGATTTGGATATAGTATCACAGCTTAGGTAGTCCACACTATCACCGGGGATGAGGGAGACAATGAAATCGTTAATCTCATCAACAGTTATGTTATTCGGGCAGACAATAGCACGTGAAGCTAAATATTCAGGATTACTGTGGTTCATAAAAAAGTCTGGGTATACTTCAGATACTATAGCCGCAATTTTGTCACCGTCTGTATGAATTAGCAAATCATCAGGAATAGTAACCCATGAAGCCTCACACTCATCTCCTTTCCTTTCGGCAGGGGCAGTACCATCACCAATAGCTAGGACCCAGTTGCTGAATCGCTCTAGTTCATCACGTCTGCTCTCTTCTAAAGAGGGGTTGAGAAGTCGCATGTTTGTGTGTAATTTTAATAGAGCAACATGCTGCCAAAGTCTAGAGTTCGTTATGGATGCACTAACTATGGCAGATCGCGAGCCTTTCCGCACAACCGGTAAAATCTGACGAAAATCACCTCCTAGGACAACAGGCTTGCCACCAAATGGTATGATCGATTTTGCAGGATCATGTTCAGAAAGTATATCTCACATAGTCTTGTCTAGAGCCTCAAAGCAACGCCGGTGCATCATAGGTGCTTCATCCCATATAATTAGGGCAGCTACTTGTATAAGCTCAGCAAGCATAGACCCCGTTGTAGACACTACACGTAGCAGCATCACTTAGATCGAAAGGTATTTTGAATCGTGAGTGTGCAGTACGCCCTTTTGGTAGTAGCAGAGAAGCCACACCAGATGACGCCACTGCAAGCACTATTTTTTGTTCAGACCTTAAACTCGCGATTATGGCATTCCATAGAAAAGTCTTTCCCGTACCACCATGGCCGCACACAAAAAAAAAACCCAGGGGAACCACTCAAAACTCGGCTGGTTATCGTGTCAAATACAAGCCTCTGCTCTGTGTTTAGACGCAGCATGCATAGACAACATCAACGGTTCATGATCTAGCTCTTCATTGATTAGCCTATTATCAGACGTGCTATCATAATGTGTCACTAATTTGGGTAGGCTATAATCATTTATGTTGCCACCACTGCTTGCAAAGACATGTGTAAGTTTTTGTATAAGTAAGGACATGAGGTGTTCATGTGGAACGACATAATGTGGATTTCCAAGAGAGTCTCTAAGCCTACGGTGCATGTCATCTGTAAAGTGAAGCCAGTATTTATCAAACAAAGCACGAACATCACCTACTGAACAGTACATAACTACAGTTACAAACAGTTGTCTCAGCTGGTATGATGATGCAGATACTATCGCCTCGTCAAACAAAAGGTACCATTCATTATCACCTTCAAGTAAACCCCGTGCACCACATGCTTCTCGAAATGTGTGGTATACTTTATTGTCAAATGTTCTTACATCAGCATAGTTCGTCGCTCCTTTAACTATCATTAGTAGCATGCGCAGGTAATACAGCTCTCCAGCAGCGGGATGCACATAGTATATACGTCCAATTTTAGCACAAGGCGTCCTTGGCCTCCAGCACCGCTTAGACGCGTCCCAAGACCATTCTTTTGGGAAATCACAGTAAGTCAAGTGCCTAGCTTGTGTGTACTTCGAATTAGCCTCGAACCACCCAGTCAACATCGTGTTCTTTGCTGTAGCACTGTCCAGCAATGCGCTTAAGTCAGTACCAGGTTCATATCATATATATGGTTTTGGCCAGGGAGATGCACAGTTAGTCGCTCTACAGGAGGCACTCTGTAGTGGATGTCGTATTCAAAAGCACGCCACAGAGCCTCACAAGTTGATAGGAATTTAGCATCCATATACTCTTGGACCTCATCACGTGGGGCTAATTGAGGCCCAAGTGATGCGCTGGCAGTTTTTGCAGTAACCTCGAAATAGACCTTTGCCTTATCATTTCCTTTCGTCACATATTTGAATAAATATTTAATCATGTTTGATTTGTTGCACCACTCCACATTTATATGCGCATTGTATTTCTTTAGTAGATGCAAATTATATGGAACAACATTCAAAGAGACTGAAACTAAAACACACAAGTACGAAAGGCATAGAACATTACGACCACCATATGCACAGATAGTGGACAGTGGACTTACAGTTGAAACGCCTCACAAAGGGACACCGGAAAACAAGCAGCGGTTCAGACGTCCACAGAACAGCACCAGAGCCTGCAGCCTTCTCTACAAGATACATAAGCACAATGATATGAGATCCTGCTGTCATACAGGTACCAGCCAATATGAAATAAGAACTGAGGCTATTTAGTAAGCTAATCTTTGAACCAAATGTCCAGGATTCTTTTTTTGTATATAAATTCTGCCTCGTGTGATTCTGTAAGGAGCATGTGTCAGCTGTAGATTTTCCACATTAAAACCAAATGCCTACTGTGAAGCATAGACTGTTATCCATAGATTACAGGTATCTATGTTCAGCTTAAATTAGGCAGGAAATCATTACAAAGCTCTACACTGATTTTTTTTTCTATATTATTTACAGAACAGTAAAAAGTATGTGGCTCTGTCCCTGTAATGTGTCTAACAGCCTTAATTCAGTTATTTAAATCATTTGTTATGTTATTAGTAAGTAGGGAAGCATGTCTATCTGGCCCATGTTTAATATCAATCATATTGCAACTATGCTGCCATTTGAGGGACCTGTAGTAAATGATTTTATGAAACCACATTTAAACAAAAGTTTTATGAACGTTGGTAGATCTGATTAGGAACTGTCCTCGATTGGTGGACAGAAATTGTCACAGTTTATTAGGACATATAAACAGATCTAATTTGCTTTCCAAGTTGAGCCCATTGGTTTTCTATCAATAATCACATTTTCCTTAGTTTCCTTTTCTATATAGTGTGAAAAAAGAGGAAGTTAAAGCATGACTGCACTTTCGGATGCATATGAATTTAGCATATGTATCCTGGAAACCCAGCAACAAATTAGCATGAACTGATTCTATGAATTGTGCATATGCATCCGGGGAAACCAACAACAAATTAGTATGTACTGATTATTTATTTGGGCACAGCAATAAGATCAACAATACGTTAGCAGTTGCATAAATTTTCATAGACACTTATGAACAGTATATTGAAAGGTTCATGAGATTATGAGACATACGCAGATTTTATCCTCTCTTTTTTTTCTATCGCTTGTACAGGAAAAAAAAGAACTTCAGTAGTGAGCAAAGCTCAGTGTGAATAAACCCAGCAAGAAGATCAAGTGACCTCTTTTTAAGGGGTGGGGAGTGGCAATAAGACCAGCAACATGTTAACTACTTGAGTCTTCATAGGCACTTTTAGAAAGTCTACAGAAAAGAGTATCATACGTACACAAATGAAGTTTATACTTGTTTTACAGTAAGAAGGTAAGCTTCAATACCAAGCAAACAGAACCGGAAGTCAAGGAAGAGATGCATACCTCCCCTCACGATGCACACAAGAAAGAACGTAAGATCTCCAGGGGCTCAGGTCACCGACACCATCTTCTGGGAAGCTCAGCTACAGGCACAACACAGAACACCTGATTACGCAACAACGAACCTGCCCACCAACCAAGATGAACACAAGAGGGAACAGGTTAGAACGTACACGAATCAAGTTAGAGTGTATTCCGGCTGGGGAAGGTGACTGTTAGTTCTCACAAGCAGCAAGAATCAGGAAAGGCCAGGCTTGCAACGGGTGGGGGAGAGAGCGAATGGTTTAGCTGACCGGGTAGATAAGGGGAAGGAAGGACTCACCAGCAGAGGGGGCCGCCCTCTATTTTCGAAGTCGAGATGGCAGGGCCGTCGTGCACTGTTCACCAGGTACAGCTCCGTCAGTCGCAGAGGCATGGTCGGGCGCACGCGAGTACGGCGAGCGACGAGCGCCATCCTTGTGAAGCCAGGCCCCGGGGCAGGTAGACGCACTTGAGGACCTATGGCCTCGTATCATCCTCCTGGATCTGCCGCCTGCACGCCACACCAATGCGCACGGGAGTCTGCCTATGGGGCCAAGCGAAAGAGGGCCCCATCTGTCACGCACGTTGAGGCTCACCGCTCTCCCCACCTCCTCCCCGAGCAGATTTCGCGCTCCTCCAACCTGCTCCCCGAGCAGACGTGGCGAAGGCAGGCGGGCGGCGCGGCGATTGGCGACCGGTTGGCCGAGCTTCGACGACGTACCCACTCCCAGGCCACCCCTGTCTTTGCCAATGGGGCCAACGCAGCGGGGGGCCATCAGTCATGGACGCCGAGGGAGGCTGGGAGCGCGCTGAAGGTGGGGCGGCGTGAGGAGACGCGGCCGTGTGAGGCGAGGGAGAAGAACAGTCTCGCGCCGCGCGGTGACCGCGTGAGGCGTGGGGGCTTTCGCTGTGGGGGACCGGGCTGTGACGCTGTGGGCTTGGGGGGCGGCGTCAGGATGGGAGAGGTGAGGGAGAAGAACAGTGGCGTGAGGGGGATTGGGGGCGCGTGCGAGGGAAACGCGGTGGGAGAGGCAGGGACGGACGCGAGACGCGTTCTGTTGGGGCCGTGCGAGGGGATTGGGGCCGTGCGGGTCGTGCGGGTCGCGATGGATGGCAAAGGAAAAGAAGCCGGGACAGCTGTCGATCAGGTACTTTTCTCTCTTTTTTTTTATTCCGAGGCGATCCTTCGCCGGTGGCTTGCAACGATGAAAAAAAAAAGACCGGACAGATGGCGAGATATGAAGAGGCCACGAAGGCTACGTTTGCTGTGGGAGCAGGAAGTTGGGGTGACTTTTAATAACTTTGATGAGTGTGTTCTTGAGACTGTAGACGTGTTCGCGACTCATTTTTGAATGTTCATGTTGGCTTCGTGCTCCTGTGCGACTGGGAGGATGACGGGGGCAAGGGACCTGCCTTCGAGACCCAAGTCCCATGTTGTGGGTGACACAATTACCCTACGAACCTTCTACTAAAAAAATTAATTATTACTAATGAATCGCTTAGGAACCGAGAGTAACCGGCAAGTACCCCAACCACCGTAAAACAGCTCAAGAAAGAAAAAGGAGACCAACATTCTAAGCACTTAACCTATTAGAAGACAACCACAACCACCCATGCTTGACGAAAATTTGAGTTGGTATAGTTATTCAGGTGTTTGAGTTTTCAGGAAATAATATTAGATAATCAACTAGTACAATTAAATCAAAAGTATAACTAAAAGGACAACTCGCAAAAGAGAATTCAGAAATTACAAAGCTACATGTTGTCTGAACATTAAATAAAAATTAGGCACCTGTAATATAGAACTAAGTGTTGCCCATATGTATGGTGTGTGTGTTTAAGTCACAACATACAGCCATCATATATATATATATATATATATATATATATAAAAATAGCGCTTAAGTAGTCGAAAGTAGTGATTATTAATCACTACCCGAGCCCCCCGGCACGCCCGACTCAGGACCGCGTCACGGTGCCAGCAACTTCGAAGGCGCCAGCACTTCCTGCATCGGACCTCCTGGGCTGGGCCCCGCTTGCCCCCTTGATTTTGATTCGTTCCTGGTTGCTACCACGACAGCCTTGTTTTTTTTATTTGTGAGACTTTTGTATTGTCCTTTTTTTTAACGCAATTGTTGCCGATTTTTTTTTAAAAAAAATCCACGATGCGAGAGCCATATCCTGTTCATCTCTCGTGTTGTCCCCTCCGTGTTGCCACAACAATATTGAAACAAACTTATTATTGTTTATTAACATTAACATTGGTTTGGCAAACATACAAACGTCCAAATTTCATTGTTCGGAGTATGAACACCCAAATAAATTAGATGCTTGTTCCAATAAAGAGCCGACCAAATATATTATCTCTGCATAAGACTTCAATTCACAATAATCATACATACAAACAGTAAATGAATATGTTTTTCAGAAATCAAACAAATGCTAGTCTAAGGGTGCTGCAGGGGAAGTTGCGCTGTGGGTTATCCTTAAGCAATTCAACTTCCCTGTTCCAAAAAAAGAGTAATGCTAATTTATTTGCTATTGGCTTCTCTTTGAAGGTGTGTACTCTTTTCCTGCATTCTGTCTGGACACGAATTTTGTAATGAGTTTTCATCTTTGAAAACTGAACGTGGTATGTCAATATTGATTCTGCAAGTGTGTAGCATAATCAGTGACATACTAGAAAAACAAAGGCTTAAAAAGATTGCATTTGACCTCTGCAGTGCACTAGGTCTGTCAAATCAAAGTTCTTTGCTTGCAGATTTCCTGGCATGACAAATGAAATATTTGAAGTTAGATCATAGAACTCTACAAGCACAAAAATCATGTTTAAAGTTACTGCCACTACTGCTAATGAAGCACCGCGTCCAATCAACCAAAATAGGTACCTGTAAAGAGGAGATTTGGAACCCTGAAGGTGCAGATACACTCATTTGTTTTTGAAAAACTGCAATGATGATGCACATGCATCCAAGTGCTTCCATTGAGGGCTCTTTTGATGTCATTTGTAGCTTGCAACATAGGTCCGCATTCACCAAACGCTAGGGGATGATGCTAACATTGACCTTCATTTATGTAGCACCAGAACCAACTTGTTAACACATCCATTAAGTAAAAAAGGCATTATGACAGTTACTTCTTAAAAAAACTGCAATAAACATATATAAAATTCATGAACTAACTGGTTGCTTGTCTCAGAAACAAAATTCAAAAGTCAATAAAAGCTAAATAACATTGGATTGTATTTCTTTAATTGTTTTCTATTGTTAATTTGATCTGTTTGTGCACAAAAAATTAGGAAACCATAGAAACCTCAAATATTTCCAGCCAAACTAGCCTAGAAGCAGATATTGTCATGTCTGACCATATAAACCTTGCATTATATTTAATCTAGCATAGAATTAGATTAATTATTGATAATGCATATGTACATGGAAAAAAGGTCTCTATCTCTTCCATAATGAGGGGAGTGATCCAAAAAAAAACACAACTGTTTGCAATTATGATCAAACATTTGCACTTCCCAGAACTTGATATAAAGCAAGGCATTTTCTTGTAATAGATAACCCATTGTGGAAATATTAAGATGGGCCAGAAGAGCTTCCTACTCTGCATGAATTAGAACATGCACATATTCTAGTATGACACCAGCCTACTTAGGAGGCACCCCATTATGCTGAAAATGGGATGCAAGATATCATGTTGTCTTAGGCCAAAGAAAAACCTATTATCCTACTCTCCTGCAGATTAACTACAGGACCTATGAGGTCTTAGTTAGTAGCAAGCTACATACATTATCATGCAAGGCACATTTCACTCAAAAGTGAAATGATGGTTAGCTATGGTCGCTGCCACCTGATAGAAGACAAAGCTATCCCTTATTTAACTATGTGGTTATACGCTGCAGCTTGCATGTGAACCATCAAGTTTATGTCAATTAATTAGTGCATGACCAGCATATTTAATAGTCATTGCTCATCTGGCCAGATGGCTCATTGTCGCACGGCTGCTTGCTGAAGATCCTATGACAGAGGCTCTCCCATCTGCACATATATGCAAATTAGTAGTGAGAATAGTTATTCAGTGATGCTTGCTAGACAATCTAGCATCAGCACGTCACAGATAATTAAGTGTGTGAATGGGAAAATCCCATTACTTTCTAAAATATGGAGTTATGGACAGAAATGGTGACACCAAAAAAGTTCATCAAGGTTCCTCATATTCAGAATAGTTTCCCTGAACAGATCCTTAACCAAATCAGAAATTAAGATTTCTTTACAATGACTGAACCCTATTTACATCAGGTGGTACAATTGAGTTGACATCATAATTCACAGCAGATGGTAGAAGTGATCAAGTCTAGCCATTAACTTGCAAAAACCTGAAAGTTACAAGGCTCTCATTTTAAGCTTGCTAGTAAGGACTAAGTAGCGATACAAAATGAGATCTCATAAAATTTAAAAAAAATCTAGATCGACAACAAAATCTTGAATGGACACTAGGATTCTCTAAACAGAGTTTTATTGCATAACTTGAATTTGAATTACAGCTGAATGCATTAAAAGACTGACCTTGCCCATGAATTCAGCATGTATTCAGACCACTTGTTTCTTTTAATACAATGCTGTGCAGCTCTACTGTAGGTTGGAGAGAAAAAATAAACTCGACCGGGGCGGTTAAGACTGAGCTCATGCTGAATTTTTTGTTGAATGCAAAAGCAAAAGAATCATGGTCATTTTAAATCTACAACGTATAATACACATTTCTATTGGTCTATATGGTCATACAAAATTACTACATTATGCATCTGAACTTTTATTCACAACCAAATCTAAACCACGATGAAGTTCAAGAATTTCCAACAGAAAAGGAAAAGTGGCCTTGTTGGTTGTAACTTTCTGAACAAAAAAAATTAGCTCATCGGAGGAAGATGCTCACGACGAACTCCCCTGAAACTAGCTAATGGACATGAACTGTTCGACACAAGATGACGGTGCTGGTCATGAGCTCGCTCCTGGTGTCAGACTAAGCAAAGAAGTGGCATGGTTGCTGCTGCTGCTGGAGAACAACAGATAATTGTGGTAAATCATATGCATGAGAACAGTTTAAAAAATAGTTACCTCTTGTGTCTCAACACTAGTAGTTAACTGAATAAGTGAATCCATTCAATTACAATTTTATTAATGAATTATACTACTTTCAAAGTTACAGACGCGCCCCTGAAAGAACAAAAAGACTAACTGAACCATCTACGACAATGAATTCATGCCAAGCTGTGCTAATGCCCTAGCACAAGCCAAACTGATTGGTAGCCGACCTACGACTAATTAAACAAATGTAAAGTAGGATGAGATCATATTTGAGTCTCTTGGAAGTTGGGGAAACCGAACACCGAACCGAAGAAACCAACACCGAAGTACTCTGTTTCTCTGTTTTTGCTAAACCGATCGGTTCCCATCCCTTCCCAAACCGAATTTTGCTAGCACCGAACAACCGAACCGAATTGTCGGTTAAAAACCGATTGCCCAGGCTGACTCAAAACAAAACAAAAAAGGCCAATATTATAAGCCATGTTTCACAGGTGTCGCCAAGCTGGTCTAGTCTCCTTTGAAATCTAGAGGATCCATAAATAATTCCAAATCAATCTATTATAGCACATGTAATGGATATCAGGATACCAATAGTTTATTGGAGGTAGGTCATGAAGAAACCTATGTATGTGGTAATCAGTTAAAAACCGATTGCCCAGGCTGACTCGAAACAAAACAAAAAAGGCCAATATTATAAGCCATGTTTCACAGGTGTCGCCAAGCTGGTCTAGTCTCCTTTGAAATCTAGAGGATCCATAAATAATTCCAAATCAATCTATTATAGCACATGTAATGGATATCAGGATACCAATAGTTTATTGGAGGTAGGTCATGAAGAAACCTATGTATGTGGTAATCAGTTGAAAGCATCCATCATTCCATCCACAAAAGGGTTCCTGACTTTAGAAAAAGAAAACATAAAATTGGCTTGAAAGGGAAATGCGAATGGTAGGTGCAGATAATCAAACCAAATAAGCAAGAAAAGTTGCTCTCTATACATAACATCAAAGTTCTGCAGTAGTCCATAGTGTACCAAAAAAAGACGTTCTCCTACAAACTCAGGTACTGATTTGTGCTTTCTTAAATAACTAGATAAACATCAATGAGCCAACATTTTGAATGAGGATAAAAGGACGAAATCTGGAAAATAAAAGCAACTAAAGCTGGGAGGTGCCACCAACAGCCAATGGAATGGATACTAGGAATCTCTAAAACAGATGTTACTGCATAATTTGAATTTCAACTACAGCCGAATGAATTGATAGAACAACCAACCCATGAATTCCGCATGATTTAGGACCACTTTTTGGTTTTAGACAATGACGTTCGAGGAAAAAAAAATTGAACTGCAGCTTGACTGAACTCATGCTGAATTTTTTTCTTGAATGCAAAATCAAATGAATCATGCTCATTTTAGATTTGGAACATATACGCATTTCTATATTTCCCCTATCACCTCTCGTTAACTCTCTCTCCATCGCATCTCCCTCTCTCAGCCCTCCACCCTCAACTATCTTCTGTATCATTCCGTTCCAACGAACTTTAGAATAATAATTAGAGTTTTGAAACAGAGACTCATAAACCAGTTAAAAATTAAAATATATGTCCAATGATATAATATACCATGCCAATAATAAATAGAGCATCATGTTAAGACGCCAATTTGACAGCCTTACATTGAATTTTTTAATAAAAAAGGATTGGAAATTGATATGTGTATGAAATTTAGAAAGAGAACAAACGTACCTGGGAACAAGCAAGCATGCACGGTGGGATACTGCTCGCCGTACCCCGCAAGGGAGCCAGGCGTGCGGCAGAAAAACGGTGCCCATGTGTGAGGTGAAGCTGCCACCGAGCGACATGGCGACCGCGCCCAGTGCGGCGGTGGCTGACGACGTCCGTGGCCCAGCCAGAGGCGAGGATGGAGGAATAAATATTAAACTGTTGGATCTGGACAGAGGTAGGAATGGTTCGAGCTAGGAAGGAGGAAAGCGCACCTTGTCGATCTGCTCGCTCCTCATCCAGTTCTGGTGGCTCGGCCTCCTACCTGCTACCGACGGGATCTGAGGGGGCTCGGCCTCCCGCCTGCTGCCGAGCCGGCCACCTTGTCTGCTGCCGACCGGATCTGCGCCGCTAGTCAGTTCACCGCTCGAGGCCACAACAGTGCGTCGTGGATTAGGTGCCGCCGGCGCTCCACAACTGACGGGGTGCGGGGAAGACGGCTGTGCTGCTGGGCCCCTGAGGCGACAAGGCAAGGTGCGGGCAGTAGACACGGGCCCAGGTGCGGCGAGGTCGCCGGTGCCGAACCAGGGAGAAGGGGCGGCGGCGAGCTCAGGTCGTGCGGCGGGGGCGGGCGCAGGGGCGGCGGCGAGCTAGCCTGGAACGGTGGTTGCGGGGTCAAGCCGTGGTCGTGCGACGGGAGCCGTGGTCGTGCGACGGGAGCGCGAGAATAAACCAGCGTCTCCCGACTCCCCTCCCCACGATCTATTTTTTTTTAATATTTAGAACGGAAAAAAATAGAATATACAGTGGGCGGGTGGGTCGTGGATAACGGAGGAAAAACGGACGGACGGGGCAGCGCACGGGTTTGGCTCGAGGTTCGGTTCGGGTGCGCTGGGTGGGCTCGGGTAGTGATTATTAATCACTACCTAAGGGAATATATGTAATATATATATATATATATATGTCGATGTTTAAGTCACAAGATACAGACAATTCAGAATTTCCAATGCAACCATTACATACAAGTCTTCACTGTTTTGAACTAGGCCTAGTATTTCACGGGACGCACCTACCCATAACTATTGCCAAATACAATTAATACTCCTGATTTAGAATTATATATATATGCCGATGGTGTTAAATAGCTTTAAATCAAGTAGGTTTGAATGTAATTTGACACGCTCCCCGCTCCCTCGCGTCGTCTCCCAGGGGCGACCCGGCCCCCCGCGCCGCCGCCCAGCTCCCTCCCTATCACCAAGCGGGCGCCGTCGGCGCCTCCTCCCACCGGGCGACGGCGGCCGGGGGGGCTCAAACAGCTCCCCCCGCACCTCGTGCTCCCTCCCGAGCCTCCCTCTCCTCCCCCTCTCCCCTTCCTCGTCGGTGCTTGGCGGGTCGGGCGGCGGGGCGGTCAATCCGAACCCCCCTAGGCCGGATCGGGCCCCGCGCGCCCGGTTCGAGGCCCTCCGCGGCCGGTTCGGCCCCGGTGTGCTGGGCGGCTTGGTCGCCGCGCGGCTCCGCTCGGCCGCCGGCGTTCTCCCGCGCTATGGCGGGGCACTGGACTCGCCCGCCTCGGCCTTGCCGCCCTCGCCCATCCTCCTCATAGATGGTGGGTTGACCGACGGGCCCGCCTGCCGCCGCGGCGGCCGGGCGCCGCAGTGGTCGGCGACGACAGCGGTCGTTGGTCCGTTTCTTGGCGACCTTGACGGCCGCAGTCTTGACCCGACCGCCGGGCGGGCGCTCCGTCACGCCGGGCGGCGCGGTCGCCACGCTAGCCCCGGGCGCAGGTGGGGCCGCGCCACGGTCGAGCGGTCGCGGTGGCGGCGGTCCCGACCAGTGGAGGGCTTGCAGCAAGGCGCCCGCGACCACCACGCGGCGCGCCACGGTGAGTCGCGCCAACAACTTCCCCGTGACGACGACTTCTTTGCGTGGGCTTTCCTTTCGGGGCTGCCCAAAGGCGTTTGGCGGGACCGTCGGGGGTGGCACCTGCGGATGACGGCACCGGGTGAAACCTTCCTCGCTCAAGCCTCACATCTTGGCCGACGATGGTGGCTACCCGCGTCATTACCTTCTTGAAGGCGTCGTCCCTTCGTTCAATCATCCCGGCCGCCGGGGCTCGGGAACTTAAAGTTCCAATGGGTGCTCTCAACGCGGTGGTGCCCGCGGGCGTCATCCCTTCTTAAAGGCTCCGTTGAACCCATCGAGCTCTCGCGCCGCCTTGCGTTCCGCCCCATCTTCTTTGTCGCCTCGCCGCCCCCGCCACGTTTGGAGCTAAAGTCTTTGCTCCGCCGCTTTGGCCCGCCTTGCTCCTTAGTTGACGCCATTGTTGCCGCCGTCGTCGTTGAAAACCGCGGGCCCACCGACGTCGCATTTCGCGACCGGGATCTCCATCGCATATTACGTTCGCGATACCACGGGCTTTGGTGGTGCGAACTTGCATCTCACCCAACGTGGCGGTGTGCTCGCCGTCAACCGGCCTGTCTCACTTGGATGTCGATGCCATCATGTCACCGTCGTTGTTGCTTGGCCGTGGGCCACCGACGCGTCGCACTTTCGGTTTGGAGCCGTCTCGGGGTTGACGACATTGTTGTTACCGGGCGTCGTTGCATGGCTATGGGCCACCGACGTCGCACTCGAATCCACCTCGGGCGGTCGTGCCGAAAGTGTGTGACACCTCCTTGACGCCGGTCGTGCGGGTTTCGGCGACCAAGACTTACACTCTACTTAGTTGGTGTCTCGAAGTTCGACCTAGCGATGATGCATTTCGCCTAGCGTGTTGCGTCTCCTTCTTGCTTTTCGGCCGATTCTTTCGCATTGTTTATTGTGGCATTTGTCTCGTAATGCTTGTTTGTTCGGTAGGTCTTGGCTTCTTCTCTTAATGAAAAAGACACGTGAAGACATGTTCGAGAAAAAAAATCAACCAGGTTCCACTTGACTTCAATCATGGATTGACCACTCCATATAATCACTCACATCGAAATGGAGGCTAAAACTCAAGTGGACATGTTCCTTCGTATTGAACCTAAGTCTATATTTGTTGACGCAAATTAGGGTTCGCACCAACACACTCGAAGGTCACGATGGACCAGAGAACACAACAGGATAATTAACACACTTTCACGGTGAAGAGCGGCGAGTTTACAAGCAAATCGCCAAAGGATAACAATCGCGCTTACGTGGATCGAATACGGCTAGTTTGAGCAAACTAGCAAAGAAGACGCCGAAGCTCGCCCAGGAGGGACCCCGTCGAGGCAAGAATGTCGTCGGGTTGCCCTAGGTCGGCCGGCAGCCTAGGGCACCATCCTTGGTCGTCCGGACCAAGTGATGAACAACATGTAGAGGATTGGAGAAAGAGATTAGGGTTTGTAGATGTGTTTGTGACGATTGGATGGAGATGGGATCAAATCGGCCATGAACCTCTCATTATATAGAGGGGGTGGTCTTATCCCCTTAGGAAGTACCTAGATGCGTTTCTAAGCACCAAGACCTTCCAAAACCGATCTAAAACGAATCGATTCGGTCACGAACTCTCCGCATGCGCCCACGAACAGCGTTGGACGCCCGAGACATACGCGTGCGGATGCAGATCCAGCGCCTTCGCCGAGGGGGCCGAACGCTGGACAGGGCGGGCGTGTCCGATGCTTGAGTGTCCGACGCGCCTGTTGTGGGTTCCAGCGTCCAACGCTTCTCTGCGTCGCCTCTCAAGCTCTTTCGTCGGATTTCTCGATCTTTTGACCTTTTGGCTTTTTCTTGACCCTCATAAAATTTGCGGTGCCTTAGCCCTTCATAGAATTGGGTGTCAACAATATTTTCTCCCGATTTCTCCAATCAGGTAGTCTCTATTTTAAAATTTTAATTGCACAAATTGAACTTAGGTATTATTTATGCTACAATTTGTTGACTTCTTCTAGAATTACACATTGAATCAGAAGGACAAAGACACTGAAATCCATTTTATATTCTAGTATGTTGTGTTCTCTAATATCAATTTTTGTTCATTAATAAATTGTATTTGTATGATGCATCCCCGTTGATTCTAATGTTTAAACTTTCTAGTATGTTGCTTTTATATTCTTAAGATGTGATATGCTGGAATAAACTAAATAGTACCCTATGCATTCCAAATTGAAGTCATTCCAAAAATTAGTCAAATCATTTTAAATTTGACCAAAATTATATGATAAGTTAAGATAAGATAATATTTTGGATGTAAACTAAGGATCATTGGATTCTTTGTAATTATATTTTCATAGTATGCCTATTTGATGTCTCAATTCTTTATTTTTTTATATATTTTTTTTGTCAAACTTAAGATGATTTAACTCTTTAAGATTCTTCGAATGACTTATAATTTGGAATGGAGGGAGTATACGGTTAAGTATTTGTTTTGTATCACATCATGTTTTTATGAGGTTTATTGTAGAAATGTATATGGAATTGAGATATTTTATAACTTATGCATTTTTTTGCGTGGAATTTTCACCATCTCTGCCACTAGACTGAAGGTTTTATTATTTGACTATTCCTTGCCTCGAGGAAAGAATTGCACAGGAACAACGCTACAAAAGAATGTGTCATGAACTCATGATGAACACTAAGGTGTAGTTTGGTTTAGCATAAGTGAAGGGACCTGTTGGATATAAAATGTCCTGGTATTCTTAATCAGGTAAATAGGTTAATACCGGGTAAGGCCTCGTTCGGTTGTCCAGATTTCAATCCGGGCCCTGATTTCTTCTGGCCCAGGAATGAGTGAATCTGAGTGTTTCACTGCTCCCGCCGCCGCTAGCCAGGTTTCGTTCTGGAGGTACAAGGGTCTGGCTTCGTTCCGGATCGAATACGAGGGGAAAAGGCTCGGATTCACCAAGTTTGGTTCCTAGCTGAATCTAACCGAACAGCCAATTCTGGCCCGACCGGACTACGAACCGGGCTAAGTGAATCCAGGCGGATTAGGCCGCGTTCCAGGTCGTTCCTGATGCAACCGAACGAGGCCTAAATGATAAATTGACCTAAATCCAACCCCGGGTAGGATTGACGTTACACATGAGCCCTGGGCTGCAGCCCGAGGGACGACGACGGACCATGGGGCGGTCCAGGCCGGCCATAGGCACCCCATGTGCCTTGGCTTGCCTCGCACACAAGGGAGGAGGAGTGCCACAATGCTTTGTGTGCCGTCTCCACAAACCCATACAAGTTACGTGAAGGGAGATGGCCGGTGTCGAGTCCAGCAATCCTGGACAGACCGGATGATAGCACGCCTGGTCGAGTCCAACAACACTTTTGGTTGTCAACCGTTCCTGATTGATTTTGTAAAGTAAATAGATTAGTGAGGGTAACCAATTGCGTTACTTAAGTTTGGTTTAGTATGACCAGTAATCGTTTGCCATTTAATCGGATAACAGCCATTAAAAAACAAGGGCACTCCCCATGCGTTGCTGTGGGTTTGAAGTAGGGAATATAAATGTAAAAATCCATGATGTGTTTTTAAAGTGAATATCATATTTTTGTGCTAGTGAATTTTAATTGCAAATGATAGTGGAGTCTTTGAGGTGGACATATTGCATGTGGAGAAATTGCTTTGGAAAATGCACTACTAACGAATTTGTTTTGTGTGACGGGCTTAAATTCATTTTCGGTGGCGGGCAAGTGTGCCCGTCGCCGTTCAAAGGTCACATAAAATATTTTTTTACCATGGCGGGCGAAAGTGCCCGTCACGGTTAATGAAGAAAAAAACAAAAAAAAAAAAAAAACCCCCAAACGGGCTTAGATCCGGCAGATCGGATCCCGCCGCCGTCGAGCCATCCGTGGAGGCCGCCGCCGTCCTCGTTGAGCCCGCCAAGCCACTACCGATATGTCGTGGTGGAAGGGGACGCGGATCCGGCCGCCCCGTGCGCCGCCCGCCGCCCGAGGAGAGGGAGCGGCGGATCCGGCCGCCCGAGTCTTTGCCCGCCGCCGGAGTGGAGGGGGCGTGGATCCGACTGCCCTTGCGCCGCCCGCCGCCGGGAGTGGAGGGGGGAGCGCGGATCCGCCGCCCGAGTCCGCCCGGGCGCCGGAGTGGAGGGGGGCGTGGATCCGCCGCCACGGCTAGAGATGAAGGGGCGCGGATCCGGTGCCCCTCGCGGCGCCGCCCGCCTGTGGGGCGCGAATCCGGGGCCCCGCGCCCCACCGTTGGAGAGGTGGGGGGGCCGGGCGGATCCGCCGCCGCCGAGCGGAGATGCCTCATGCGCCGCCGAGAGAGGGAGAGGGAGGTTGGGAGTGGTGAGGGAGAGGGTGGCCGTGAGAGTGGAGAGTGGGAGGGAGGAGGAGGCGGAGTCGCGCTTGGGGAGGGTAGGCGGAGTCGCGCCGGGGGGAGGGAGGGAGGAGGTGCCATCGCGCGAGGGAGGGAGGCGGATCGAGTCCAAGAAGTCCGAGAATAGATCGAGTGAAACCCTAAGTCCTTCATTTTATAGTAAAGACAACTACCAGCCCGGTTCGGGCCTCGATGGGCCTCGGCCTTTTTCGCGGCGGGCTTTTAAACTTGCCCGCCACAGTTAATTCATTTTCCGTGGCGGGCATTCTAATATGCTCGCCACGGTTAATGGTTATTAACCGTGGCGGCGTTTTTATGTTACTCGTCACGGAAAATCGATTTTTCGTGGCGGGCTCATTTGCCACATCACGGTAAATAAAAAATGACTGCCACGGTTAATCGTGGCATTAACCAAAAGTGTGCAAAAGAAGTGTCTTCCATGGTTAATATTTGGCCTGTCTTGACAAAGGATCGCCGAGGTGGACGCTTTATATGTCAAGAGAAATAGATATTGTGGTTGATAATGGACTATCGAGGTGGATGCTTTGCATGTCAAGAGAATTATCTTAGTGGGTTTTGGGCGTGTTTGGTTGCCAGCCCAAACACGCCACGCCTAACCGTGGCAGCCACAAAAAAATTGTCGTTTGGTTCTCATCTAAAGTTAGGCCGCCACAGAATTTTATCTTGTCGCTTTGCTCTTCATTTTGTAGTGTGTGGCAGAGGGTGGCAAGAGTGTGGCGAGCGTGGCACGAGAGTGGGCGTGGTGTGATGAAGTATGGCCTCAAACCAAACATCCCCTTTATTCTTATATTCTTAAGGGAGTAATAGATAAATGCCCGTGCGTTGCTATGAAATAACTAACTTTTATATTAAAAAAACATGGATCGCATGATAAGGTAACAATATTATGAAATTAAATAATAATATTAAAGTGACATTTAATCCAAACAAGTTTTGTGAAAGTAACACAATCAATCATGGATATCGCGGGTTTGTAAACTCTATTTTATGGGCTTTTTCTGCGCCCAAGTAGCCATACCCTATAAAAAAGTAGTCAAACGCATGTCATGATTACCTGGGACAAACAATTGGAAAGATTCAAAACTTCTTTGATGCTTAGATTTGCCAGAGGAAAACTCCAGTTCCATCAAGATTGCAAAAATAGTGATATCAGAATGGGTTGATCTTTTGTTTGACAAGACATCAATTGATTGTGAGTCAATAAGGCAATTCTAGTTTTCAAATGATAAAAACTCAACCATATAACTACATGTTTATTTGTTGGTTTAATACAAAGTTTTGAATGGTCATTTTGTCATTAAGACGCCGTTTACATAGAGTTGAGGTCATAGCATCCAGGTGCCGATTACAACAACATAGCTCACCACAACCACAAACTAAATTAAGAGATCAAAATGCCATGTGTGACCTTATAAACTACTATATGGGATAACTAAATTTTGCATAAAAACACATTGATCGCATGATAAGATAACAATACTATGAAATTAACAATGATATTAAAGTGACATTTAATCGTATTACACCGCACATATACAAATGATTTTACATTTCGCATGTATTGTGTATATAACATCACCGTGTATATTGTTGCAAATAGTCTTCATAGAGAGGAAGGCATCTAGAAGAAAGTCCTACTATTTTTTTTCAAAAATAATACGACAAAATACAATGAAAAAATTGATAACCTGAACTGGTTAAGAAGCCCAGAAGGGAACACCTCAATTTTCATGTAGCCTTCTAGTTTTTGTAGGGGAATGATTTTTCATGTAATCTTTCATGGACTGGTTAACCTGGACTGGTTAAACAAATGAAATAAGGGAATGATACCTTCATGAGCGGAGTATTGTTCTTGAACTGGCTTTCACAATGGCACCAGCTAATTTCCTTGTCTCAACCAAAACCTAGAAGTATTAATAAGAAACAAAAAAAAGAGGAAGTA
Organism: Hyparrhenia diplandra; assembly: GCA_015847255.1. Lineage (NCBI taxonomy): Eukaryota > Viridiplantae > Streptophyta > Magnoliopsida > Poales > Poaceae > Hyparrhenia > Hyparrhenia diplandra. The sequence continues at coordinate 42,796 of JADLZK010002438.1, forward strand.
AGTAAACACAATGCGTTGTTTCCCAACAACAATTGTCTCAGTTACTTGTCTTCTAAAGTTAATTGTCTCACGTATTTTTTTCACTTTTGCTAATCACCAACAGCTATAACCAGGCTTTTCTGTTCAATATTATATTTTGTGAGTAACTGCTGTGAGTTGCATTTCAAGTCCAGGACTCAAAACCAGGGCAGTGTTCTACCTAGCTTTGGCACAGCCCTATTTTTTGTTAAATTATGCTGGTGACTGGTGAGTTCGAAATGTAATTGTTTCTGATCAAATCAAATTCACTATACTCCGCTGACCACCTCATGATTTGCAAAGACACTGACTGGACAGAGCATTTGGTATTCCCTCTGTTAAATGTATAGATCCTATTTTCAATACATTAAGAAATTGAGCCGCTGTTGGCTGTTTCTTGATAACTTAGTATTTGAGAGGAGTAGAAAATAGTTCACTATGGACAAAATATTTTATGATGTGTTATTTGAAAGATAACACTAAAAATAACATGAACTTGTTCTTTAATCAACGGAAGATACAAATCTCAAATCCAATCAACAAACAAATGAGTGCTGCAAGCAAACTTTTGATGAGCGAAAAGCATAGTAGCGCTGGTCATATCGTCTCGCATGGGCATTATATCAAACACGAGGTATGCAACTTGCAACACATAGTTTTGTCAAGAACCGAGATGGACGAAATATGCAACATGAAGCCAATGTTTGTAGATAGTAATCTAGCAAGCAAATGTAGAAGTCATCAATCTAACCCAAAGTCGAAATCAGCAATGCAAAAGGAGCAGATGAGGGGCAACATCTCAAGGGTGGAACCTTGTCCTCCTGCTGCCTCCATCAATTTAACCCCGCACTGGGACCTTGAGCCGCAGAGGAGGAGGTCATTACCGACGTCGTGCATTTCAAACCCACGCGTCGCCGCGCCACAAATCTTAGGCTTGGCGTCTTGCGGCGCACCCACCGGCGCCAGGACCGACTTCAGATTGCACGCGCAAACCAGTCCGTCCGTGGGTGGAGTCAATGACAGGGCCTTGATGCCGCCGGCATGAGGAACGGGAGGGGTGAGCGGGATCGGGTGGGGAGCGAGCGCGATCTTGCGATGGAGCTGTGGGCACGGCGGCGGCGATGGTGGAAGGAGATCACAAGATTGGGTGGTTGCCTAATATAAATTGCATGTGTGAGGAGATTGATGGTTGCCTAATATAGTGGCAGACTTTCCACGGACGCCGATTTGGTGTTGCCGAATATAGGTTGCATGTGTGAGGAGACCGCGTGGGAAGAGGGTGCAAAAGGATCGCGACGGAGGGGGTGAAAGGTGGCGAAATTTTTACCGCACCAAATCAGTCTTACTTTTGTTTTTTTTTCTTTTATATTTATGTTGTACAGATAACGCGGGCAGCTCTTTGACTCAACAACTCGTCTTCCCCTTCGTTTCCAGCGCCGTCTGTATTGAAGTAGGTCCACCTCCTCCAATCTCAAGCCTAGATTCCAATGTGCAAGGGCTCGACCACCTCCTGGGAGCTGTTCCACTGTTTGAGTGAGGGGGGGGGGGGGGGGTGGTGTGGGGGTAGAATGGCGTCGGTGCCGTGTATTGTGAGACTAATCTGAGAAAGTAGCCATCATCCGTCGTGCAAAGCATCGACCGTGGTCGTCTAAGACACCTCCGCCACTCTCTGGTGCGTTCAATTTTGCACTCTTCTCTCCCTGTTGGGGCTGCAGTTGTTGCACGCAAGGTGTTTGCTTGCTGGTCTCTGAAATGTGCTTCTAAACTGCTTTCAATTCTGAACTGAGCTATACAGTTATACATACATAATACGTGCTATTTACCATATGATTAGTCTTTCTAGTTTCATCTGTATTCTTCTTTCCTTAATTATGTATTTGGTGTGCATAAGTAGATGTCTATGCATACTAGTGAGAATGTTATATGTATTTCAAAACAGAGTATGAGGAGAAAGCAAAGAAGAAACAGAAGAGGAAGCTAGATGGGGACCTATAGAGAGGACTCCCAGACCCAAGGAGAATAGGACTGTCATGAAGAGGGCTCAGGAATTGAAGGAAGCCAAAAATTTGGAGCCAGGTACTAAACTACCTAGTTCTTTTGCTTCCGAAAGCCATGCTACTTTACTCAGTATAAAGCTTAGTTTGTGAATGTTTCTTTGGGTATCGATACCTCAATTGCTAATACAACTAGGAGGTTTGAGGAAAATAATCCAGAGGTTGTCTCCAAAAAAAAAAAAATCCATAGGTTAACCTCCTAGATGATCTGAATATTTATACTTTAGGTGAGGAATATTCTCCTTTGAGTACAATTAAGGATACTCATGTTAAGGAAAATAGAGTGTAAACTGAACACTCTTGGGCACAAATTGTCTCTAGAGGCAAGGATCAAAATAATATAAACACGGTTGAAAAATGAGAGGTGCATTTTGGAATGTTAGAGGCCTTAATAAAGAAGGTCATCTTCAGTGTATTACTGATTTTGTTAATAACAATAATTTAGATTTTGTGGGTTTTCAGGAAACCAAAAAAGAGAAGTTTCAAAACAGACTCTTTCCTTATCCTTAATTATGTCCATAAAGGATTTATTTGCCTCTGTCCCCCAACAGTAGGGACTTTTTTTTTTTGCGATCACAGAGATTCATTCATCCCTAGGGGCCAAGATTACAATTTTGAGTCAGCAGGATCGACACACAAGCTGGGGCATATGACCACCATCTAGTCTGTGTATCACCTGTGATTTGTTTAGGTAGTTTATACGCTATCTCATTACATGACCGAGGCACAAAAGCAAACTTGAACTCCTGAAAATATGCGCTCAAATTCTTAATTTCCTTCAATACGGTCACAATGTTGGACCTCTGGTTCATACCTGCTGGCCATTTGCCAGAACGCAGCACCTCTTTTTTTTTTTGAAACGCAATGGCAGGAGCTCTGCCTTTCAATTGCGTTTCAAAAAAAAGGTGCTGCGCTCTCGCAAATGGCCAGCAGGTATGAACCGCAGCACCTCCTCGACAATCAGTCTCCAGCCATATCCTTTGAAGCCTACATGACGAGCCATTAAGCAGTCTATCCTGACATGCCCTCGCCTCCGCAGTAAGAGCATCAAGGCAGTGGTCATACCACTTTGTGCTGGCCCGAAAATGGCCCCATTTGCTTCACATAGCACTGCACCTGTCGCTCCTTCCCATTCCCGATCATAGAAAGCTACGTCAGTACTGCATTTGAACCAACCCTCATTCGGCTTTTTCCACTTGGTGCCGCTTCTCCCCTCACAGGCGGCGATTGAGGTTTCCTATCCAGCTGATGGTCAAAAGCAAGATCAACTGCCCATTGGACAGCAGCCTGGACGGGCAGGAGCTGCTCCCCATGCATGTTTGATGTTTTCTTCTGTTGTGCTGCGTCAAAAGTGCATACATCCCGATAAGGATTGTTGATTGACTCTGCTCAGAAGCCGCCCTGCCGTCGATCAGATTATGGGCCCAGGATTCAGGATGTAGAGGTGGGAATTTAACACCTGTAATTGTTTTAGTCTGCTCCCAGAAGGCTTTGGCGACTGAGCATTCGATCAACACGTACCTGATGGATTCTGAGTCTGCTCCACAGTCCTCGCAGTTCGCAATTGGTTCAATATGCTTCCGGTACAGGACCAGGCGAGCGGGAGAGATTCGTGCATGACTCGCCACCAAAAGACTTGGATTTTGGGTAGCACTTTCAGTTTCCATAATTTTTTTGCTAGCAGGTGCTGCCTAATCCACCCTCGTCTTGCAGATCATTGTCGTTAATACGCGCTGTGTCAAGGAGTTTGTACAGACCTGACCGAGTACATGTCAAGCTTCTCTAGTTCCCATGCCAACACATCATCAGACTGTGTTCAGATCGGTGTTTGTAAGATGGCTGCAACATCCACCAGAATAAAGGTTTGCCTGATGATGTTCTCGTTCCACTGTCCATTTTCCGACAATAGCTCATCAACTCTTGTGACTAGCATGTCTCTCGTGTGTGCTTGTCAGAAAATTACCATGTTGGAGATATTCTAGTAGGTGTGAATGATATAAAGTTTCAGGTTTTAGCTTGGAAGAATGGCAAGTTAATTTAGTGTGGCTGCCATGATAAAAAAAATTGGCAAGACAAGTTTGTTTGAAGATTAATTGTTGTGTATGGTTTCCCCTATGAAAAGGATAAAGTGGAGTTTTTACGAGAGTTATAGGCACTCATAGATAACTGGGGAGGATCCCACTATTATAGGAAGAGATTTTTATCTAGTTTTTACTTCAAAAGAAAAAAGTAATGGGAATATTAACAAAAATGGGCTGTTTTGTTTCAGGATTGGATCAATAGATTAAGTCTGTTAGACTTTAGAACTCCTCTAGGTATTTTACTTGGACCAATTGATATTTAAGAGCGGTTGTCTTATGAGAACCGTCCCTGAAATCAATTTCTAGAACGGTTTTAGAACCACCCTTAAAAACACTTATTTGTACAATCGATGACATAGTAAACATTTTCTTAAATCGACCCCAAAAATCGTTTTTGACCATTAGTAAAAATGATTTCTGTAATAGTGTTTAGAAGGTAGGAATTTTGCAGGAATCCTACAAAAGTTTCACAAAATAAGATAGGAACATAAAACATTTCCTGCATTTTAAATAGGCCGATTTGCATCGAGAGTTTTTTTTGGTATCAGCAGGTCAGATTCTGATCACTATCCCCTTTTACAGATTTCACTGTACAATTATTTCATTTACAATTAGCAGAGGCGGAATTAGGTGGGTGCTTTAGGTCATTGCAGCAGGTCATAGTACGGTACTAGCAAATTATTGCCATCTTGGTGCGGCACAAAAATTCAAAATGAGACCCTATGTACAAGAACAATTGTTAAATAAAAAAACTATTTTTGTTAATTCTGCCAAAAGTATAATTCCTTGATTACATATTTCCAAAAATATTATATAAAACTCTTAGTTACTAAACTACTACTATATTTTAGATGAAATGCGCCATCCATTTTGTATTTCTGGTTCAAAAATCTTTTGGTAAGATCTTTATAAGCAACCTTTTTTTTTGTAATATTGTAGCTAATTCTATTGTAGAAAACCTAATCAATTTTTGATGTCATTGTAGTTTGCATATATGACCTCAGTAATTTTAGTTTTTAAAAACTCTCTATTGATGCCACGGTCACTCGAATAGCCAACAAAATCATATATGCGATATGTGCATTAGGAGAACAACCCAGTCGCTTTAGAAAAAATCATAATGTTAAGAGGTCCAATATTTATGTTTGGAACACAAACTTGGAGTAACTTTATTAACTCATTTGCACAACTTGGAGGGAATGAGGCATGCATGCTGTTATTGAGGAGAGGACAAGAAGAGTAAAGAGGGAGACAATTGTGTGCTTTGGAGATGAACATACAAAAGACCGGTTCCAACTCCTAGCATCTAGTATTTGTGACTGAACATGCCTCAAAAGATTCATCATGGTTTCATGTATTCTTATGTTGCTAGTCCATCGGTACCATACACTTACTCATGGCAGTTGATTGGATTTATTTTGGGACTTCCATTGGGTAACGGTGAATACAGTCTGCCCATGCTGAGTCAGCAGTACGAGCTGGTAGAATGCACTTCCACACCGCGCTGTTGCAATCATACCCAGCTCCAAACCCAATCATCCATACTCGATCCCCTTCTGCATCGACTGCTTGGCCTCACAGTATGCCATTTCATACCAATTTGAGCTGCTAGATGTGTTTCCAAATCGATGCAGTGTCATCCTCGATGGCTCAACCTTCTCATCTGATAGATTCAGACTACGCTGCACTGCATCGATCACAGCTCGTCCACCAGCATGTATGCAAAAATGCTCGATGGCCAAGCCGAAATTTGGAACATGCTGCCTTGTTCTTTTCTTCATGAACACCTTTTGTGCGATGGAGGAGACAAAAAACGATAACTGCTCAGAGACCGGAAGCAGAAGAGGGGCACTTGTGGTGACGTTGGCCTTGAGTGCCTCACCGGCGACGGCCACAAGATCCTTGGACAAATTAACCCCTAGGTTCCCCTCGTCGTCTTCCTCTTGGAAAACATAGTGGTATGCGCTATCCTGGGCACTAGTGGATTTCCGCACAATGTGCAGAAGTTGAAACCGAGCATTGGCCCTTGAATTCGACAGCAAAACAGCGGCGCCTCCCATGCGAAACAGCATGTTGCTCAACTGCATCGATTTGTTCTTGCCTGCATAGTAGTTGCAAGTCATGATCTCCGTAGATACCACCAGCGCGTGTGCACTGTAGGGCATGATTTGCAAGAGGTTCCTTGCGAGCCCAACGGCGATCAATCCGGCACTGCACCCCATCCTAGATAGCTGCATATTTTGTATATCTCTACGCAGCTTGTATCTGTTTATGATCATGTCCTTCATGGATGGTATCAGTGTCATGAGACTGCAATTGACAATTAGTATGTCAATTTTACTAGGTTCGATTGATGACTTAGCAAATAGGTCATCGATGACCGTGAAGATGACCAGCTCTGCCTCCATACGAGCAAAGCTAAAACTTGGAATGATAGCGGTGTGATGATATGAAGAGGGGAGGCATGTGTCGTCACCAAGGCCAGAACGTCTACAAATGTTAGTTAGGAAGAAAATGTTATCATCGTCAAGGTAACTTGTTAGGCGAATATTCTCAATGAAGAAGGCTGGGGAAATTTGGTACTTTGAGTTAGGACCGAAGCAAGCGTATTCAACAAGGTACACTCTGCGTGGACGTCGGGTAAGATACTTGACAGTTACTACGGTTATGAGTAAGAAAGTCATGAGGTGATGGATGGGTAGGTTGTTAGTTGACGAGGTTAGTAGCCTGCTGTCTTGAAAAATCTGTGTTAGCTTGAGGATCATGGCAATCATGGTATGGTGGCAAAAAAAAATGATAGTGTATATTGCTCACAACAATTTGAGATGTTTGCTGTTGGGAAGCAACCTTGCGCATATGTGTGGTGTGTTTAAGTTGCAGTATTTGTGTTATATAGATGCCAATTCGTGAATAAAGTAGAGGACTGCTGGGGATTAGGGAAGGTGTTTTAAACCTTCTATCAATAGTAACTTGTCATGCAAAGGACATGCACCCTCTAATTTCAAGAGTTGAGGGTTCTTTCTTGTCATATTTTTCTTGCTATATTTTGAGTTATCCCAGGTCATCCACCACCGGTTTGGTGCCTTGTAACCTTCGGTGGGAGAGTTCTCTCGCAGCTGTGTGGTATAATTCTCTTCCTCGTAATGAAACACATGCTAGGACTCGATCACAAAAAAGACAACAACCTTGCACATTTGTTTTAGAAAAACATAATTTTATTCCGCCTCTTCAAGAGTTTTGCACTCAGCCAATCCATTATTACAGTTCAACCTTCTACTAGATTTAAAGAGCTCACATGAAAGAGAAAATCGGAGTTGCTATAGTGTGGATTTTTGAGTTTTCAGGCAATAATATTAGAGAATAATCAACTAGTACAATTAAATCAAGTAGTATAATTAAAAGGAAAACTCATAAAAGACAATTCACAAATTACAAAGCCACATGTTGCCTGAACATTAAAATAAAAATTAGGCACCTAAAACATACTAGGACAAGTGTTGCCCATATTTATGGTGTGTTTAAGTCACATCATGCAGAATGAGTCATATAGATGCTGATTTGTGAATAAAGTAGTAGAGGACTGCTGAGGAGGGTTGTTTTAAAGCTGCTGTCAACAATTAATAACTTGCCATGCAAAGAAGATGCGGCCTCTAATAATTTTCAAATCCTGCCTCCAATCTACTCGCGGGCACGTACGCGTACACGAGAGAGTTGTGCATCCATAGTGCATTAGTGGTGTGAGTGCGCTCCTTCTTGTCCGCGCTGGTATGGATCCAAAGCTCTATTGGTGGAAATTTGAATATTTTCTTCGATATCATATACTATGAATTATATTCGAATCATGTTGTTAGACATCGGATTCAAATATGTATAATTAGTGTTTTTGTTGGACTGTTTTTATCTTGTCGGATTCAAATATCTATACTAGTGTATTTGATTGGAAGTTTTTTTTTTTTTTTTTTTTTTGAGAATTCCACCAGTACAACGAAGACGCCCCACACACACGCATACTCACCCATCAACGCATAGAGATTTTAGTGGAAAAAAAATCCACTCCAACAACTTCAACTAGATCTCTAGATGTTTCCATCTTTTTTCATAATTTCTGGCTCGCCAAAAATAGAGAGTGGAGCTAGCTTTCCAAAGTACCAAACAAGATAAAACAGTCGGAAGGTAAAGACATATGCTAAACACCACTCGGGGAAGCGATGGAGACTGTCCGATCTCACAATGGTCATGTCGCAGCGGCTTCCTCACTCCCCTCCAGCAGTGGCTAGAGTTTCAGCCAGCGCTTCCCCTCTTTCTTCTCCAACTCAGGTGGGTATAGAAGGGCAGGAGAGGCAGGTAGACTAGGTGATGGGATGGTGGCCGGGTGGTTTAGAGCTGCTGTGGTAGACTGGTACTAGTGGTAGGGCTAGGTTGGGGCAGGGGAGGCTCGCGAGATCTGGAAAAGATCATGGTGGTGGGGGGAGGGGAGGGGAAGAGGAGATTGCCGCTGGTGTTAGGGTTCACCGGAGCTCACGACGGGGCAGTGGTCATGGTAGAGGTGACGAGGAGGAGTAGCGGCGGAGGAGAAGGAGAAGGAGGAGGAGGCCACCATGTCCGCCATCGGAGAGCTCGTCAATGGAGGGGGCAAGGAGCAGGAGGTGGGGCGCATGTTCTTTGCACGACAAGTTATTGTTGATAGCAACTTTAAAACACCTTGTGTTTTTCTCTCCGAATATGCAAAAGATTTGCGTATCATTGCTATTAAGAAAAATGGAGTTTTCAAGACATATAATGCGTATCTTGCGCGATAGGTGGTCTAACAGTAACAATCGGGCCATCCTAACAGATTGCTCCCCGGTTTGATATTACATAAAAGGAAACAATCAAAGTGTGGGTATCACCGCCCTACGGGTCGCCGACGAAAGAGTTCCCATGCGCACGCGTTGAACGTTGGAAACGCCGCGTCAAGTGCCTCCACTTGGCTCGACGAAAAAGTCCCAGAATACAACACGTCTAGTTTACTCTTGGGTTGGCCATCAGCGCGATGCCGAACCGCTGCTCGAGGTGTACCACGCCCGGCCGGGAGGCCGGTTGTGAGCAACTCCTTATGCGCAAGGTTGCATGTATGCCGGAAAAATAAACGGCGCATGTTCTTTGCATGACATGTTACTATTGATAGCAGCTTTAAAACACCTCTCCAGCAGTCATCTACTTCATTAACAAATTGGCATCTACTTCAAACGCACAAGGTTGCAAGCCAAGAACAAGTATCTCAAATTGTTGCGAGCAATATACACAACTATCTTTTGCTGCAAGAATAATATATACCATGATTGCCATCATCCTCAAGCTCACACAAATTTGCCAAGACAGCAGGTTACTCACCTCGTCGACTAACAACCTACCCATCAGTCACCTCCTGGCTTTCTTACTCAACTGTTATTACTGTCAAGTATCTTACTCGACATCCGAGCAGAGTGTACCTTGTTGAGTACGCTTGCTTCGGTCCTAGCTCAAACTACCGAATTGCCCCAGCCTCCTTGATTGAGAATCTTCGCCTAGCAAATTTCCTTGACGATGATAACATTTCCTTCCTAAGCAACATTTCTAGATGCTCCGGCCTTGGTGACGAGACATGTTTCCCCACTTCAGTACAATATATCCCTTCCATTCCTAGTTTTACCTTAGCTCGTATGGAGGCAGAGCAGGTCATCTTCACGGTCATCGACAACCTGTTTGCTAAGGCACCAATCGAACCTAGTAAAATTGACATACTGATTGTCAATTGCAGCGTCATGACGATGATACCATCCATGACTGACATGATCATAAACAGATACAAGCTGCGTAGCGATATACCAAATATGCAACTATCTGGGATGGGGTGCAGTATTGGATTAATCGCCGTTGGGCTCGCAACGAACCTCTTGCAAATCATGCCCTGTGGTGCACACACGCTGGTGATATCTACAGAGATTGTGACTTGTAACTACTATGTAGGGAAGAAGAGATCGATGCTGCTGACCAACATGCTGTTTCGCATGGGAGGCGCCGCTGTTTTACTCTCGAATTCAAGGGCCAATGCCCGGTTTCAGCTTATGAACACTGTCCGGAAATCCACCGCTGCCCAGGATGTTAGTATTTGATCTCTCTTGGTTTTGGGCCCAACGGACCGAACTAAACCTTGATCCGCTCCCTGATCGGGGGAGCCCAACCCACTAATGGTTGGAGGGCCCCTGTCACACTGCGGTACATAAATAGGAGGGTGGGGGCGCTGGGGCACGGTACCCTAAGTTCACCGCCGCCACTTTCACCCCACCCACATTCCTAAACCTAATCCGATCTTGAGCCGCAGCAAGTAACGGAAGACTCTCCACCGCCACCGCCTCGACACCGGCGACGCCCCTTCACCGACCGTCGCTGCCCTAGCGCGCAGGAGGCCGCCGACGGAGCCATGGCGGAGTCCAAGAACACCAACGGCAAGGGAAAGGACGGTCTGTTATCTAAACTCCTACTATTAGTAGATCTCGCATTAATAGATGTTGTAGAAGATGTATTTGGATCATGTGCCCATGTTGTTCACCATCTTGTTTTAAGATCTACTCGTCTGATCTACTGCTAGTGATCCCCTAAGATGTATTTGTTCCCACAATGGTATCAGTGAGCTGGGTCTAGTCGGTGGATCTAGATCGGGTCAAAGTTCTCTCGTGATCGGTCAGTTTAGAACCTCGAAACCCTAATCTAGGGTCAAATCAGCTTTAGAACAGAGAAAAGCAACTGATTTCGGATCGGGAAGAACAAAAACCCTAACCATCGAAACCTCGATCCGGCGTGGGGTGAAGGAAGTCCTACCTTCGACCTTCGTCGTCAAAAGGGGCATCACCGATGGACGAATCGACGGCACCGCTGCTAGCATAGCCGCACGCGGGCCGGCGATGCATCCCGCGGTGGCGCCGGTCTTCTTCCCCATCTCCGGCCACCTAAGGTGGCGGCCGCCCTCGCCGTGGGCCCCGTGTGGGGCGCGGTGGAAGGAGTACAGGAGAAAGGGACGGTAAGATAAGAAGAGGTCGGGAGGGGCAGCTGCATGGCCGGCCGTCTTCCTCGCCGGGCGTCGGGGCCAAGCGGCCATCGGCGTGAAGTCCCGGCGGCGCACCTAAGCGGCTGTTTTCGCCGGGCGCCTAAGATGAGTCGACCGGGAGCGGCAGCCAGGCGGCCGGCCGTCCTTCTTTGCCGGGCGCCAGGGTGGCCGTGGTGCCGCCGGCCGGTTCCCAAACCCTCGCGTGCGGCTGCTGGATCGGAAGAAAGGTGAAATAAGATTACGGTTAGGGTTCCATGAACCGCCCTATTTATCCCTCCGATAAACATTCTTGGCCGCCGATTCGAGTGGACAACTCAGATCGCGTGTCGCCCTTTATCGGGCTTGCGGTCGAAAGTGGCCCAGCGGGCGGTGCGAGTCCTTGGGCCGAAGCGGTGTTGGGCCGCTTCGTTCGCCCCGACCCGCTTAAGAACGTAAAATGTTTTTCCATTTTGTTTTCAGGAAATCAGAAAATCAAAAAAAAAAAGGAGGGCTCAATGGGCGGGACGGTTTTAATTTGTCTCGCCCGCATTTCGACCAGGGCTCACAAAGCCGTTTTCAGCTTTGGGCTAGATAATTTACCCACGGCCCAAATTAGAAACAAAGTGAAGTTTTTCCATTTTTTTCTTCACGATTTTCAGCAATATTTTAAGATTTTGAGTTAAGTTTTGAGTTTTATTTTACATTAAATTTATGAACCAACGAGATTAAATTTTTCAGAGAGTAATTAAGAATTCATAGGATTATTATAAGAATATTTATTAGCTTCATTTGCTCAGTTATTTATTGTCTCTTTAACTAAATTGGAACCAACGGGAAAATTTAATTTTAAGAGAAATCATTCAATTTTAGCAAATTTATAATATTGTTATTTTTTGACCAACGTTGATGATATCAATATTATGAATGTTTTATCTCTAAGTTTTATGCATTAATTCTATTTCGCCCAATGGTGATGTAGAATTAGTGTAGAAGGAATTGTATGTCTTTAATTCGACCAACGTTGTTTTAAAGCTTGCAATTTTATGTTAAGTTATTTCAATGTTAAGTGTTCTCACCAACTTTGTCGCTAAATTTCAGGACTTGCAAATTGGGGAGCAATGATCCCCCTCCGAATGGCTCCAACTATAAGCGTGGTCGGAGAAGTATAAGGTTGCCCTTGTCATGAATGAGGATGACTTAGCACTTGACACACCGCGTCCCACCGGCGGTGGCACCTGGTGAGATTAGAAAATGAGCAAGATCTTCGCTTTTGAGACTCGTCAACGTGCTCATGTTGAACAAGTGACTAAGTATCGGGTTTAAGAAAAGCGATTGGGACACATCTAATAAGAAATGTCTCACCTTAGCAAAGACAACCATTGCCGAGCCTATCGGGAGCACTCCCAAATTCGAGATACCGCCATCGAAAGTACTTAGAAAGAGTTGCTGCTCGGTTTCATGAGACTACCAAGACCCAAGCCTGGCATACTCATGAGAGAGTTGACCAATAAGAGATACAAAAGTGGCAGTGTTAGAAACCACGTACTTGAGATGAGCACCATAGCAGCTAAGCTTGTTGCTATGAAAATGGCTCTACGGATCCATTTGTCAATCATCCGATTTATGGTTCCCTCCCAAAGGAATTTGAGGCTCTTGTTGTGAACTACAACATGATGCCACGATGAGTGGAATATAGATAAGGTTATTTCCATGTGCGTGGAGCGGGAGGATAGAGTTAAGGCTTTGAAGAACGACACTTCACGTAATCGACTCGCTCTCCTTGTAAAGGATGGTAAGAGAAAGTTCTTTAATAAGAATGCTAGCCCATCAGGGAAAAAGTGAGATGGCAGCTCCTCTTCCGGGGAAATAGTAAGGCTCCTCGACTCGATAAGAAGCCACGGTATCCGAACAAAAAGAAGCCATGGTTGGCCCCCGATCAGTGCATGTTACGGAGAAACATGGCCATCGCGCCGAAAAGATTGTGCTACTTTCCTGAAATGGTGCATTAAGAGAGGTGAGGATATTATTACATTAGTAGATGAATCCTTGTATATAAGTTATGCAAAATCTACTTGGTGGATTGACTCAGGTGCGACAATTCATGTTGCCAATTCTTTTCTGAGGGGTTCATTACGAGGAGGACCCTTCAAAGAGGAGGAAGAAGAATTAAGGTGGCAAATGGAGTACAAGCCGATGTTGAAGCCATCGGAGATTTATCGTTAGAGTTATTAGATGGTTTTGTACTTAGGCTATCCGATGTACTCTATGTTCCCTCTTTACGTAGAAATTTAATAAGTGTTTCTAAGTTAGATGATGACGGATTGGGATGCCATTTTGGTAATGGCAAGTGTGAGATAATATTTAATAATAAGTGTGTTGGTCTTGCCTTCCGACAAGACAAACTTTATTTGTTATTAGTTTCGAGAATGTGAATGCTATATCCAATGAGAATGAGAATGCCTCCTCGTATATACTAATGTAAGTAGAAAGCGTAAGAAATTTTTGAATGACTCTTTGAAATTATGGCATTGCGAGATTAGGCCATATTTCGCAGGGGAGAATCGATAGATTAGTCAAGGCTGAAATTCTTCGCCATTAGAACTCTTAATTAGATCAATGTGTTGATTGTATCAAAGGAAAGTATGTTAAGAAAATTAAGAAAAATTCCAATCAAAGTGCGGGGAACTTAGAAATAATCCACACGGATATATGTGGACCTTTTCTTGTTAAAAGTGTGGATGGTTATGATTCATTTATAACATTCACGAGATGATTATTCGTGTTTTGGCTATATTTACCCAATTAGAGAAAGATCAGAAGCTTTAGAAAAGTTTAAGATATTTAAGGTGAAGTAGAAAATCAACATAATAAGAAAATTTAGATAGTAAGATCGGGACCGTGGTGGGGAGTACTATGGGCGACATACCCCGTACGGCCAAGTTCCAGGACCTTTTGCAAAGTTCCTACAGAAAAATGGCATAGTTGCTTCAAGTATTCCATGCCCGGAGATCCTCAGCAAAATGGTGTGACAAGGTGAAACCGTACCTTAATGGATATGGTGAGAAGCATGCTAAGTTACTCTACGCTACCGATAAGCTTGTGGATAGAGGCGTTAAAAAACCGCTATCCACATTCTTAATCGAGTACCTATAAGTCGGTGCCTAAAACAACGTATGAGTTATGGACAGGTAAAGTCCCCTCACTTAAGCATTTAAGAGTGTGGGGTTGTCCTGCTGAGACAAAAGTTTTTAACCCAAATTTAGGAAAGTTAGACCTAAGACAGTCAGTTGCCATTTCATTGGCTACCCAGAAAGACCGTTTTTATTGCCCTGACAGGCATACAAAGTTTGTAGAAACAAGACATGCTGAGTTCTTAGAAGATGATATGATCAGGGGGAGTAAGGTAGCACAAGATATTAGTCTTGAGGAGAAACGAGTTCATGCCCCTACTCCAATGTTTCAGGAATCATACTTTATGCTACCTATTGTTGCTACACCTACGGTGGTGTCAGACACCATGGTGCCAGCACTTGTTGTAAGTTCACCTGTGCCAGCAATAAATGAGAATGCGGAACTTGTCCTTCAGGATCCATTAGAACCATCCGCCGAGCATGAGGTAGAACAAATGCCAGATTCCCTATAGCGCCAAATAATGAAGGCCTTAGAAGGTCACGAAGAGTTAGAAGATCGGCTATATCGGATGATTTTGAAGTGTATGATACTGAGGAATTTCACATGGAGGATGATCCCACCTCCTATGAGCAAGCTATGAGAAGTAATGACTCGAAAAAATGGTTGGAAGCCATGAAAGATGAGATAAGATCTAGGAGTGCCAATGATGTCTGGGATTTAGTAGAAATTCCTAAAGGAGCCAAGACCGTAGGTACGTAAATGGGTCTACAAAACCAAATATGGCTCCCAAGAGAATGTTGAGAGACATAAGGCACGACTCGTGGCAAAAGGCTATACTCAAAGAGAAGGAATTGATTACAATGAGACTTTTTCCCATGTCTCATGTAAAGATTCATTCAGAATTATAATGACGCTAGTAGCACACTATGATTTAGAATTACATCAAATGGATGTAAAGACGGCATTCCTAAATGGGGATTTAGATGAGAATGTTTACATGGCACAACTGAATAGTTTTGTTGTGGAAGGAAAAGAAAACATGGGATGTCGCCTAAAGAAATCCATTTACGGATTGAAACAAGCTTCAAGACAGTGGTACTTGAAGTTTGACAACACAATAAGAAAGTTTGGGTTTAAAGAGAATGTTGAGGACAATTGCATCTACGCAAAATTTAAGAATGGTAAGTATATTTTCTTAGTCCCGTATGTAGATGATATCACGCTAGCAAGCGGTGACATGACTCTACCATGGAAACAAAGAAGTTCTTGTCCTCACATTTTGATATGAAAGACCTCGGTGAAACATCTTTCGTTCGGGGATAGAGATTCACCGTGATAGAAGAAAAGGGGTATTAGGACTATCTTAGAAAGCATACATAGAAAAGATTCTTAAGAAATATTGTATGCATAAGTGTAGTCCCTCACCCGCACCCATTGTCAAGGGCGATAAGTATGGGGAACACATTGCCCCAAGAACCAAATCGAGCTCGAACAAATGAGATCGATTACCTTATGCATCACCGTCGGAAGTTTTAAAGATGCTCAAATATGTACTCACCCACGACATAGCACTCATTACGGGTAACTTGGAAGATATCGAAAAAATCAGGTGTAGAACACGGAAATTAGTTAAGAAAGTCTTGCGTTATTTGCGGGGCACAAAAGGCTTCATGCTAATTTATAGAAAATCAGACACCCTTAAGATAGTAGGGTATTTTCGGATTCAGTTATTATGCGGGAGACGAAAAAGAAAATCCACTTCAGGATATATTTTTACTCTCACGGAATGAGCTATATCGTGGAAAAGCTCAAAACAAACTCGTTACATCATCCACAATGTATGCGGAGTTTGTGGCATGTTATGAGGCCTCGGGTCGTGAATTGGCTTAAGAAGTTCATACCGGGTTTAAGAGTGGTAGGCGGCATTGAGAAACCACTTAAGTTATATTGCGATAATAATTCCGCAATAGAATACGCTCACAACAATAGGTCAAGTGCTGCCACCAAACACATTGACATTAAGTACTATGTTGTCAAGGAAAAGTCCGGGATCATGTTATAAGTCTAGAGCATATAAGTACAGATAAGATGCCGGCCGTGTGGGGGCAGCAGGGTGGGTGGCGGCAAACAACAGGCGGGGCAGCGGCGCTAGCAAGGAAATGGAGAGAGGCACGAGATTATTTCTTTATTGCTTGTCTCCCTAGAGATTCAGACCCTTACTTATATAGCTCGGCTAGTGAGACTTGTAAATCAAGCAATCTCTAAAGGTTTCCTTATAGTTTGGAACCCTTTTACAAGCAACCTTATTCATTACCTAATAAGAGATTCCCTTATAGATTGGAATATCCCTTGCACACCAAAAATCCTAAGATAATCCTATCATAATGACGAGATGAAGACGGAAACGATGATGACATGGCGTTGAGGCGGCGGCGGCGGCGCCGCAACCGCCTCCCCCTCGTGGGCGGCCGTCACCGGTTGGGCTGCCCTAGCCCGATCCCCGACGGGCCCAACCGCACGCGTGATGCATTGCCTATTGCTCTTACCAAAGATTTTGGAACTAGGAATACAAAATGGATGGCACATTTTATCCGGAATATACTAGCAGTTTAGTATAAGAGTTTTTATATTTTTTTTCAAGATGTAAAAATAAATTATATTATTGGCGGTTGGAGTCGTGGTTCTATACCACGGTCTCAGTAAAATCGTACAACTCGTTTGGGACTCCGATGGCCTAGCTCGAAGATGACACAGGGTTTATACTGGTTTGGGCCGTGAGGCCTTACGTCCAGTTGAGATCACTATGTATCCGAGCTCAAATGTTCGTAGTAGGGGAATACAAGCAGGTCGAGAGAGGAAGACCGGCTCCCAAGTCTCTATGAGTGGTGCATGCGTAAGAATATCGTAGAGCTCTATGTGCGCGTGGAACTCGTTGCGCTTCCCAACGGCTATCGGGTCCTTTTATAGTCGCAAGGATGTACAGGGTTCTGTGGGAAGGGCGGTGGTAAAAGAAGAGGTAAAGTACTTGGCCGTAGAGACACGGAGGTCGTCATGCCGAGGGGGTACATAGTCGTCGTCTCCGATTGCCGACCGCCTCTGTCCTCCGCGTAATGATGGTAGGCGTGCACTGCTTCCGCGACAATCGAGTAATGCGGCAGAGACGCGTCGCCTCCGCGGTCAGGCCTGCTTCTCTCCTGTCATCACGACCGCGCCTCCGACCGCATGCAGGCGGAAAGCCCGGGCGCGGGCGCGAGTGAAATGAGTGGGGCGTGAGCGCCCCGGCTCGGGCAGAGGGTAATGATTTCTTTTGTCTGTAGTGGTTGGCGCGACTCGAGCTGGACTGACGGGTTGCCGCGATCGCGGCCCCGCTAGGGGGATTTGATGCCCGTTGTCGCTGTATAGCTGCAGGGTAGCTGCGCAAAGAGCTGCGACACTTCGACAGCCTAACCGAACTTGCCATCAGAGATCGGCTTTGCCCGTCCCGGATGAGCGACCAGGCAAGTAGGTAGTCCCGGGGCCCTGCGAGCTCGTGAGCTTTGGACTACTCCGAGCACGAGATCGCGGCGAGTCGGAGATCGGTCACGGGAGCCTTGAGGCCATGCGGTCCGTTGTGGAGGGAGTGCGAGCTCCCGAGCCCGCGTTGTCCCGATGTCTGAGGTCGTGTGAGTTGGAGATCGGTAGTCCGACCTCCAAGCTCGTACGAGACGGAGTTTGGTTATACGACCTCTGAGCTCATGTGAGGCGGAGTTCGGGCTCCGGCCTCTGAGCTCGTGCAAGACGGGAATACAACCCCCGAGCTCGTGCGAAGCGGAGTTCGGGCTCCGACCTTCGAGCTCGGGCTCCAGCCTCTGAGCTCGTGCGAGACGGAAGTATCTTCGTGGGCTGAGCTCACGTTGAGGCCGATCCGGGCCGAGAGTTGCTAGCCTTTTGTGTCGTGACTTGATGCTTTGTTTAGGGTACCTCTGATATTGTTGCCCGGCAGTTGGTTTAACAAAAATAGATCTTTTTTAATAGTTGTTCTTATATATGCATAGGGTCTCATTTTGAACTCTGTACCGTACAAAAATGCTAAGGACGGCCATGATAATATCACATAACATTTGCTAGTATATGGTTCCTTTTTTTTTGAGAATTTTGCTAGTATGGTTCTATGACTTTATATTACAATGACCTAAAGCGCCCACCTAATTCTGGCTCTGCTAACTGTAAATGAGATAATTGTGCAGTGAAATTGTAAAAAGGGATCGTGCTCCGAAACTAGCCTATGTGAAAGCCGGCAAAACTACAGTTTCTCCATGCAAATCGGCTCGTTTAAAATGTAGGATTTTTTTTTTTTTTGGGAAAGGTGCTCCTGAAAAAGCTCGATTGTTGTAGAAATGAAGCCAGACGAGACCTCCTTTGAGGAGTTTTCAGCAGATCGTCGCCACAACGCCGCTCCATGTAAGGTGGGAAGCCATGGAGGCCCTCTTTCCTGGGAGATGTTGGCGTCGGCAGACGTCAAGCGAGGTGATGCACATCGAGTAGGTTAAGCAGTCCCATGGCTTTTACCTAGTTGTATTTATAGCTGTATAGTCCTATGCTTATGTCCTAGGCTTTTTTTTTCGAACCTAGGGGGAACCCCATTTCCATTATAAAACGGAAATACAAAGTTTGAGTATTGCCACAGATAGACCTAAGACATGTAAGAAAAAAGAACGAGGGAGCACTGAAACAGATCAGTGTAACAGAGTAGCAGATAGGCATACAAGCCAAATAAGAGTACTGTCAACTTAAACTACACAAAAGTAGAGGACACAACCAACATGGCCTTCAAACAGTTCTGATCATGAGACTTCATCAGCATATGATGATTACTGACAGTCTCAAACACTTGTCCTTTATGGCAGACTTCCTCACTTCTCATCGTCTTCCTCTTTATTCTTCAGCATCTTGATCTCCCCTGTACCTTGCTTCTTCTTGACCAGCTTAGCTGCAATCTCCAGCACGGTGTTGATTCCCTGGACCAGCGCCTCCTTGTCTCCTCCTGTGTATAAGTCTGCCCAATAACCCATGAGCGCACATGCATAACACAGAATGCAAGTAGGATCTTGAACTATTCTTTTCTCAAAGCAAGCCTTATTACGGCTTTTCCAGATTGCCCAACAAATAGCCGAAATTCCAAGGGTGTGATAAATTTTGCCAAAAGGTAGCCATACTAAACACCACTCCCAACATTGTTGCAGAGAACAAGGTATGTTATTAGCACCTAAACATATTGCAAGAATAGCCCACACAGATTTTGCAGTGCTACAACCAAAGAATAAATGATCACATGTTTCTTCTTTATCACAGAAGTAACAAGTTGGGTCTCCATCCCATTTCCTTTTGATCAAGTTATCTTTAGTCAAAATTGCATTGTTCATTAGCAACCACATGAAGATTTTAATCTTAGGTGGAATCTTGCCAGTCCAAATCATCCTATAATAAGGACCACTATCAGAGGTTGTGAGGGCATTATAGACAGATTTAACAAATAAAGCCTTTCTTGCCAAATTTCTAGTCTACTATATCTTCATCTTCACATAATACTATGTGAGAGGATTCTGTCAGAATCTTATCCGATCCAACTAGCCAGTCATTGACCAACCATCTTAAAAACTGGATATTGTGTGGAGCTTTATTGAATGTATCTACTGATATATTTTTTTGTTGACACATAGCATATAAATCAGGAAAAAGTGTAGATAAAGGATTTTCATATAACCAAGTATCATGCCAAAAGCTAGTATTTTTGCCATTCTTTATTCTGATTTTTCTTCCTTGCATGTATACCTGTTTAACCTTCAATAAATCAGTCCACATGGGAGAGTCAGATTGTTTATGTATCACTGTATGAATATTATCCTTCTTGAGGAATTTGTACTTGATAATGTCCTGCCAAAGTCCCCTGTTCTTTCTCCAACTTCCACCACCATTTGCATAACAAGCTTATATTCATTAGTCTGATATTTTTTGAATCGAAGCCCACCTTTCTTTTTGCTTTTGCATATCTTAATCCACTTGATCAAGTAATATTTTTTTCTTTGTTCCTACACCTTGCCAAAAAAAGGCTCTTCTATTTTTGTCTATGTTGTTAATAATAGTTTTAGGGGCCAAATATATGGAGAGTTGGTATATTGGAGCATTGTTCAGACAACAAGGTTATCAATGTGGGCCTTCCAGCTATTGACATTGTTCCCCCTTCCAAACAGCCATTCTTTTTAGCACTCTTTTCCACCAAAGGGGTCCTGTCACTACATGTAGTCTTTCTGGACAAACAGGGAACTCCTAGGTACTTTATAGGGAATGTCCCAGCTTGGCGTTAAAAATCTCAGCATATAGTTCAGCCAAGGACTCTTCATCATTGATGGTTATAACGTCACTCTTATGGAAGTTTAGAGTCTTGCCATAAGTTCATACATATATAGTAGAAGCTTCAATTTTCTAGCCCCTAATACATCAGGTTTCAAACATATAATAGTGTCATCCGCATACTATAATATTGCCACACCTTTAGGTGTAATATGATCGATGAGGCCAACAAACAAGTTATTAGATTGAGCTTTTAGGATCATTCTCGGTTAATCCATCTTCTACAAAGTTAAACAATATTGGGGAGAGGGGATCCCCTTGTCTCACACCCTTATGGCTTTTAATGTATGGTCCAATGAGGTCATTTAATTTGACACTTACAGTCCCACGACACCTCTTGACTGATCCAATTACACCAAGTTGTGCATAGTCCTCTTGCTTTTAAGCATTCAAACAAGAAATTCCAATTTACTTTGTCATATGCTTTCTCGAAGTCCAATTTCAAAATGACACCAACCTAATTTTTTTTCTTTGTTTCATGTAGAACTTCATGTAATATCATAATTCCATTCATAATATTTCTCGCCTCTCATAAAGGCTATTTGGTGGTCGTGAATCGACTTCTCGGCAATCTTTTCAAATCTTAGTGTCAAAGTTTTAGTGATCCATTTATATAAGCAATTCAGAAGGCATATCGGCCTAAATTGTTGAATTTTTATTGCATCAGTAATCTTGGGTAGTAGAGTTATGATTCCATAGTTTATCCGGCTAATATCCACTTTGTTTGAGTGAAAGTCAAGAAAAAGTTGAATTATATCCCTCTTAATAACTACCCAACATGCTTGGTAGAATTCAATAGGTATTTTGTCCGGACTAGCAGCCTTATTCTTTTCTATTTGAAAGAGAGCATATTTGATTTCTTCTTCACTAAATGGTTTACATAACTCGAGTTTTCATCATCAGTCACATGTTCTAGTTCTCGCCCAAATCGAAGTTGTCAATATGAATATCATGCTCACGGGAGGGGCCAAATAAACTAGAGTAGTATTGTGTAGCATGCCTTAATAAATTCTCATCTCCTTCAGTTGTCACCCCATTATCATCTAATGAAATGACAGTGTTCTTTCTTCTTCTTCCATTTGCAACTTTATGAAAGTAAGCGGTATTACTATCTCCTTTTAGAATTCAATTTACATGAGCCCTATTGTGCCAATATTTTCCTTCTTGATCCAAGTAAGTGAAAATTTTCCTTTTAAGAGATTCATTTTTCTTTTTTTTACTTGATCACAATCTAACCCAATAGTTTCTTCTATTTTTTCAAGATCAAGTAATTCCTCACTAATAGAGGTTCTTCTTTTTCTCATTTCACCCCAGTAAATTGAAGCCCCATCCTTTGAAATATTGTTTTTATCAATTTCAATTTCTTTTGAATTTTGTCCAATGCAGAATCAGCTTTACAAGGTTGATCCCAGATCCTTTGGACATGATAAAAGAAATCTTGATTATCCAACCAACTATTCTCAAATCTAAATTGTAAGTGTTTTATTTTTTTTCCGGGACCATGGAGATATTATCAAGGGATTATGGTCTAAAGCTCCCTTGGCAATTTTTTCACCAACATATTTGGAAAAGTATCCTCCCAATCTTTGGTAACTAGAATTCTATCTAGTTTTTCCAGTAAAGGGGGGGTCATTTTATTAGTCCATGTATAAAGACCTCCGGACATTTGTATCTCTTCCAACTCATGGAATCTTATCAAGGAATTGAACATATTTGTATATTTCTTAATATATCCAGGTCTATTTCTTTCATTAGAAAATCTAATAATATTGAAATCCCCTCCAATGAGTAGGGGTTCTCTCGTTCTTTGAACAGAAGGTAGAGAGTTACGTGAGAAATTCAATCTTATTTTCATCTTGAGCGAGCCATATACAATCAAGATATTCCACTTTAATTTGTTAGTTTTGTCCCATGAGTTCATTTGTAGCATAAAATCTCCTTGTTTAAATTTACCAACATCATAGAATTCCTTTCTTACCCCTACAAGTATACCACCTGATTTCCCTTTGGCCGGATTATTCACCATAGGTAATCTTGATTGGCATCAAAATTCCCGATGATTTTATCATCACAATCTGTACCATGGTCTCTTGCGGACCAATGAAATGAAAAGAGTTTTGAAAGATAAGATTTTCTAGAAAAGTGGATACCCTAGTTTTTCTAAGGCCCCTACAATTCCATATCAGTCCTTGCATTTGGAACTTTTTGATTTGGATGTGCCCTTAGAGGGTTTTTTTGCTTTACAAGGCCTTCCTCTTTTTTTCATGAGGCTAGGAGCTTCCCGGTCCTCTTTACTGTCATTCTTTTTAGCAGGTGAAATTTTCACTCTACTCTTCCTTTCAACTTTCTTTTTTCTTGATTCAACTAGAAAAATTATCAAAGATCGGAAGAGTCTTCTTGCATCCATTCAAGCTCTAACACAATATTTTCATCATTACCCATATCATCCTCAACTGTCACAGATTGATTTTTGGTTTTCTATTTGCTTAAGATATAAATCATTTCTAGCTTCTTCTAGGTTTTTAATCAGATCAAAAGTACTAAACATATCACAACTAACATCTATACCCATATCAGCAGATATATCAATAATTTCCTCAATGGGAAGCATAGCAAATGAATTAAAGTTTTCTGGGTTACCTTCTAGGTTTCTTTTCCTAGCCATCCTTTCTGCTTTATCTCCAGTTGTGAGGTTAGTCTCCTTGATGAGCCTTTCACTTCTTCTTCTACCTTGACCCTCCATCATCGGTTTTTGGGGCATCTTGTAATGGCTTGTCGATCATCATTGGTTTTGTTCAGGTCTCCTTCCATATTTTCCCTCATTGCCTCATTAGTCTTGTTAGGTTCATCCTCACTGACTAGACCAGCTTCAGTGATCCCATTTCCAGTTTCCATACCAGCTTGCTCATTGATGTCTGCATCTGTATTATCCTTTTCAGACACCCCTATTTCAATGCTCTCCTGTGTGAATATGATGTTATCTTCAGTAATGAATATCTCTGGAGAATCAGAGATGGTCTTGTTATCACTCTTAGGAGTCTGAATTAATTCCTCTAAGGACAGCTGATTCTTGTCCTTGTTCTCATCAGTTGACTTGACATTCTCATTTTTGTCAGTCTTTTTCATGTCAATATCTAACAGGATTTCCTTATC
The DNA here is from genome assembly GCA_015847255.1 of Hyparrhenia diplandra. NCBI lineage: Eukaryota > Viridiplantae > Streptophyta > Magnoliopsida > Poales > Poaceae > Hyparrhenia > Hyparrhenia diplandra. The sequence goes on from JADLZK010002438.1 coordinate 66,669, forward strand.
TGTTAGCAAGAAAGCCTTGGGATCAATATTTATAACATGAGTTTGAACTGACCATGTCTGTCTAGTAGAGTCTTCATGCTCTTTTTCAGGTCTGTCTCCACCTATTAACTTTTTCACCTTTTCAGGAAAAGATTCATTAGAATCTTCTGAGTCCTCTAGAGTATCAGGGATGTACACCTTCTCAATTCTCCTTTCTTGTGTTTCCTTTTTATAGGCCTTCTGAGCATCCTTCATGAATCCACTCTCACTCCTTTTATAATCCACTTTAGGGGGGCAGACCATACCTCCACCACTTGCCTACCACTTCTTTGAGAATATTCTGTATTTTCCTCCTTCTTATCTTCTTTTGTATTTGTGCATTTGTTTATTTTCTTCCTCTCTTGGTTTCGACTACTTTGGATGGCAATTGTTGGTTCACATTGACCTTGATGCCACTCTTCAAGATTTTCTCACATTCATCTTCTGGAATCTCCCTTTCAAAACCAAATCTGATGAAGTTTTTCCCCAAGGCAACATAGGCATATCTTTGAACTTTTGTAACATCTCTACAGGCAATGTTGACTCTTACATAGTCATATCTGTATCTACTATTCTCATCTAATTCCCAGGCTCTACCCACCAACCCAGCCACTTTAGCAATTGTTCTGATAGATCTTTGATCGCCAGGAATCTTGCTAATCCTGAACCAACTAGTTTGTAACATGTCTTGTGCTTCGGGAGCGGGGAGACACAGGGGCTATGGTAATGTGAGCTCCGTGATTTCATTGTCGAGATTCTCAATCTGCACCATTCAAGCGCCATTTTGGCTGTTGGGAACCTTAGCCCTCCATTTCTAGGGACCGAGAACCAAGAAGATCCAAGAACTCCAACTCAATTGTCTAGCGTAGGCGGTTCCATTGACCCGTAAAAATGATAGTTGTCTTGAACTTTTCCTAAGTGACTCTAGCATCTATGCATTCTTCAATGTAAAGAAAAACTCGATTTTTTCAACTTGCCACGCACATAGCTCGCACCGAAGTTCCAAGCAATACAACTAGTACAATCATAAGTGGTGTGCGTATTCAAGCCACATATTTCACAAAGCGGTTCCTTCGACAATCTTTAGTACTGTGATTAGTCACGCCACAGGTTTCACAAGCTACCTTTTTCTCAAAGTTAGGAGCTCTATGGCAATCCTTTGTCTCATGATTGTTTAGCCCACAATTTTCACAAGCAAGTCTCTGAGCAAATTTATTGACCCTACGACAGTCCTTGGTTTCATGATTCTTCAAACCCACGGTTTTCACAAAGTCGCCTCTCTCGATCACTATTTTTCGATTTGGATTTACCTTGGGTTGTTTTCTTGTTATCTTCCTCAAAAATTTCTTCAACAACAATCTTTTTTCTCGGCTTGAACTTGAGTCTCTGTCTTTTGTTCCTCTTGAATCGCCTTGACATCTTGTAGGCTCTTCCCTTCTCATCTGGCCTTGATTGCTTCAGCAGCTTGATCTTGAGATCCCCCCCACAGCATTTCCTTCATAGCTTGCCTATTCTTCTTTTAGAGATTCTTCTTTCCTGCACCAAGCCTTTGTTTCCCCTATCCATTCTTCCTCTTCCCTATTCTGATCAAACCCCCTCTTCCTTCTAGGTTAAATCCACTTTCTCGGATCCTCTTCTCTCTTGATTATAGCTTCCATCTCCTCTACCCCCATAACCACCCCTTTCTTGATTATGTCCTAGGCTTTTGCTCTAGGTAACTGACAAATTCTAGCTACTATAAAATTCCTTTTGGCACTAACACGGTGGGCCTGCCCGAGCATGACACGAAAAAGCATGGCACAGGCATGACCTGACCCACCTCGCATAGTACTGCGTGCCTAGCACGCGGCGGTGTAGTGCCGTGCTTGGGCCGCCATTTTGGCCCGCAGGCCGGTGTTGGTGTTCTCGAGAACCGGGGGGGGTACAAGGAGACTGACTAGTAAAATGTTGCTTGTCCTCGCTCCTATTTGGTTGTGCGGGAAGGACACAAGGAGAAGAACAAAAAGAGAGTGACATAGGGATTTATCCTGGTTTAGGCGAAGAAGAAGAAGAAGAAGAAGAAGAAGAAGAAGAAGAAGAAGGCCCCCTTAGATAGGAGAAAAAAAGGGATCCCCCTCTGAGGAGCTAGGTTCTCCCCTTTTTATAATCGAAGGGAGTGGCCCATTACACGGTGATGTTGAGTTTTGCGTCATGGTGAGTCATGCTCTATTCGTCTGTCACCGGCCCATGCGTTGAGGCAGGGGCGGATCATCATGACATCTTGTCTTGGCGTGGACGACTTGAGGATGCTTATCCCTTGCCGAGGTTCGATCCGGTGCTTCTGGTGGGCCGTCGAGGCCATTTTCTCCGTCCGAGGCTTTGTTGCGGTGTCCCTGGTGGTCCTCAAGTCGTATGTTGAGGTTTCCCCGAGGTCGCCGGTGTGGGGCCTTGATGGGATGCATCGTTTCTGGCCGACCTGTCATGACGGGCGGGCGGACAGTGTAATGATACCTGAAGTGACGGGCCGCGAGCGGGCCCGAAGCGTGTGTGGTCAGGTTGATGTGACGAGAGGCGGTGCCCGGCAGCGGCGAGATCGCGGGCCCGACAACGTATTTGGGCCGTGGCGGGCTTCGGCGATGTGACCGTCTTGCCCCCCAAGCTTATCTTTGGTATCCGAGGCCCAAAGGCGTTTCCTTCTAGGCGAAGGAAGGAGTTGGGGGCTCGGGAGCCCTTGCTTGGTTCTTCGGGTGCCGTGCGTCGAGGCTCGGGGGCGGCGGGCGTTCGCCGGGGACTGTTCGCCGGCCCTAGGGCCCGTTCGTTCGGGCGCCAATGCGACTTGTTAGTGGGCCTCCTCATTTTTGAGAAGAAGTGGGGCTCCCTCATGGACCCCCTTCGTCGGGACGATATTAACCCCTCCTTGGGGGACCCATTTCGGTGGGGCCCAGCGGCCCGGCCCAGGACCACGACACAATTATTGGGCCGACCACGATGCGGTCCGTCAATCCACTGCCATTGGATCATCTTGGATACATTACAGCCGTTGGATGCATTATATAGATTGAGAAACCCTAGCTCCGTAATCCCATTCCCATTCTCAAATTCCTCAAACGCACACAAAGGTCGTAAAATTCGGCTCTTCTGTTTCTTCGCCGCCGCTCTCGTCACGTCCTCTTCTACTCTCTTCTTCCTCTAACCACTCCACTTCAATCCTCCATGTCTAGCTGTGCGAATCAATCTCCCTCCGCTCCGTGTCCCCATGGCAGCAGCGCTCGGCTGCTCGCGGCGATAGCGATGGCGAGCTCCTGCGCGATGACGACAGCGCGGAGAGCAGCTCGGGCTTCCTGTGCGACATTGGCACAACAGCACTACAGGAGCGGCACGCGACAGTGCCATCGTGCCGCATAGTGCCGTGCCTGCGCCGTGCCATGCCGTGCACGCCCTCGTCGTGCTCATGCCCGTGCCGTGCCATGCGGCCCGTTTGGGGCCATCTGTACTAGCTACTCATGCATGTTAGCATCTTGCCAGTAGGCATGAAGCAGAAGGAGTTGGTCGATGTTGTAAAATATTTCCTTTCGTTTAGTGAAACACATGCTCTACGGTTCGAAAAAAATAAATTTTAGAATAATATATCCTTCATGGCCCAAATAATGAATTGATGATATAATATACCCAAAATAAATGCAATCTTCACCTGTACGGAGTATATATGTAATACATTCTCTTGTTTGGAGGTACAGTATGCGTTTGGCGAACCCAAAAAAATAAAAAAAAACAACAAGAGCCAATATTCCATAAGGCGACCAGATGACAGACCCTCTGAAACAAGGGCAAAAATACCTCCGAACTGTCCAAACATGCATTACAATTCACTTAGCTATAGCTCTACAGCGCACTAGTAGTAGTATTATTATTACTCGACCAAGCAGGTGCCACTCGAAGGCACCAGCTTATATATAATAAAATGATTAAATTGGCGAACTAATCCGTAAAAAAACAGGCATTTTTTTTTTATCTTTTGAGTTGAATTAACTAAAAAGCAGCTTCGACGAGTTGTTTGTTCTTGTGTCATCATTTCATGACGAAGGACGAGCGGCGCGCCTGCCGACAACGAGCTGTTGCACCTCCAGTATGCAGCTACGGCGCAGGCACATGGGTACAAGTGATGAATGCACACGAGCGTCTGCAAGCGTCATGCATGAATAGCGGCCGGCGGGCATTAAGCTAGGCCAGCGATGGCAAGGCTGCCGCCACCGGCGGTAGCGCGCTTGACGAAGCGGCCTTTCATCCGTGGCCGCTTCTCGGCGTTGAGCTTGCGCACCTCGTACCGGATCTTCTTGGAGAAGAGCCGCGTCCTCCGCTTTTCCCGGTACCGCGACACTCGGGCCTCCCGGCCGCCGTCCATCCCCTGCAGCCTCGCCGTGCCCAGCAGGTCCTCGCCGCCGTGGCCGACCAGTCCTCCGACAACCCACATGTTCTGTATATATGCACAACAAGAACAGAATTCGACGTTGACAATCAGTCCGAGTGAAACTTGTACGTGAATGCGTGCAATGTCACGCCTCTCGATGATGTGTGCCCCGCGCGCTCGCGAATTGAACGTACCGTGTAGTCGTGGGGCCAGCTGTCGAGCTTGACGTGTGGTCGCTCGGCGCCGCCGGTCCACGGCGAGCTCGCCCAGCTCTGGATGATGGCCTCGTAGTTGAGGGTGAGCGAGAGACTCGTCTGCAAGAACCGGGCACCGTCGGCCCCCGCGTCGCTGCTCGCGGTCTTCTCGTCCGTGGTCGTGTCCAGAGGCGAGCCGTAGTTGAAGTCGATGTCCAGCAGCATGTCGTCAGATGCCTCAGCTGGGTCCAGCAGCTCGAGGGCGCAGGCCAGCGTGCCACTGGCTTCGCAGGCACTGCTGCCGCCGTCGGTCTCCACCTTGACTCGGGTGGCGTCGTCGTCGCCCACTTCCACTGGGTCCAGGAGGCCCAGCGTCTCCATGTAGAACGACGAGCCCTCGTCGTTGCCCTCGTCCAGGCCGTGCCCAAGCAGGGCTTCCATGTCCGCGGCGAACTCCATGAGCTCGGCGTCGGTGGGCTCGAAGTTGGCATGGCTGCCATCGGGGAAGAACTCGACCAACGGCGCCGCTGCAGCAGGTGTCGTTGGATCCGACTTCGGCGCCGGGTCCTCGACGGCGCCGTCTTCGTTGCAGCACGACGCGAGAGCGGCCGCGTCCTCAAGAGGCGGCGGGGGCGAGCAGAACTCGGCTAGGGCAGGGTCAAAGATTGGCACACGGTACAGCAGCTGCTCATCCTCGACCCCGAACTCCCCTCGCCGTCGTTCCGCCCGTCGTCGGGCGGCGAGTCGCTGCCTGCCGCCGCCTGCGGCACGACGAGGCGCCGCGACAACGCCTGCCCGACGCTACTTTTAGCGTGCCCGCCGCGCGGGGTGCGCGCCTTGCGCCTGAACCACGCGGGCACCACCTCGTCGTGACGCTCGCGCTTGTTATTTGCCGCCGCCGCCCCCGTGCGAGGCGGCGGCGTCCCCAGCTGAGACGCCGGCTGCAGGCGGCGCAGCCGCTCGTGCCGCCGCGCGAGCGGGTTCGCCGAGTGCACCGACGTGTCGCACCCTTGGCACAGGAACGCGTCGTCCGCCGCGCAGTACCACCTCGCCCGGCGGCGCAGGCACCCGTCACAGGCGCGCGCCGACTTGCCGCCCACTGCCGCCGCCTTCGCGGAGCTGCCCGTCGTGGCAATCATTTCTCTTCTTCTAAGCGCTGTACTGCGCAACGATCTTGGTACTCTTCTCTACACTCAGTGTAGGATGGGACCTATAGGATTCATTCACATGTGCAGTCGTACACTCTGAGTTTGTATGTACTGTAGATTTTAGGAAACGAATTATTTTGCCAAAAATATCGCAGGGTTAGGTTTTGTAGAACCGGAGGAGAAGATGGGCCCATGTTGTGTGCTTTTGGGGGCCCACCGTGTGCACTTTTGCACTTTTGGATTTGGAGTGTTGGTGTCGCGGTAGGGCACCAGGCTTATCTGCGACGTGATTGGTCGAAGGGAAGAGCAGCATCCGGCGCCGGCGCTTGTGATTGGCTCCGACCGGATTTCCAGTGGGGCCACCGTCTTTAGCTACGCAACGCCTCAAGCCCTTCCCCATCGTTCTCACGGTTGCTGTGGGTTCCTGCTGGCGGTGGGACCGCGCGGGCAAGGGGAGAAAAGTCTTTCTTGGACTCATTTTGGCAGCCCATTAGCCCATGTTATCACAGCTAATACTATGTCTTTACATTTACATACAGAATTAGGATACTTTAATGTCAAACTCTAAAGTAAAAGTCTAAACTTTTACCGATGTGGCGGTATATCTATGGAAGAGAGAAGGAGAAAACCTAAGACTCCAAATCTTATTTAGACTCTAAATCTATGATACATTCGAGGTAATAAATATTCTATATTGTGAGTGCCCTTACTCTCTCTATTCCAAATCGTAAGTCATTCCAAAAAATATTAGAGAGTCAAAGTATTTCAAGTTTGACCAAAAATCATATGAAGAATTATAAAAATTTGTGATATCCAATAGGTATACTATGAAAATATAATTAACTTGAAGAATCTAATTATACTTAGTTAACATCCTAAATGTTATTATTTTTTTTATATAAATTTGGTCAAACTTAAAATGATTTGACTCCTAGATTTTTGAAATAACTTATAATTTAGAATGGAGGGAGTATTATTGAGGATCAATTCGATGGACTTAACATCAAATGGATTTGCATGCAAAACAAATGTTCGGAGTGAGTACAGCTGCTCGACTATACATTAAATGGAGCTTGGAACTATATTGTTGTACGTTTATATGCATTCGGCATTATTCCATGCCCAGAGAGAGGTCGGTAAACTGCATATAACGACATATTATAGCATATAAAGCATGATTGCCGCGTCCCAACTCCTAAGGTATGGTCCCATGCTTAAGGAAGATCTCGATCTCTGATCTTTTAGCTGCCATGCCCGATTTTTGAAAGGCTACAAAAACTGGCACACCCGAAAAACATGAGGAAAAATATTTGGCCCCTTTTGTGTGTGTGTGTGTGTGTGGGGGGGGGGGGGGGGTGGGGGGCGTCCGCAAACGGAGAGATTTGATTTTGTTTTCGAAATGTTAATGCCGTGGAACATAGTGGTTGATGACTCCTTGGAATATAGCAGCGTGGTCAGCATGGGCTTACAAAGCACTCGGACTCACAAAGATGCCGACTTCTTTTTGGATTCACACAGAGAATGCCGACTTGATATGCCAGAATTATACAGGTCTTATCCAGTGAAGATAATGCCATACATGTAAATCACAGAAAAGGAAATAGAAAAGAAGTAAATGCCATGTGCGATGCCCTCTTTCGTTCTGCAAATCTGCAACTCAGTTGTCACATGAGATTCCGTTTTCGAAGATCCACCAATGTATGGAAAGATAATTTTATAAACTAACCAATGACATTAGTTTGACATTAAAATTCCACCAGAATCAACACGAATTGAAGATTCACCAATGTATGATTTAGATTTCACCGCATTGGAACGCGGCGGCTCGAAGAGTTTCACCTCGGTGAAACTTTTTCCTTCTCCCTCCTCGTCGTTTCATGTAAAAAGTGGACTCTGCTGAAGTGACACTATATTTAATGTGCATGAAACACTGGTGAAACACCCATTAGAGCAAGTATTATGAAAGGTCGTAAAAGGCTGGCTAAATCTTTGATGTGCATAGGTGGAAGACCAATCTAATTTGGACATCCATGGATTTTGACAAATGACCTAAAAATTCAAATTTTGGTGGGAGACCATATCTTCCTAGTTCATTTTTTGAACTAGAGGGTATCCATTGGACATCCATGGACATCCAACTTCCACCTAGGCTGATGTGGAGGAGAGAAGGGGGAGAGAGAGGAGAAGCGGGCTGTAAGCTTACGGTACCGGCTTGGGCACAAGAACCAAGAAACTATGTGAGATAGACAAGTGGACCCTGTATTAAATAGAAAGAGCTAACTATTATATGGGTGGGGTTTGGGAGAAGGTCGTAAGGAACCTTACAGCCAAACTTGTTGGCTATATTATAGTACTTGCTCTTAAGATAAGGCTTAGAGCCCATTAAGGGGGCATATAAGTCCATGCATGGGTTTGCACGCCAAGATATTGTAATTAGTCATCGCCACACTTCTTAGGGTTTGGATTTTGTATTGTTCTCGTTCTTCTCGTGGGAACACATATTTTGGATTTTGTGTTCTCGTTTTTCTCGTGAAAGCATATATTTTCTCCTGAAGCTTGGATCATTAACGTCGAGTTTACCAATAAATCTATCATACATATTATTAGAAGATCGAGCCAGGTCTCCTTTAATAACCTATAAGCTAGCATGAATGATGCAAAGCAATTAATGGAGATCTTTACTCTAGACATATTCACTAGCAACTGTTGTTTTACTGCAAAAATTGTGGGGGATATAATCCCACAGCGTCAAAAACTTTTTTTATAAATTTCAGAGAGTTTACAATTCACTAGCAACAGTTGGAGAAGCAATAATAAAATTTGCTTCCCGTGTACCGCACCAAACAACTTCTGAATTCCTTCCGGCGTGTAGAAGGAAGATGCATATTGTGGATTGGGGATGAACATGTCACATCCGCACGTCCGAACGGCGAATGGATTAGCACTTGTATGTCGCATCGATCGAATAAGGTGCCGATTGGCCGCTTTCCGCTGAAGGTGTCTAGTCGTCTTTCTTACCTTCCTTTCGTTTTCCTCCGTGTGTCCATGACTGAACCAGTGAGCCATTGCAATCTCTTCCGACATTCTCCAACTATATATGTACTGCTTGCCCAAAGGTTAAATAAATCCAACTTGGTAACATATATACTCCTACATTCTGGTATGACTTTCATTTTATTTTTCTGATAACAAAAAACTATTGCCGAAGGCAAGTGATTAACATTTTTTTTTTTGACAAATTACTTCCCAGAGACTGTGTTACGGTGAAGGTTATACTGTGTGCATATGTACCAAGGGCTGATTGGTTGGCAAACTTGGGAAGTTGGCTAAGACTAGGGTGAAGATGCCTGTCTAGCTATTTCTCGGTCTAGGAGGCAGCAACCAGACAGGCTGTATAACGTCTTCCTCACAAGATGTCGATAGAAGAAAAAAAAATGATTTATTGGTAGTTTTGACAAATTTTCTCCATTTTTGTGGCAGATTCATCTGATGGCGTTGGCGTGGTAAACTTTAGAGGCGCACGAAAGGGGCTAGTGGGATCCACCACTCATACCAGCAGAGTTCTTTTAGCAAATATATAGTCTCTCTATCAGAAGAAAAGCATATTCTTTGCGAAATCTAGGCAGGTGCTCCTAGTCCTCCTCCCAAATGGGACAGCATAGTGAGATTTGGAGGCGAGTGAACTTAGCCGAGACATCAACGTCATGCCCATCCCTGCGGTCCAATAGGCCGGGAGAAAGTGGCTGGGGTACGTAATCTTCGTGATCCAAAAGCATGTCAATTTGCCAATTGCACGGCAAAATCTTGGTCCTACGTGACTGATGTCTATGTCACTGATGTGGACGCGCAAAATTTAGTAGCTCAGCTACAGGTTCAATAAAAAGAATAATACTTGCAAACTAAAATATGACTCCAAACTTTCACATTAATAATTCGGTCAAAAAAAACTTTCACATTAATTTACAAAAATGTTGAACAATATTCACTACAGGGAACGAGCTATATGCCGAGTGTCTAGGGGTTTTTGTCGAGTACAATTTGTAGGGTGTTAGGCAAACAACCACTTTGCCGAGTGCATCCGGAAGAACACACGGCGAAACCAAAACACTCAGCAAATCAGGGGTTTTGTCGAAAGTGTCGTAAATTAAATAGTCGGCAAAGGAGGCATGATGATGTCGATCAAATATTTAAAATTTTAAACATTTATCGAGCAAAAGAGAATGCTATAAGCATGCACAATTTGAAAAATGAAGGAATACGATGGCTAGTGCGGTGCGGTGGGGCTAGTGTTTATCCACTTGATTCACTTGTCCACGGCAAAGGCACCTTTTGCCCACCGTCTTTGTCTTCGCATGTACTATTCCACTCTGGACACGAATATATACAAAGTCTCGGAGAATTCCGGGAAACTATATTTTGTGGAGATTTAGCTTGCAATGACAGGACACGTGTCGATGTGTGAGAGCTGTAACCAAATATGTAGTTAGCAGCAAAGTGGATAGGAGGGGAGGTCGTGGATGTAATTTTTGACTGGATTGCTCAAAAGTCGATGTAAATTAAAAGGATGGGATATTTGATGCAAATGCTGCTGCATCCGTTATTTAATTTGTATGGTAGCTTCCTGATGGAAGAGAGCGCGATGCTGTTACACCCCAAATCAAACCGTACCGTAACTGATGTACTTGTTTAATGAAGGAAAAACACAATCTGGCCTTTGCATGTAACTTAGCAAAGTTAGCAGGGAACAGAAGTTCAGTGTGGAGAGTCCATGCATCCCCCTCGCTAGCATGCAGGTGGGTTGCAAGTGGGTCAACTAGTTTCTAACCCATACGGCCCATTATGCAATTTTTGACCCACCCCTTGACCCACGAGACCGGGTTGGTTACCCAATACACCAGAGCTCAGTGTATTAAAAAGCAAACAACATACATGAAAGAATATTTTCAAATGACTGAATGTACCAAATTTCTGTTGACATTTCAGTGCAATAGAAAGTATGTTGCAGCTGTCCATCTCATCGATCTTCCAGGACCAAAGCAAACCTAGAAACACTTAAGCTATACTCTCTACGTCTCTAAATATTTGTTGTTGTTGACTTCAGTACCGTAAGTTGGACCCGATTTACTATGAAATTGATTCAACATTCTATCTAATGATTTTAATTTTGTAATATAAATATTAATATGTTTTTTTTATATATCCAGTCAAAATTGTTTTTGGGAAGCAAAATAACGGTTATTTAGGGAAGAGTGAGTACATATAAGAAAGGTAGGACGTGAGGCTTCACAAATTGTAAAATTAAGTCAAGTCACATCATCACACCAGGGCCGGCTTGAGAACATCTTTGTTTACATAACAAGCACAACAACAATAACCAGTGTTAAGTCGGTTTAGAACAAAGAAGTTTATCGACTGTATTTTCACTTCAACTTACTGGAGGATCAGTTATCCTAATACTATGGTTTTTCCACTATCAAAGACAATGTCAGATCACACCCCATGTAAGATTTAGATTGGCACCTCCATCTCCCCATGTTTATTTCGTTTTGAGAACTTCTTGCCCCCTGTGGGATTCTTTGATTTGGTGAGTGACTCCTGGTCCTCGCCTTTAACACCTAGAGGACCTTCTCGCCTTATTCCGTCCAAATTGAAATACCTTCACAACATCCTTAAAACTGGGGACAAAAATAGATCAAATTTGGCTCTTTAGATAAAGAATTTCAAGGTAGTCCATTCCTTCATGGGTAATCTAAAAGGAAGACAAGGATTTTTTTATGTTAGATGAAAAGTTTAGATTAATTATTGTCAAACAGTTAGGCAAGCTCTTAGAATATCAACAGATTTATTGGAAACAATAGTTCACTAATAATCTAGTCGAGCTTGAAGACGAGAACACAAAGTTTCTTCTTTCAATGGCCACTAAGAGTTTCAAAAGAAATGTCATTTATCATATGATAGGGCTAAATGGTAGAATCTTGACTGACCTTGCAGAGAAGGCTTTCCTTTTTTGAAATGAATTTAAAGAAATGACAGGGATTACTTCTAACCCACAAACACTACTATAGATTCTTACATCGCCGACGGGCTTAAACCCCCCCTTCAGCGATGGAAAATGAACCGCAGAACCAAAGCGGAAGTGATGTGGGGTTCGAAAGTTACTACCGGGTCAAAACAGCGGCGGTGATTTGAGGAGAGTCGACTCACCGGATGACTATCCAATCGGTAGCGCACTATGATCAAACACCGTCGGTGCTTCTTCGACCGGCAACATTTCTGATCCAATCAATGCCGGTTCCTAAGTCAAACGACAACGTTGATATTCAGAAACTGTCGGGCTACAAAGAACCGACGAAGTGAGGGAAATAACACTATCAGGTTACATTGTGCCAACGATTGTAGCGAAGAGACAACAATGTCGGTTTATTGTGGACACGATAGTGATTATTCTGTTAACAATGTTGGTTGACTTTTAACCTGATAGTGTTATTGTTGTTGACCTTTGTTGGTTGGTTAATGCAGCCGACAATGCTGTTTTCAGATTCGATGACGGTTTGTAATTCAAACGGATAGTGTTTGTTATAGTAACACTACCGGTTTGTTTGTCATTATTTGTTGGGCCCATGCTAACTTGCGTTGTTGTTATATTTTTTTAATTTTAAATTTATTCAAGAAATACAAAAACATTATAGGGGTTACATACAACAAACTCCGCCTAATGTTCTACTGAAACTAAGCTTAGGACATCAACTTCCAAATAAGAAAAACAATGACAATAGCCATAAATGAAAGCATGACATCTTTCATAGGCCAAGGAGCATTTCTCCTAATCATCATATCTATGGGGGTGGCTTCTGATCAATGTCCCGGGCCGGTTGATGGCCAAAGTTTTCTGAATAGTAGGCCCCGAAAGCTTCAAACCCCGGTGTTATATTTTTTGTGATAATTACCGTGGTAGCGGTGACTTGAGCAGAGCAATCTTTTTAGGTTTGACGGATCCCCGTACGTGACCAACACACACTACATACCACGTCATGGTTTTCTATACATGTAGCCAAATTATGATGTTAATACTATGTCATTCAGAAATGTTGTACAGTAAGAAAAGTTCAAGACTTATATATTTAAATATCCAAACTGGATTTTGAACACCATAAACTCATTAATTTCAACATCTATCTCATTTCAATCACACTTCGAGCACTTGTATTTCTTCAATCATGTTGTAAATGACTATAATGTTATAATCTAATTTGTTCACCATAGACCAAAACCATTTGCTACTATATAAGGATCCTGAACTATTTGAAAGCAAAATCTAAATAGAAAACGAAAATAACAAGTTGGCGTTATCAACATGGGCATTTCAACGAACACCTCAAAGGCAAGTGACCGACGCACTAACTAAGCTTCGTGCGGTCCATGCGCTCTGTCTTGTCTCGATGGTGCTAGATGCAGGCATCGAAGAAGGAAGTAGAGGGCGTAGACGGGCCATTGCTCCGGCAGAATCAAGGAGGACGAGGTCACGGTAGGTATGGTGTCGGGCTTTGAAGAGGAGGACGGTGTGAGGTTGCGAGCGATAGTGCAAGTGTGGCGGCGATCCGCCGTCGACGTGGAGGAAGACCAAGCGGCGAGGCAAGTGAGGACAATGATGAATTAGTTCCAATTCTCATAGGCAAAATCTCGAACACCTAAAGGGCTAACTAGTTCTCACAGTGGAGGGGCGTGAGGGACGCCGGCCAGCGGTGTTGGGGACGTCGAAGAAGAAGAGAATGGCGGGGGTGGCGGACAACCGCGGCGTGGGTGGTGGTGGTGCTTCGCCGGCGACGCCGGTGGGGAATGAATGGCGAGGAGTTGAAATGACTTGGGAAAATTTTGCTTGCGCTAGCCAATACATATCGTCGAGGCTGGAAACGAATGGCGCAGGTTTCAAATGACCTAGGAAAATTTCACCCGCGTTCCCATATCTATAGTTAAACACTACCGGTTTGCTTGTAACACCGGCAGTGATAAAAAACTGTTGCCACCTGCCACCGCTCACGGTTATAAGACACTATTGCCACCTACCACCGCTCATGGTGGCCACTCAATCCACCTACCACCACCTATAAAAACATCCCCGCACCGAGAGCAAACGATAGAGCTGCATGTATGGCCAGTTGTGCGCCGATTGATCTCTTCTGTTATTTTCCCATTTTCCTACACATACAATGTCAAAATGGCTTGAAACTTTTTCTGCAACCATGTATACCCAAATGATGCCCCCCACAAGATCTTAAGTCTTTCTAATCAATATTTTTATTATTATCGGTGCTAAACGGTGTAAAAGAAGCTTAGTTACGTCATGAAAACAAAAGAATTTTGCACCAACCTACATAGCGACATAGCGATTTGCCTCCTAGGGCACATGAGACCATGTGAAAAACTTTGGCAAGATATACGGTTACGTTCGTGGGTAACCCCCAGTTCAACTTATAGTTACTCAGTAGCGTCAAGCGTAGAAATTCAATTTAACTAAAAAAATTACCAAACCTAATCGAAAAATCTCAAACTTCATGTTCCTTCACACATGGTATGCGCATGCCTCGAGAAAAAGTTCGAGGCCCATACAACACTAGAAGGAAGATGACCCAACAAAGCTTCGAAATCTAGGTGTGTAGTCATGGTTCGATGGAAGGGGTCATGTACCTTTGTGAAACATGTGTAATCCCACAATATCGAAATGGCTTGAAACTTTTTATATAGCCATGTACACCCAAATGATGCCCCCACACAAGATTTTAGGTTTTTCGATCAATATTTTATTATTATATTTTCTTAGGTGCTAAATGGTGTAAAAAGAAACTTAGTTACATCGTGAAACAAAATAATTTTGCACCAACGTACATAGTGATTTGCCTCCTAGGGCACATGGGACCAAAATGTTGGCACCATTCTCGCTTTGTTCGTGGGTAACCCCAGTTCAACCTATAATTACTCGGTGGCATCGCGTAGAAGTTTAATTTAACTAAAAAATTACCAAACCTAATCCGAAAAATCTCAAACTCTGTGGTTCCTTCTCACATGGCATGTGGATGCCTCAGAAAAAGTTTGAGGTTGATACGACACCTAGGAAGGAAGATGACCCAATAAAGCTTCGAAATCTAGGTGTATAGTCATGGTTTGATGGAATGGGTCATGTACCTTTGTGAAGCATGTGTAATCCCACAATGTCAAAATGGCTTGAAACGTTTTCTACAGCCATGTACACCCAAATGATGCCCCCCACACTTCCATATTTAAGTTAGTTCACTCCACCTTCAACTAGCAATGTGATACTAAAGTAATCGCACTCCCTCATTTACACTTTATGGATAGGCACATCACTATTGGTTTCTTATTTCAAACCGATGGTGAAGTTGCTTTCCCTATCGGTGTTCTCATTATACCCAACATTGATGTGACTGTCCTTGTCGGGTTTAGCAGGCATGCATGCATAAACACAACACTTGTGCATGCATGCTTACGCATGCTTGTTAATTTATAATCCCTCTATCCCATAAATAATTTTTTTATAAATAATAAAATAACTAAATAATTAAAAATATATAAATTGGACCATGAAAAAAAATAAAAAGTGTGTCAAAAAAATAAAACCTGTGTCCGGATCATATATAAATGCAAACATCCATTCGAAAAGTATGATATACTTTTATTATATAGAGGAGCAAATAGAAATACATATAGATCCGATTACATATATGATAAAAAAAGACCTTAAAAAGTTACATATATGATAACGAAGACCTTTCCACGAATAGATCAATGTTATCATCAAAGTGTACAAACACATTTTAAATTTAAAACGCCGAAGGTTATGTGATTCTTGCCGATGAAATGCCGCTGAGAATCTAAGGTCCCATCGATGCTCTTTGAGCTCCCTTCGCACTCGATCGGGAGGGCATGACTCTAGATTTACATTTACTATAGCACGGCAAGGAACGGAGGAGACATACGGGCGATGGCGCTCTGGTGAGGAAAGCCATGTCGACATCCAAGTTTGCCGGCCGTTCAATGCCGGTCCTCAACCTCGGGCCCGGCAAGGAGATCAGCCAAGAAATCTTGAGGCGCTTTGGCTCTCCGGTCACCTTTGATCCTCGTCTCTCAGCCAAGCCTTTCTTCTTAATCCTTTCGTGGGTCGTTGCTCTTTTCGTTTCTTCGATCAATCAGCTAGTCTCATTTTGCAAGCGGTGCTTGGGGGTTCCCCTAAGGATTTTAGTGTTGTTCAGCTTGGGGATAGAGTCTTCAGATTCTCTGTTTGCTCCACTCCTATTGGTCTACATGTTTACAACCTCAAATCGTTTGATTGTGCTCAATTCAAAATTTACTTCCATCTACGGAATGGAGGGGGTCCAAACTACCTCCTCGAGCATCGTTCTTGGCTCAAAGAGCAAGAGGCTCGATGGACACATGTTGTTAGGCTTAATGGCCATCTCCAAAATCTTAAGCTTACCGGTGCCAACTCCGTTCCTCTAGGCCATCATCGTCAACCTCGGTTGCCTTTGCTCCCGAGCTGTTTCAAATTTCAAATCTCCCGCTTTCATGAGAGTTAATCGCAGCCATAATGGAAATTCTTTAAGGGGTTTTAACGGCAACCCGTTAATGGGCAGGTTTAAAAGTCATTCAAATCGGTTGGGTCATTCAAATCGTTTGGGTCAATGACCGGGCCATTTAGCTGGAATTTTGGGCCCTGTCCCCGATCCAAAATGTGTCACCCCTGGTTTTAGGACTCTCCCGGGCTTTGCTCCATTTGTCTCTCCCCGGCCCATTCAGTTACCATTTGCAAGAATAAATCCGTTGCCAGATTTGCCTCCGTTTTGGTCATTATTAAACAGTTGCACGTAACGGCGCACCTCGATTAAAAGACTTACCAAATGGAGATTTTGGCTCTACAACTTCGGAGGCATCGCCAAAATGAGTCACCGATGGGTGGGCCCTCTTCTATTCATCGGCCACGCTTTAATCGCGCCCCCTCTGAATATATTAAAGTCTCAGAGAGAAATCCACGTATTCCTCCCTAGTTTCTTTGTTGCTCCAAAGAACACCGCTCCCAAACCTTGGCGATTGAGAGCTCCCCGAGTTCGTCGACGATGACTCGCCGTCTCTCGTGGCGAAATCGGGTTCGAGGCAACCGATTCCTTCTCGCCTCCCGTCTACAAGTCCTTTGGTGAGTTTAGTTTCAAAGTGCTC
The DNA here is from genome assembly GCA_015847255.1 of Hyparrhenia diplandra. Taxonomy (NCBI): domain Eukaryota; kingdom Viridiplantae; phylum Streptophyta; class Magnoliopsida; order Poales; family Poaceae; genus Hyparrhenia; species Hyparrhenia diplandra. Next base: position 83,642 of record JADLZK010002438.1, read on the forward strand.
GGTGCTCCACCTCCAAGAACTCATCATTTTGCTTGGTATCTAAAAACCCTCATTACGCTCCAGTGCCGCCGGCCATGGCGTATCGTTTCATCGATCCCACTCCCTTCATGCCGAAGTGGGGGCAGCGTGTGATGATCCCTGGGCGCAGGCCTATGCTTAAAGTGGTGACTGGACGTCTACAGAGGAGGAACAATGACGTTGCCATTGCCCACATCCACCCGCCACCACGGGATCATCAAAACTTCGAGGTGATCGAGACATTCTCACGTGACTTTTACGAATCTCCATGTTCGTTTTCCTTACCAGTTCATCTAGCCATGTCCGTTTGGGCAAGCATATGTCACTCTGAATCACTTGGGTCACCGGGATTTTCTAGTCAACAGTGGACCACACCAGTTTGGGGATATGCACATCACCTTCAGCCCACACAATGCTGCTTGGAATAATGAGAACCACTCTATTCACACATGAAGTTTGGTTGATGATGTTGGGTCCGAATTTGGATTTGTGGTCATATCCACTCTGGAAAAGGCGTGTTTGGTTTTGGAATGTTAATGGCTTGGGATGAGGATCACAGTCATCAGGCAAGAGCTTTGGTTAAAGTTAGAGTGACTGGGCTTGAAGATATCCCCTGGTTCTTTGTTTTTTCTGAAGGAGAAACTCCAGAATCTGAAAGCTAGGCTGTGCAGTGTGAGGTGATTAACACTCGAATGCTTGGAGCTGCCCCTCAGGATGAGGATTTCCCTCCAGAAGACCCCATGGATCTTGATCCTAATAATTTTGAATTTTTTGGGTTTGGCCAGCATGGCCCTGGCCCAAACAATGCTCCTCTTGATGATTTTCAGCAGGCTCAGGATGACCAACCAAATGATGAAGCTTGGGCTCCCTGGCCCAATAATCAGAATGTGAACCAGCAGATCAATGTGGCCCAAGAGGTAATTCAACTGAACTTTGTAGCCCAGTTGGCCCAAGATGCAGTTAACCAAGTTCAGCTGCCTCTAATTGACAATCAGCCTGAACAGATATTGCAGCCAGTTGAAGAGGTGATTCAGAATTTGATTCAAGCACCTGCTACTCCTGAGATTGAAGAAGGTCAAGTGCTTGCCATGGATGATGCTACTGACTCTGACAATGAGTTCAATGCTCTTCCTGTTCAGCTGCCCATTCCTCCTGTTGAGATTGTTCCCTTCCCTGACTTCAACAATCTTCAGCAAATGATTCCAGATGAGATTAATGAAGAAGATCTGCTTGGTTGGGTAGCTCCAAATGTTGAAGAGCCTGAGCAGCAGCACAATCAGAATATTCAGGTGGGCATGGTTCAGCTTCAGGATCAGCTCATCTATCCTGACTGGTGGCAACAGAATCAGAATCCCTCTCCACCATGTCCTGACTCCCTCAGATTGGGTAAAGTATTTCTCCTCCCCAACTCCTAATTCTTGTTATGTTCTGATCCCAGATGAATGGATAAATTTTTTCTCCTTTTTCTTAATGCAGCCACCTACTTATGATTGGGCCTCTTCTATGCTATAATCCAATGCTTGGGACCAGCTCACTTCTGAAAGTTCAAAGTTTGGTAATGCTACTCTTTTCCATCTCCCCAAACATTGTCCATCTACCTCTCTCACTATCTGCTCTAATTTTGAGTCAACCTCTTCTGTTATCTTAGAGCCTTTCCTGGAAGAAGATGAGCTCCATGATCCAGTAAATGCTACTCCAAAGAAGAAGACAGGTAGATCCAAAGGGAAGGCTCCAATCTCTGAGTTTGAAGTCAAAAGAAGTGAGAGGCTTAAGGTGAAGCATAAAGGTTTCAAGACTGCTGTGGGCTCCCAAGATTGTGCCAACTGTGTAGGTTGCAAGGCTAAGCCCCCTGTCATTTCCAAGAAGGTCATCAAGAACTTGGGTGCCTCCTTCTGTGGCATTGACCCTGCTGATCTTTCTTCACCAAACCTGTTTGCCAAGCACACCAAGAAGAAATGTGTTGGCAAAAACTAGACTAGTGCTTCTGCTGGTCCCTCTGCCCCTGTTCAGAAGAAAACTTCAGGCAAAAGCAAGTCAGCAGGATCTCAAGACCCTCTGCCCAGCTCCTCTGATGATGGGCCCTCCCAGGAACATGCCTCTTCTAGTTTATAAAAGCTAGGATCTGTTTCTGCTCTTTTGCTGTAATAAGTTTATTATGTCGACAAGAACTTAGTGTTGAGTTGGAATGTTAGGGGAATAAATTCTGATAAGAAGTGGAATGGGGTTAGAGATAAAGTTGTGGAATGCTCTTGTGATGTTATCCGTCTCCGGGGAGACAAAGAAACAATCTTTTGATCTTATGTTTATAAGGAATATTTGCCCTCCTTCTTTTTGATGCTTTTTGAGTTCATTCCCTCTTTGGGTGCTTCTGGTGGTACCATTATTATTTGGAAGTCTGCCCTGTTCTCTGGCTCCAAGGTGTTTGAGAATGAATATTGTTTATCTGTTGAGCTCACCTCCAACCTTAATAATGATGTTTGGCTTCTATCTAACATTTATGCTCCTTGTACAGCTGCTGAAAAAAGAACTTTCATTAGATGGTTTAAAAATGTAGCAATGCCTGATGATGTTAATTGGTTGGTGGTGGGAGATTTCAACTTTTATAGATCTCCTTCAGATAGAAATAAACCAGGGGCAGACCATGCAGAGATTTACCTTTTCAATGTAGCCATAAGTGCTCTAGGTCTGGTGGAAATCCCTTTGAAAGGTACAAGATTCACCTGGTCCAATAAACAGCTAAATCCTCTTCTTGAAAGATTAGATTGGTTTTTTACCTCAGTAAGCTGGACCACTATTTATCCAAACACTTTTGCTTCCTCCTTAGTCCATGAGACTTCTGATCATGCACCATGTGTCATTTCTTTCTCAACTGACATACCTAAAAGAAATTCTTTCAGGTTTGAGAATTTTTGGATGCAGACCCAGATTTCATGGAGATTGTTCAAAGATGCTTGGCAAGTGGGTTCTCACTCTTGAGATCCAAAGAAAGTTACTTACGACCAAATTCAAGCTCTTAAGAAAAACCTTGAAAGACTGGTCCGGGAACCTGTCCAATATCAAGAAGACCATTTCCAATGTAAAGTTGGTTTTATCCCTTCTTTTATATATGGAAGAATTCAGAGAGATCTCACGGTGCCAGAGTGGAATTTCAAGTTTCTTCTAGAGAAAAAACTTTCTACTCTACTCAAACAAAGAAAGAGCACGGTACAAAGTTTTTTCATGCAAATGCAACCATCAGGTTCAGAAATAATTTCATCTCAACTTTGGAAGATGCTTCTGGCCAGTTACTTTCTGACCATGTTTCAAAGGCAGGTTTACTTTGGGAAAGCTTCAAGGAAAGGTTAGGTATATCCTCGTTCAATGGTTTTCAGCTTCAACTTCTCTGACCTGCTGTTGCCAGATAATGACCTACTTCGTTTAGAGGCTCCTTTTAACAAAGAAGAGATTGATTCAGTGGTTAAGCATCTACCCTCAGATAAGTCCCCTGGCCCTAATGGTTTTAATATAGACTTCTATAAGAAATGTTGGCCCATCATTTGCCATGATTTTTATAATCTGTGTCAAGCTTTTTATGATGGATCTGCATGTCTTCAGAGTATCAATGGTTCACATATCACTCTTGTTCCAAAGATTCCCTCTGCCTCAAGGGTAGGTGATTACAGGGCCAATATCTTTGTTGAATACTTCCATCAAGGTCATCACAAAAATTCGGCAAATAGATTCCAAAGTGTCATAGCAAAGCTCATCTACAAAAATCAATATGGTTTTATAAAGGCAAGGTGTATCCAAGACTGTCTAGCTTGGTCCTTAGAATACCTCCATCTTTGTCATCAGTCGGATAGGAGATTGTTATCCTCAAACTTGACTTTGAAAAGGCCTATGATAAAGTGGAACATTCTTTGATGCTTCAGATCATGGCTAGCAAAGGTTTCCAACAAAGATGGCTTAACTGGATGAAAATGATTTTCAACTCGGAACCTCTTCAGTCTTGCTCAATGGTGTGCCTGGTAAAGTGTTTCACTGTAGAAGAGGTGTGAGGCAAGGGGATCCTCTTTCCCCTTTGCTTTTTGTGCTTGTAGCTGATTTCTTACAGACAGTTCTAAATGTTGCTAAGGACAGAGGCATTTTATCTCTGCCAATTCCTCTCACTCATGACCAAGATTTTCTAATCCTGCAGTATGCTGATGATACATTAATTTTTTTACAAGGAGATGAGAGACAATTATTGGCACTCAAGGACATTCTTGATGACTTTGCTACCTCAACAGGTCTGAAAGTAAATTATGACAAATCTATGATAGTTCCTATCAATGTCTCTCAAGAGAAGCTTGATCAGCTGGCAACTGCTTTTGGTTGTGTTACTGGTTCCCTCCCTTTTACATACTTAGGGCTACCTCTTAGTCTGACCAGACCATCTGTAGCAGATTATTGGCCATTGGTGTCCAAGTGTGAGAGAAGAATGACCTCCATTTCAAGTCTCCTGTCAGATGCAGGAAGATTAGAATTAATGAATGCAGTTCTCACTGCTCTTCCTACATACACTATGTGCACCTTTCATCTACCAAAGACAGTGGTAAAGCAAGTGGATAAATACAGAAAACATGGTTTTTGGAGAGTCTCTAATTTAAACAGTAAGAAACCACCAAAGGCAGCTTGGATCATGGTCTGTACCTCCAAGGAAAATGGTGGTTTAGGTGGTATAAACCTTGCTGCGCAGAATCAAAGCTTACTGCTAAAACAGTGGACAAGTTCTACAACAAGAAGTCAGTACCCTGGGTGGATCTCATTTGGAATACTCACTATCAAGATGGAAAATTACCAACATCTAACAGGAAAGGTTCATTTTGGTGGCGAGATATCTGTCAGTATATTGACTCTTACAAGGGTATGGCCTCTACAACTATTAATGATGGATCATCTTGTCTGTTTTTTGGAAAGATGTTTGGAATGGTCACCTACTATGCTACAACATGCCACAGCTCTTCTCATTCAGTCTTGATGCTAATATCTCGGTACAGTCATTTTTCCAGAGCACTGATATCTCTGAACTTTTTCATCTACCTCTTTCTTCAGAGGCATTTCAACAATTTCAAGATTTAACGGTGCTCACCCAAGACTTACAACTCCAACAACATTCTGATTCTTGGGCTTATATTTGGGGATCAACAGCTTTCTCTTCTAAAAAGCTTAAATTCAGTTGATGGGCACCGCAATAGTTTCACCGATCTTCAAGTGGCTCGAAATCAGCTTTGTCGGCCTAAAAAGAAAAATCTTCTTTTGGTTAATCCGAAAGATAGACTCATTACTAGGGGTTGCTTAAAAAGAAGAAATATGGTTCTTGATGACTATAATTGTCCTTTATGCCGGCTAGGAGTTGAGGAAAGTTTGACTCATCTCATTCTACATTGCCCTTTTGCAATGTCCTGTTGGAATCTGTTAGGGCTTGCACATTTCATACAATCGAAATTGATGATTCCTTCATTGCTTTCAAAGCTCGGCTTCTGACCCAGTTTTCCTCGAAGTCATCGTTTGCATGTCGTGGGCTATTTGGATGGCAAGAAATGATCTAATCTTTAGAAGGTTTCAAAGCATTCTTTGGTTCTTTGTTAAGCAAACCTTCAAAAGAGAATTAGCTCTAGTTAAGCTACGAGCAAAGCCCTCCCTCTCTCCACAGGTTTGATAGATGGATAGACCTCTTTGCGTAATTCTTTTTTTATTTTCTTTGTTTCCTTTTTTTTTTGTTTCTTGAGCTTTGTTGTAAGAACTCTCCTTTTCTTTTTGAAAGTTTAATAAATGTACTGATAGGCCCCCCTCTGTTTTCCTTCAAAAAAAGAAAACCAAAGCTTATCTTTTCTTTAACGTTAATTGTGGTCTTCCACAAAGACAACATGCATAGACTCGAGCATAGAACAAATGATTGATTTGATCCTATTTGGAGCACAAAACATGCATGGCTTGCTACCGAAGGAGATTTTCATAGATGGCTATGATCTTCTCGTGAGGATGCCTTTAGAGAACATTTCATGAATTGATATGATCTTCTCTAGAGAATGTCATGTCTCTTGTGAACTCAGTAAATCCAGAGTCCACACTCGAGCACATAAGATCGGACCGGATGGCTCTGTGAACCTCACAACAGTTCTAACCTACAACGCTACTCAATCTTTAGTAAGACTCTTCTAGCACCTCTTGTGTGAACCATTTTGGTGGACTAAGAAGCACAAGAACAATATATATATGCATGTATGTGGAGAGTAGCAAAGAGCGATCGAGGACGAAGAACAAGCAACTAAATCAAGAGTAATGTATAAGGAGAGTATCAAGAAAGAGGACCAAGAGAAGGCGATGTGCAAAACTAAGCATCGCACTAGTCGTTTTTATAGGCCGATGCCGTGGTGGAGTTTGTACGTGGTAATTATTGATCACTGTCGGGTTCCATGTACCCCGGCGGTGATATGAACGATCCTTTGCCGGACGGTTGGCACCGGCATAAACAAAGAAATGTGGCCGTGGTGCGGAGAATGTGGTAGCAGTGCTCGCAATGGGGCAGTGGTCAGGTCATCATTGGGAAATTGTTCGTCTTTTGACAACCTAAAACACTCTTTGGGTCTCAGTTTTAACCCGACAGTTATATTCCATACCACTGTCGCATAGTTACCACCGACAGTGATCTACGTGATCACCGCCGGCTATTAAAATGCACCCGGGTGTTATTTCGACATTGATGTAACCCGTTGATGCTACAGTTGGTGCACAACCTTTTCTCATCGGAAGCGAGACACCGCTGTCGGTTAATTTAAGTGGAACTGATAGTGAATACTAGAGCAACACGATTCTCCATGAGCGCTGAAGCAGTGATGTATCACAGGCCATGACCTATCACTAAACACATAGTAGTAGCTCGCTTATATCAACGTTGTATCCGTTGGGCGTGCATTTTATATGCTAAAATGAAAACTAATATTGTATTGAAGTTCAAATTTATAAAAAAAGTCTAAAAAGACGTGGCGGGGAGAACGGGGTTAGTTGAACTCTAATGCCTTAATGCTGAGATAAAATTAGTGATTTAAATAAATTGATTTTTACTGATATAACTATTTGTTTCACCGTATTGTTAATCACTATCGGTTCATGTGTGAGCCCGCGGTGATCAATGAAGGTGGAGACAAAGGTTGTCGTCCGCCATAGAAATGTAGCCCGAGGAATTGAAGCGCAACCGTCGTGGGAAAGCGTAGTGCCCGCAGAGTGATCGTGCAAATTCCAAGCGGTGATCGCGGCGAGTGACGGCGTTCGCGGGAAGTGAACGACCAACTAACTCACTATTTAAGCACGCATTCAGATCATGGCGTTCATCCTTTCCACTACTCTAATCGGACACATTCTCTTTGCAATCAACAGCACCATGGCTGCCTCGGGCTCGGGGATCCAACAAGCGCACCAGGAAGAATTTGGATGCGGCGGAGGGCTCGGAACGAACAAGCGCACAAGGGAGGAGGTGGAGGCGCCGGCGGCCGACCCCAAGCCTGAGGCATCATCCGACGATGACTTCGACTTCTATGTCCCACCCTCCCCTAAGCCGGACCACATGGAGGTTCTGGCGGTAAGGCCGAGGTGGCGGCCAATTCTAATGACCTCCGCTTGTAAGAGTTCATCGAGAGGGATTTCACCCTCAATTGTCTCAAGCTTGCCTTGAGGCAGCTCAAGGAGCTAGCGGACGTCCATGATCTTCTTCCAAAGGTTGTGCCACCTCTGGAAGAAAAGATCAATCACTATGCCACGAAAGTGGCGCAGCTTGGCCGATATCCTACTCAAGGCCTTGGCCAAGAAGGACGATGCCAATAAGGAGAAGGAGGAGGCCGAGGGACAACGCTAGGGAGGAGGAAGAGGGCGAGGACTAGGCCGACCGCCGCCTTCGTCTCTTTTTGTATCAATTTTAATATATTTTGTATTTTTTTTATGTTTTTATATATATTATATCAATATAATAAATATTATATATATTAATGTCGTGTCTTTGCTCCCTCGACCTAGAATCTTTTTCGTATCCAATTCAAAGAGTGATTAAAATTAAATATGTGCAAGACCGTTGAGTGTTGTTCAATGTAAATATCGTTTAAATTTGATTCAAATCTAAACTTGAGCACCGTTCAATGTAAAATTTGTCAAAAACGAACCATTAACTATCGGATGTGCCTTGAAAAATGCGATTCGTCGTTGAGTGCCGAGAAGGCGACCATAGGTTGCGGCCGGTCGCCGTTAACGTTTTTCGAGGAACCGTCTTTTGGGAAACTCCACAATTTATACCCCCCTTCATTCCATTGTCTAACACTAACTTCTCTTTTCGTACCCCTTCCACGGGAAGATGGACACGCCACCGATGACGATCAACATGGCCGCCAAGGGGGGCGGATGAAGTTCGTTGTGGGGTGCCTTAGCGCCATCCTCAATAAGCTCAACGGTCGGCCGAGCGATGTTGGCTCGCCAAGGGTGAATCTCGCCCTTGGAGGCGAACTTCTATGCCCTCGGATCGATTCCTAACCAATATCCTCGTCGAGAGGATATCGGCCAAAGTGGAGGAGATGGAGGAGGAGGCCGGGAAGGCGGCCGCCCAGGGGAAGCACGCAGTTTGGCCAAGAAGGCCAAGAATGTGGCTTAGGTTCTTTTTATGTTCATTTATCAATTGTCTTATTTGTGTGGATTTGTAAGATACAATATATTTGGTGTCACAACCCGTTTTCCAGTCAACACGAGAGGAAGAACGAGAGGCGTGGCGTGGCTGAAATCAGCGATGAACGAGGCGAGGGCGATGGCACGGTGGCGGCGGCGGCGGCCGGCGCCGGCGTGGTGGCGGCTTGGCCGGTGGTGGCGGGCCTTGATTATTGCGGGGCGGCGGCGGCTTGAGGAGCTAGAGAGCAAGGTAAAAAACCTAATTATTTTCTTCTTGATTGTCTCACGATAGTTGCCCCCATATTTATATGAGGGGTTTACAATTGCTAACGGGCCGGGCCCATTAGTCTTTTCTAACTCTCTTTAATTTAATCTAATAATTATAATAATAAAGCTAAATAATAATTAAATATTCAGCCACTCCGCTTATCTCGGGCGACTTTTCGATTGTGAGTCTAACATCTCTCCCCTTTGGAGATTCAATTTCGTCCTCGAGATGGAAGTCAGGATAGATTTTGTTGAATAATTCAAAGCATCTTCCCATGAAGCATCTGCGGCGGTGTGTTCTTCCATTTGATGAGCACTTGAAGCTGACCCTGGCGGACTCTTGTTTTGAGCATTAATTCAGGTTCAAAACCGGTGTGCCATCATGAATCGAGGTAATTCCGGAATATCGTAGGTATCTCCCCACGGTGTGGTTTGAGCATGCTAACATGAAAGGCATTGTGTATACGGGTTCAGGCGGCAAATTCAATGCATATGTTACTGGTGTAATGATCTTGCCGATCTTTGAAGGGTCCAAAATATTTAGGAGAGAGCTTGCCTTTGTGTAAATCGAGATATGGTTGCCACGAACGGGATAAAAGTTTGAGCCAAACATAATCACCCACGTTAAATTCTGCATGCGTATGTTTAGCGTCAAAATATTTGCGATAATAATCCCGAGACAACCGCAAAGCGAACCTTTGTGCGATTGAGAAAAAAATATCCTGCTGAGTTAGTAAGTCATCCACGGTTTGGTAATGTTGTCTCACCGGGATGATAACCACGGATTTGTAGGGGTCACGCCCGTACACAAGTTTAAACGGGCGTTGTTTTGGTTGATGCATGATATGAAGTATTATAGCAATATTCAGCCCAAGGTAACCATCTTACCCAATCCTTTGGTTTGTCACCGATCCAAGCAAATACAGATACATCGTAATAATTTTATTGACGACCTCGGCGGCCATGCGCTTGAGGATGATAAGCCGATGTTGGTGACAAAATAATGTTGGATAGACGGAAAATTTCTTGCCGAATTGACTCATGAAGATGACATCTCGATCACTAACCCGATCTTGGCAAGCCATGTAGTCTAACAATCTACGAGAAAAATTTCGAGCTACTTGAAGTTTCTTTGTATACGGATGAGAAAGGGGTATAAAGTGAGCATACTTGGAGAGACGATCAACCTTTGTTAAGATTACCGATTTAGATCCAACTTTTGGAAGAGCTTCAATGAAATCCATTGAGATATCCTCCCGGATCTGCTCTCGGAATTGGTAAATTTGAAGGAGCCCAGCTGGATGAAGGTGTTCGGTTTTGTTGCGTTGGCAAACCAAACAATCATTCACAAAATCTGTGACAATGCATTTATCATGTTTGACAAAGAAGGTCCGACGGAATCGATGCAATGTTTTCTCAGTACACCCTCATGTCTTTGAATCATGAATTGCATGTAGAATGGTCGAAGATGTTTGGATGATTTGGAAAGCCATACCTTTTTTTGTTGAAAAAGATCAATCCATTGCGAACTTCCCATGCGAGAGTCCTTACCGTTGATTATAGAATCAATGAGGGCTATAGCTTCATCACTGAATGCAATTTCCTCCCGTAGCTGGTCAAATAATCCCAATTGAATTTCTAAAATAGCCATGAGTGAAGACTCATCGTGTTTCGACGAGATAAGGCGTCGGCCACCACATTTGATTTACCCGGTTTATACTCCCACGGTAAAATCATAGCCAAGTAATTTGCTAACCCATTGATCTTTGCGGAACTGTGGACAAGCGTTGATCTAAAATGTACTTAAGACTGTAATGATCGACCTTATAATAAATGGGCGGCCCCAAAGATATGGTCGCCAATGCTTGACTTCTTTGTTACCGGTCCTATGAGTTCTCTTTCATAAGCGGCTAACTTTTTGTACTTATCGGGCATACGTTTGCTAAAGTAAGCAATTGGACCATTACCACGATGTAAAAACAGCACCCATACGTACCCGGACGCATCACATTCCACCATAAATGATTTATTAAAGTCACGGAAGTTGAAGAACCGGTCTTTGATGATAAAGTCCTCTTAAGGTGCTCAAAAAGCATTTGTTGCCAAAGGTGTCCAACAGAATGAGTCCTTCTTAAGAAGATCAGTCAAGGGACGTGCAATTGTACCATAATCCATTATAAACTTTCTGTAGTAACCAGCGAGTCCCAGAAAACCTCGTAATTCACGAGAGAGTTGCTGGGGAGCGGCCAAGAGGTGACGGCCTCAATTTTCTCGGTCACGGCCACGCAAAGCATCCGATATAATATGTCCCAAATAACCCAATTGTGATTGACCAAAGAGGCATTTAGATTTCTTTAAGAAGATATTATGAGATGCTAGTACCTTGAAAACCTCTTCCACATGGTATAGATGCTCGAGACCAGGATTTGCTAAATATCGGGATATCATCAAAGAAAACCAGCACAAACTTGCGCATGAAAACGGTCCCAATATATCATTCATCAAAGCTTAAAAAGTTGAAGGTGCATTGCATAATCCAAATGGCATGACCAAAAACTCAAAGTGCCCATGATGTGTCTGAAAATTTGTCTTTTAATGTCAGGAGGATGCATGCGTACTGGTGATAGCGGCGAAGATCTAATTTGGTGAAGAATTTAGCACCTTCTAGTTCATCTAGTAATTCAGCAATAACCGGTATTGGAAATTTGTCTTTCAAGGTATTACTATTGAGCTCCCGATAATCAACACAAAAGCGCCAAGTCGATCATGTTTTTTGACAAGAAGGGCAGGTGATGAGAATGGCGAAGTGCTATACCGGATGATACCTTGATGAAGCATGTGCGCACATTGTCGTTCTAGTTCATTTTTTCGTATCGAGGGTAACGATAAGGGCGAACGACGGTCGGTGAGTGGGGTCCTTAAGATGAATTCTATGATCATACTTATTTGTTGAGGTGGGAGCCTCGAAGGCTCTCCTCAAAAATTTGTTGGAATTTACATAATAGAGGATCCATTGGCACGTCGGAGAAAGTATATGAATACTGGTTGAGAATTTGTCTCTTTAGAGAGAATTTGTGCCATGTGATCGGCTGTCCTTTCCGTCGAGAACTTCATAATAAGTTTATTAAAATTCAGACAATATTTCCCAAAGAACTCGGCCAGTCCACACCCAAAACAACATCATAGCCTCCTAATTTGATCTTTGAAGAAATCTGCTTTGAAGCTTTTCGGTAGCAATAGAGAATTCAATATCATCATACCTTCCCACATTTGTTATGTGTTGTCCATTGGCGGCGACAACTTTGAGTGGACGGTGGAAAGAAGAACTTTGGAGGCCAGGTTCATAGCCAAATCGGAATCGAGAAAATTATATGTTGAACCAGAATCCAATAGAGCCAATAAATTGGTGCCATTTATATTGATAATTAATTGTATGGTAGGACAAGTGGATATGCCGGTTAACCCATGAACCCGATATTTGAATATCTGAATATCCTCTTGTGCGTACCTTTGTGTTTGTCGGCGGGGAAGGCTGTATAGAGGCGTCTAGCAAGAGCTATGGCTGTCTCAATATCGGTGGTTGATGTAGTTGGACGTCGATCCGAATCGAGAGGTGCTAACCCGGCAATATAAAGCATAACTTCTTTGTTTGGGGAGAGGTGTTGTACCTTGTTCAGCGTTCTTTGTGAACGTATTAGTGTACCTGTCCAAATCTCCCGTCTGGCGTGATCTTTGTCGGATCACCAAGGTGATTGTGTAGTAGTTCCAAAACGTCACGGTAATAGCTATTTTGAGAAAATTCGGCGGGTTGGTTGAGCCGCCGTTTTCCCAATGAATAAACCAAGATAATGCGTTCCCTTGGAGATGGAGCGAAGTGAGCTACATCGATCTGTATTAATAATTCCTTGATTGAGAAAAAATTTATCGCACTTGTACAGCCAATGAGAAGGGTCACCCTTGCCATCATACTCCGGAAAAAATAATTTAATATTATTGCTGGTGCGTCTGGGATTTTCTAGCAAGAATTTAGGTGGAAATTCGGAGTAATTTCTTGGGAATTTCGTATCAAATTCGAGGTGAAAATTCGGATTTGTCTGGCGGGCTGTAGGATTGTGGAATCGGAGGTGCGGCGGATGGAGGGCTCATCTATGTTTCTGGACTGAAGAGCGCTTGGAGGCTGGATGTACTTAGCTGATGATGGGGCTGAATTGGCCTCCATGGCTTTGGCCTCCATGGCTGCAATGTACTCGTCGATGATTCTGTTGACATTCGCCGTAATGGATTGTCCCAAGGTACAGGCCATTGGATCGTCTGGTCTCCGGATACCAATCTGTCACAACCCGTTTTCCAATCGCGAGAGGAAGAGCGAGAGGCGTGGCGTGGCTGAAATCGGCGATGAGCGAGGCGAGGGGCGGCGGCGGGCGCGGCGGCGTCGGCGGCGTCGGGCGCGTGGGCGCGGCGGCGGCGCGTGGCTGGTGGTGGCGCGGCGGCGGGCGCGATTTGCGGGCGACGGCGGCGGCGGCTTGAGGAGCTAGAGAGCAAGGTAAAAACCTAATTATTTTTCTTCTTGATCGTCTCCACGATAGTTGCCCCCATATTTATATGAGGGGTTTACAATTGCTAACGGGCGAGGCTCATTAGTCTTTTCTAACTCTCTTTAATTTAATCTAATAATTATAATAATAAAGCTAAATAATAATTAAATATTCAGCCACTCCGCTTATCTCGGGCGACTCGCTGACTGAGTCGACATTTGGTTTGTGTGGTTTGTTAATGAATCGATTCGTTTAATAGTCTGATGCATTTCAATCTTCTTTTTCTGTCGTTAATTTATTCTTTTGTTTCCTTGCATCTATCGGTTTAATATGATGTGTGTGAATCTTGAAATGGCTAGCAGTTTTTATTTCAAACCCGGCAATCATCGATCTGTGTTCTAGTATGTTCTAGTGAACCAGTCGTTTCTTAATCTGATGCGTCTCGCTCCGTAGAACATCATATGGGGGATGGAAATGTATGGTTTAAGGGATAAAACGCATAAATAAAACAGTAAAAAGATAAAATGTAGATTGATTTGATGGGTATGGTTTATGGGACAAAACACGTAAATAAATAAAACAATAAAAAGATAAAATGTGGACTGATTTGATGCGATTACATGTCCTCAATTAGTCGTGGCCCTTTATATTTACAGGATGGGTAGATTTATTTCGTGTGGGGTCGAAATATCCTATGAATCAGTGAAAAAATACATTTCCAACTCAATCAGATGCCAAATTTGTCCTTCTATATATGCACGTCGATTATATATCTTAATGAGATCAACATAATGGTACATTGTAATCTGTAATTTCCAAAACCAACCTGAGTTGACTAATTTCGAGTGTTGACAGCTGTGTAAGAGAGTTAATTTAATATGGATTGTAGTCGTGTAAGAGTGTTAATCTGTGGATTAGGTTGGGTACGAGCTGGGTTTTAACCCATTAGCAGAGCATGTTTGTTAGCCAGATAAAATTTTGATCAAACTCAAAATGTGTGCATGAACTGAAAGCCAACAAAGTTTTTCAGGGGCGCGGGGGTGAGGGGATTATTCGAGATGCCATAGCCCATAGTCGGATGTACGTTCCGTTGTCCTGCATCACACGCTGTCCTTAGGCATTTGTGCGCTGGTAAGCGCTATATGTGCATCGACGCACGTAATGTGCATTTCAGTTTCATGTCAGAATTACGGTTAGGGACCAGAAAGGCAGAAAACACGTTAAATCAGCAACCTGCAAAATTGAAGCACGCAGCCGCCGAATTAATAACGCCGAACTAAAAAGAAACCCCCAACGTTTTTAGCGACACGTTATTTATTTGCAAGGTGTGACAGAGCATGCAACTATGTTCTCAACTGTCAGCTTCTTTTCTAAGCCCCTCCATCGGCCAACAAATTTTTAAGCTACCACCATGCCAACAACCAACAATTTTAGTAGTACGATCTCCCGTGCATGTTCTCGACAACGGAATATATATTTCTCGTGATGTTAACATCACCAATTATAAAACAGGGAGGTGTGGAGTTCTTAGAGATGCAGACAGATCCCAACTTCTGAAGATGCATGGTGTTAAGTTGCATATTTTTTCTTGAGGAAACATGGTGTCGCATATTGAAGACTGGAACAGCGATCGTGCTGGAAGTCAAGCTTCTAGTTCGGATGTTGTTTCACTTTAAATCTTTGTAGCTCGTTGTTCAAACGCTTGCCGGCAGGGTGTATGCCACTTTATGTTTTTTTGCTGATCGCAAACTGGTATCACGAGTATGTAAAAACTCTTATTGCTTTCTCAAAAGCAGAGGCAATCCCCTTTCAAAAAAATTCAAGTGGTGAAAAGACAAGTTGTGATCTATGTGTTCATAGGTGTGAGGTGCGTCCATGTTGAGTGTCTCCGTTGTACCAATCTAAAAAAGAAATCACAGAGTAAAATGAAATTCCCCTAAATTTAGAGAAACACGTGTTACTTGCTGCGTCCATTCCATGCATCAATATATATTTCCATGTGCAGCTTCTCTTTTAGACCCTACATGCCAACAACATTTTAAGCTACTGCCCTGCCGCCAACAACCAACAACATCATGTTCATCCACAGTTTTGTTTCCATGTTCTCGGGGAATTGAAATTGAATTTCAAGATGTTCCAACTTGTATGAGTGTGAATCATGAGTTTATGTTACTTACGAGATACATATAGTAATACTCAATATGTATTGTAAACAGAATCTTTATTAATCATCATCGATATGAATTTTTGTACGGAGTCAATGCTAGTGGCATGGCCCCTGCACGTGTGCAAGCTGAACTCGAGTCTCCAAGATAGAGTTGGAATCAATTTCCGATCTATAGAAGTAGAAGTTAAGTCTAATATAAAGGGATATAATTATCAATAGACATTGGATTACCAAGCAGGTGCGAATTCATGACTTAGGTTTGAGAAACACAAGGAGAAACACAAGTTGAAGGCTTTTGCCTTAACATGACTTGGACTTCGTATACGACGCGAGGTCTAAGTTTCCAAAAAAACACAATCGAAGTCTCATCGGAACATCTTGTATTTGGATTAGGACTCCTAGTTATAATATAAGATGACATATACATGTCATATATATGCGAAGTTGTAGACAAACGTGAAAAGAGATGATTTTCACATTCACGGAGTTAATCAAGGGAAGACGGACCAAAAAAAAATGGATGGACCGTGGAAATTTTTTTCTCTTTATTAATAGGTAGTATAGATATAGATGCTGCAAAGATCTTACTATTCCCCAAATAATACTAAACTACAAAGAAGGTGACGACTAAGTTAGCATTTAGACCTCATCAATAATTAGTTTGATTCAATATTTTTAAATGTTTTTATACATGCCCAATTTATTCTAAGAAGTGACACAGTGTAGGCATATATGCACTCTTTCAAGTGTTTGATGTGTATGCAGGCATGCTTTTCAGTTGCCTCAAATGTTCCCCATGAGGATTTAATGGCAATGAATAAATGCTATGAAAGACATGCCCTTTAAAAATCTTGCATACCATCCGACAATCTGTCTCAAAACATGAGCCAAGCTCAACAACATGAACTCACTACCCAGTCTCAAGCGACTAAAATACGTCTTCCAACTCGTCGTGAACAATTTTGTTGTCACTGTTGCTGTGCTATTTGCAACCATTCTATTGCTGAAAGGCGCACAGCTAGGCCCTGCCAAGATTCTAATATGGTTACATGTAGGGTGGCATGCCCATTTGTTTCTGCTCACGTTCCTTTCATTTGGCTTAGGTATCCTCGTCTACTTCATGTATAACTCTCGCCATGTATACCTTGTGGACTATGCTTGCTTCCGTCATACAGCCAATTGTCGTGTCTCAACGGCCAGTTTTATCGAACACCTTCATCACATACCATCCCTCGATAATAACAGCATTCGTTTCATGACGCGCATGCTTGAGCACTCGGGCATTGGTGATCAGAGCTACCTCCCCATTGGTACCCACTACCTGCCACCATACCACACTTTGACTACTGCTCGTAGTGAGGCAGAGCAGGTCATATTTTCATCCATTGATGACCTATTTGCTAAGACATGCATCAACCCCAAGACAATTGACATAGTGGTCACAAACTGCAGTGCTTTCAATCCAGTGCCATCCTTGGTTGACATGATTGTAAACAAGTACAAGCTACGAGGTGACACTCGAAACATCCACATCGCTGGAATGGGGTGTAGTGCAGGGTTGATCTCAGTGGAAGTTGCAAAAAATCTCATGCGGGCTGTCCCCCGGAGGAATGCACATGCGCTGGTGGTTTCTACGGAGATCGTCTCCCTGCACTTCTACTCAGGGAGGAACCGTGCAATGCTACTGCCAAATGTTCTATTCCGGATCGGTGGGGCTGCAATGCTATTGTCGACATCTAGGTCTATGTCACGGTTCAAGCTCATGCACACTGTACGCACAATAACAGCTGCCCAAGATAAATCTTATCAGTGTGCATTCCAAGAGGAGGATGACGCAGGTGAAATGGGAGTGAACCTCTCCAAAGACCTCGTAACCGTTGCCAGCGACACGCTGCAGGCCAACATCCGGGCAATAGGGTCCCTTGTGCTCCCATTCTCAGAGCAGCTGCTATTTGTGCTATCAGCAATTGCAAGTAAGTTGCTGAAGAGAAGGATAAAGCCTTATGTACCTGATTTCCGGATGGCGTTCGAGCACTTCTGCATCCATGCCGGTGGGCGGGCGGTAATTGATGCCGTCCAACGTAGCCTTTGTCTATCAGACGAGGACGTTGAGCCATCACGTATGACGCTGCACCGTTTTGGGAACACATCGAGCAGCTCCGTCTGGTATGAGCTTGGATACATCGATGCTAAGAATCGGATAAAGAAGGGTGATCGGGTATGGATGATTGGATTTGGATCAGGATTCAAGTGCAATAGCGTTGTGTGGAAGTGCATCCAGTCTTCTAGCAACATCGATGGTCCATGGGCTGATTGCATTCACCGATACCCTGTAGACATAAACAAAGTAGCCAAGTGAATGCTTTGGTTAAAAAGGTTTTAAGATGCCCCCCTATAAACCTTGGAAAAGGTCTTGTTTTCGTGCTGAGTATGTTTAGTTAATAAAACTATGAAAGTCATCTTTCTATCAACGCATAACCTATTCATTTGTAATGTAATAAGTATATAAAAGGAGAATTTTTTTTACCGTGCTTAGCTGGAATCAGCAGTTCCTCCCCTTTAATTATAATTAGGGGTAATTTAGTACTTTTGTTAAGTACAGATTCTCGGCTCCGTATCCTAATTCCAGAATCCACAAACTGCTCTCCGCTGCCACGAGCACTTCAACGAACAGCTTGTCTGATCCCCTATGGTTTTTTTTCGCCCCCATCCCCTGTGTATAGATGTACATTTGGCCCGCTGGCACGGTGGCCGATTCGAGGCCGGGATTTTGGCCCGGTACCGTGCACGGCCGGTCCGGTGGTGGCGGGCCACGGGCGGCATGGCCCGATAGCCGGACGGGCCATGGGCGCCCTCAGCCCGTGGCACGCGGTGCGGCATGGCCCGGTGAATGAAACGGCCCGGTGGCGGCCCGATGAATTTTGGCCCACTCAAGTCTCAGCTGCCCAATCTCTTGATCCTTGGCCAAACCCTAATTCCTAAGTCACCCAGCCGCACACGCACGCACGCACGCCGCGGCCGGCCGCCCCCACGATGCCTCCACCCGATCCCGCGGGCGCCATCACCTCCCCTTCGGCCGGCCGCCCGACGGAGATCACCCGCCACTCCAGCGCACCTCCACCCAGCGGCCAGCGCGGGCGCGGCGTCGGTCGCGGCGGCAGCCCAGTGGCGGCGGCGCGCCGGGCGTGAGGCGTCCAGCGCGGGGCAAAGCAGCTTCAGCGCGGCGCCGGGCGCTGAGGCGCCCAGCCGCGGCGCCATTTCGACGGCGCCTCGCGCGGACGCTGCGTCAAGCGCGGAAGGCAGCCCAGCACGGCCCGTGGCCCGGTAAAATGACCCACGGACGGGTCATGGGCGAGGACGCGGCGCCCGGCGCGGTGGAGGCATCGGCCGGTGCGCCCCCGTGGCCCGGCGTGGCCGCGGGCGGGGCCACGGGCCGCACGGCCCGGCCCGTTGGCCATCTATACCCTGTGTCGTCATCATCTCGCAGGCTTGCCGACCGCCGAGCTGAGGCGGCGTGTAATGCACATGGAACGCCACCCATGCTGATAAGGACTCACCTACGATGTCCAAGATATTTGCCCAATCTTTCACGGTACAATAAATCAAGAATTTATATAATCTGAATTTCCTCTATAAGTATCACTTCTCTTAATTTCAGTTTTCAATTAAAACAAGAATGCTTGCATGTAGCAACAACCACTTAATTGCAGAATAGTCTCACGGTAGTGAGGCACCGTTTCAATCTCTTAAAATGATATAATTGAGCCAATAAACTAATAATACTTGTGGCTATGATTCAGAACAGAACAACATGCAACAACATTTCGCCAATAAGTGGCCAATATAGATCAAGTGCCGGATGTATATAGTATAACAACAACATGCGATGAATCCCCTCAGCAATCTCAAGGATTAACAATGTAGATCAAACAATTCTCCCAATAAATCAAACTCAGCTGTAGTAATATTATTGATAGATAGAGGGATCAGCTTACAATGTGGTTGCAAACCAAACCCTAGGATAATTCTTCCACCCGCAGCCTTGATGACCGCAATCAGAAGATGGGGAATCCACAGAATCCAGAGTACGCCCAAGATGAAACTTGATCGCACACTAATCACAATCAATTGGATCGGCTGGATAGATGAGAGGAGACTCCTCTCGCTTTTCCTAGGAGAACCCTAGACGAAAGACACAAATAAAATTCAACCTGCCTAATACATGGCCGATCGTGGCCTTTATTAAGTGCACGCAGGCACAACATGACTCCAACTCCACCTTATTTAGTGTTACTAAAAATGGAACTCGATTTAGACCACAGGCAATACGAATCTCACGTGTTAGCACTTGCATGCAGCGACTCCATGTTAGCACTTCATGTAGCAAATTCAGTCCCAATAATTGTTCAAGTGACGTCGACCTGAATGCAACCAATATGAATATATTGTTTTACCTTTCTATCATCTTCTTTCTTGAATGTTGCACCCTTAAAGATAATCATTGAAGAAAGTCCACTTGGAGCAAATATTTCTTTCGCCTTGTTTATATATTTTCATTAGAACAAAATGCACCAAATTTTAAGAAAGTTGGATGTCTGATAGTTTTAGCTGATAAATCATCCAAAATATTGTCTTGTAGAACCATGGCCTCATCACATGCCACCACCACAGGCCTATCGTCCGCTTCGGGGGGGGCAATGCAGGAAACATTGCCCATGCCACGCGAGCCTCTTAGCACTTGTCCAGGTCAAGGTAGACGTTGTGCTTCATCTCCATCACTCTGCTCCAAATCGCCGTCTATTCCGCCGGGACGGGTGGCCTCGACGCGCATCATCATTTTTCCTTGCTTCATTTCTGGACCTAGACCACCAACGTACTTGTTGGCGTCGCAATCGCCACGGTCGCTAGGGCGACACTTCACGGCCGCTTCTCCCACGGTGTGCGTAATGCGCTGACACCGCTGCCATTACGACTGGCGGGCCCAGCTTTTGAGCATAGGGTATGCACCATAAAAATTCTTACACAATTCGGTAAACTGTTTACAATTCGGTAAAACCATATTATAATTCAGTAAAATGATATCAAATATTGATATAAATTGTTTAAATGGAATTCAAATACTTTGAAATAGCAACAGGAGAGACTTACCTACGCAGGAGGCTTCAACTTGTTAACTCGGTCATCGCCTCTCTCCCCACATATTACATGTGCTCACTCAAACTCCTTTTACTATTGGAAAAAGTCTACTTGACCCCCTGAACTATAGGGCCGTGACTACTCCTTTCCATCAACTTTAAAACCGTCTAACCAGCACATTAAACTTTTCCAAACCGGCTACTCAACCCCCTGGCCGGGTTTGGTTGGGTGGTTTTGCCGTGGAGGCTGTTTTGACAGCGTGGAGCCAGCGTGTAGGTGGTTTGGGCAAGGTGGCGCAGGGATGGGATCCAGTGGGTTAAATGGATCGACGAGTGGGGCCCCATTGTCTCTCCCTCTCTCTCCCCCCTCGGTCCCTTGCACGAGCGGGTGCACCTGCGCCGCTGGTACTTGCACGCCGCGCATGCCGCGTTGATCTGCCCGCTCCCGCTCCCGCCCGGCCGTCGGCTTTGGGGAGTGGTGGGAGAGGGCGGCGGCAAGCGAACGGAGCCTTTTCCCGCCTCCGGTCTTCGCCCGAAGAATAGTGGCGGGCTGGGCGGGTGGCATGGCTATTAAAAGGAATTAGCTGCCGACGCCGAACGAACTACCTCCATGCACGCTGGATGGATGGATGGATGGCATCGCCCGCTCATTGGTCGAAATCCAACTTCGCTTTCGAACCAACGCATGTCGTCGCAGCCGTCGCCCTCGACGTGAGGTTTCGCAAGCACTCGGGCGGGTGCTCCTTGGCGCCCGCCATGGTGCGCCGGTCCGGCGAGGCCGACCATGACGTGGGCCGATTCCTTCGTCTTCCAACGCCCGCCGCACCTCCGCACCGCCGAGAGATTCTTGAGCGCACACGCCGCCGCAGCTCGGGAGACGGAGTCCGCCGCCCGCGCATCTTGATGAGCGCATCGGGCGCCGCCGTGTCCGACAACGCGCGCGCGACGCCGAGACGGCGATGCGGACAGCGCCGCAGCGTGAGCGCCGCCTCGCGCGCCGACGAGGCTGCCGGACTCCGCCAGCTTAACGGCGGAGGCGGGACGCCCTCGACACGCCGGCGCCTCGCGGCGGCCGCCCGACTCGGTGACGAGCACACGACGGCGTGGCGGCCTTCTCCCGACCACGGCGCGACGCCGTGGCGAGTACGCATTCATCGCGAGACGCCCGGCACGGCCGAAGCGCCGCCAAGACGCTCCTCGTCCCTGCGCAGCCAAGCGCCCAAAGAGCCCGCCCACGGCCCGCCTTCTTGCCTCGGGCGTGCCCAATCTGCAGCCTCGCGAGCAGCTCCTCGGCGTCGCGCGCATGGGGCCGCCGCGGCCGTTCGCCGCAGCCTCGCGGGCGTCGGGGGACGGGTCGGTCGGCGGCGTCCGACAACACGCCGATCTTGACGAGCGTAGCGCGAGCCCCGGAGGCCGAGGTCGAGCCTCCCCGGAGAGCGCGTCTATGGCGCTCTCGCGCCCCGAGCTTCGCCCGTCGGCGGCGCTCGGCACCTCGCCCGCGAAGCTCGGCCGCGCGTCGGCAAGTGTGGCAGCAACCGACGGCAGCAGCTCGGCATAGGGCGTTCCTCGGGCGGCAGGGGTGGCCGGCATGGCCAAACTACTCCATGGATCGCAGCAAACAGTGGAGAAGCGGGAGGGAGATGAAGTTGACAAGCGGGACCTACATGACGGTGAGAGGTGCTGCCAAGCCAAGAGCAGCGTGGCCAAACCACTCCACCGTGGGCGCCACGTAGGCAAAACCACCAAGCAAAACCGCCCCGAGGGGGTGATTTAGACGGTTTCACAAAGTTTAGGTTATTGGTTAGACGGTTTTAAAGTTGATGGAAAGGAGTAGTCATGGCCCTATAGTTCAGGGGTTAAGTAGACTTTTTCCTTTTACTATTGTAGAGATCATTGATAAGCACAGAAAAAACTGTCTGTGGAGGGGCAGTGATTACAGAAAGAAGGGCTACAACCTGGTGGCTTGGGAGCAGTTTATGGCTCCTAAAGATAAGGGTGGCTTAGGTATTATCAACCTCGGTCTACAAAATGACGTTCTCTTAATAAAACAGATGAATAAATTCTACAGAAAGAATAACATTCTTGGCTGAAATTAATTTGGGACAAGTAGTATTCTGCTAAGGTGTATCACCTTGCAAGAGAGAAAGGGTCCTTTTGGTGGAAGGACATTCTAAGGCTCAATGTTCATATGAGGGTGTGGCCTCTTGTACCCCTAATAAAGAAGAGACTATCAGCTTTTGGCATGACCTGTTGAGGGGAAGATTTACTCTCAGGAGCTCCCTAGCTAACCTCTTTGAGTTAGCTAAAAATGAAAATATTTCTCTCTGGGGTCTTAGAAGTGCCCCCAATCTGCTTGACTATTTTAGGATCCCAATGACTAGACAAGCCCACAATGAATTTCTTATTCTTCAGGATTTCCTAGTTCAGCTCCCCTCGTTATCTCTAATGATTTACATGATAGCTGGTCTTTCATATGGGCAATTGTTGACATTTCTTAGCGCAATCAAAGGAAGCGGGTATAAAACCCATCCCCAATAACGGCGCGAAATGCACCGCTGACATTCCTGAGTGAAACCACCATGTCGGTGATCCGAGCGGGATTATCAACGGGATAGATCTTGCCATCTTAGATATTTCATCCGCAAGCGCACGGATCTATCATTGTAGCATTTCACCAGGAAGTATTCGTGGTATCGTTATTTATATTTTTCCAAAGGAAGGCATGTGATTATTAGCATGGCATCCGAATAGAGGAACATGTGTTTGCTTAGACCAAATTGTTCATAACGAGGGGTAAGCAATAACGGTTTATGGATAGTGTGACACACACTTAAGAATCCACCAAAGCAAAGGATAAAGAAAATAGATAAAGAATAAATGAATAACCTAATGGAGTAATTCTAATGTATCTAGTCATGGCCATATAAATGAATAGTTAGGATCATATGCAAACTGATTTAGGCATGGTTAGGTCTAGGATATCGGGGAGACCCCATTTGGAAGTCTGCTTCCCACCGAGGCATTTACGAACTCCTACAAAGACATACTGAACGTGGGGGGATTTCAAGGGGACGGTCAAGGCTTGTCACGACCCAGCCGCCTACCCCCTCAACCGTGGCATGCTCTCATATTCGCAGGTGTCGTAATACCCGGGCACCATGCCCGCATATCAGAGCACTACTCTTGTCCCCGGGATCCCCACTCGTCGAATGGACGGACTAGAACAAGAGCAAACCCGAAGGAACAACGAACCGATATCCCACCTCTAATCAAGTTAGGCATATGATGATCGATGATGAACCGAGATGAACATGTCAAGATTATGATATGTAAACTATATGCTAGTTCATATACCAACACAAGAACATGAACAAGACTATACTCTAGTTCATAAATTAGGCCAAGAACATAGATATAAGACTTGCAAATAGAAGAATGCTCCATTGATAAGATATATTACCAAGGCACTTTCTTCTAGGAGACAAGCCCTCCTTGTAGCTCTTCTACTCCAAGTGCTAACCAAGAACTAAGAAGAAGAAGAAGTAGAAGAAGAGAGAGAGGTATGGGCTCTACGGCCCGGGTCTCGGTGGGGTGTCTTCCTTCGTCTTGAAAAGTTGTGGGCCGGGCTTGGCTCGCCCAATTTTGATGTTTTGGGTCGATTTGCTCACGGGCTTGGATTTTTTGCAAGAATGCGCTCCCCGGATGGCGTACTTTGGTCGAGTTTTCCACTTACTTTTATTATAAAATCTGCAAAATAAAATTCTAGACACTACAAGTGGAATTTATTAGTGATAAATGTATATGAGTATAAAAGGTATAGTTTTACTCCCTTTATGGTAGTAAGTTGATGGGGAAAAATATGTCGTTGGTGACCGTCAACAAACAATCAACTCTATTCTTCGAGAAAGTTTTTACGACATCACTTTTGAGACATTCAATCAAATAGGAGCATTCTTTGGCTTTGGAAGTCTCCTTTCCTATGCAGGAGGCTTCAACTTGTTAAGTCAGTCATCTCCTCTCTCTCCCCACATATTACATGTGCTCACTCAAACTCCCTATCATCATTTGTAAAGATTATTGATAATCACGGGGAAAAACTGTCTTTGAAGGGGTAGTGACTCCAGAAAGAAGAGCTACAAACCTGGCAGCTTAGGAGCTGGTCATGGCACCTAGAGGTAAGGGTGGATTGGTTATTATCAACCTCAATCTACAAAATGATGCTCTCTTAATAAAACAGTTGCATAAATTCTATAGAAAGGATAACATTCAGTGGTGAAATTAATTTGGGACAAGTAATATTCTGTTGAGGTGCCTCACCTTGCAAGAGAGAAAGGGTCCTTTTGGTGGAAGGACATTATAAGGCTCAATGTTCAGATGAGGGGTGTGGCCTTTTTGTACCCCTAATAAAGGAGAAACTATCGCTTTTGTGACCGCTTGAGGGGAAGATTTACTCTTAGGAGCTCCCTAACCTCTTTGAGTTTGCTAAATATGAAAATATTTCTTTATGGGGTCTTAGAAGTGCCCCCAATGCTTAACAGTTTTAGGATCCCAATGACTAGACAAGCCCACAATGAATTTGTTATTCCTTAGGATTTCTTGGTTTCAGCTCTCTGTTATCTCTATTGATTTACATGATACCCGGTCTTTCCTCTAGGGCAATCAACTCTATTCTTCGAGCAAGTTTTATAGGCATCACTTCATGGCCATTCAACCGGATAGGACCATTCTTTGGCTTTGGAAGTCCAAGTGTTTACCTAATATCAAATTCTTTGCTTGGCTGCATTTAAATGATCGCGTCTCAATCCTCGCAATATGCTTAGAAGAAAGGAGAAGTTTCTCAAGGGGAAGGGTATAATTGTGTTCTATGTGGCAATCTTATCAAGGAAATATTGGACCATCTTTTTTTTTTTTGATTGCCCCTCCACGATTGTGTGCAGATGGTCCATTCTTAGCATTGTTTGGAATGATGATTGCTTTGTCCACCGGAAGTTTCATATTGTTAAAAGCCTCTTTGGGTTCCCTTTCTTTATGGAGATTTTTATGATTGGAGCTTGGTGTATTTGGAATGAAAAAAAATGCTCTAATTTTCAATGGCAAGGATCCAAACTTGGTTCTTTGGAAGGATGATTTCGGGAAGGAGTTTAAAGCCCATTCTATTAGAATTGAACCGGCTCTCCACCAATCTATGATGCTTTGGCTTGATGCTTTTGTAATTTTCCCTGTTTCTTCTGTCTTCTTCACGTATTTAGTTTTTTAGCTAGTTTGTTAGCCTCCCCCATATCTCTCACTAACCCTGGTTAGTCCCTGTAAGTTCTCTTGAACACCCTTTATTTTTCCCTTTTAATATAAATGTTGTCGCAGGGGCTTTGCCCCCACGATTTCAGTTCAAAAAAAAAAAGGAGAAACTTACAATATTACTTCTTTATCTCTGTCACTTTCTCAGTGACATGAATGTGTCTGTTATATCATCTTCATTAACTTGGAAGAAAATATCTCGCTCAATAAATGTGACTAGAGAATGATCCAAGACAAGTATCACTTAACTTGATAAGAATCAATGGGAAGCCTTTCATTTGGACCATATGGAAGACAATTGATGTCATACACAGTCGGTGGATTTATGATGCGGGCAAGTGTGGGTGATGCTAGCCTAGGCGAGGGCAAAGGATTTGCAACTTCTTGAACTTGTACTCTATCATCTTCTTCATTGTGCTCGCTTGTTCCACAATATTTTCATCCGTAGCTGGATCGGGGTTCAAAGCAACATTAACCGTCTTCTTTGCCGCTTTCGAAAAAAGGATCGAATGTACGTTTCTAGTTCAAGAATCAAGATGATGAAAAAAACTTCACCACGAAATCAGGATTTAGGAAGGAAGTGAGGAGGGACACGGACTCACGATCACGGAATCGATCTAGCGACGGCCGGCGATGCGTTCGAGCCAAGCATTGACTTGGCGAGCACGACATGTGTTGGCTGTGTGTTGGCGGTGGATAACGCCAACTTTTTGTTATAAATAAATAGAACATTTAAGAACAAGAACACTAGAAGATAGGAATTTCCACAAGTTTTGTTGCATACTCAATTTTGCGAGTAACTCGAAAAAGCAGAGAAAAACGAGAAGAAAAAGAGGAGAAATAGATAAATGGGAGAAAAGGACCGAAACAAGAAGATTAGTATAAATTCTAGGGACCTAAAGGATAAAAGAAGATGGCTCGTACAAGCCCGGGGCCCACACTCTAGCGGGTGGGGCCGGCCCGCTCGTGGAGCCACGTGTCCGGCTTCTAGAACCTTCTCACAAACCGACCTAAGAAGTAGATCTAAGTCGTCGAATCAAGTCAGTTTGATCCAAGGGCTGCGGTTCATCCTAGGGGGCTTTATGAGCAAGGGAAGAGGGAACCTCTCAAACGCTAATTCGATCGATAATAAGAAGATCATCATTTGAGTTTTAAAGATCAAGTCATCTAGAGCCCCAAACCCTAGTTCTTTAGAGTAGTTCTAGTTCGAGAGAGATTAGCTACATAGTAGTAGATTAGAAGGAGATCCAAGTCTAAGAAGACTTGAACTTCAAATTCTGTCAAGGTATTTATAGGTATATTTATATCTTTGATATATTACTTAAGTTTATCTATGGCTTTGTTCTTCATCTTTATTATATTATTTATTGTAATGTTTATTGTTTACTTTAATATGTTTCTTTGGAGTTAGATATTTATTATAGATTGCATACTTAGGATTCACTACTACTGAGATCGCTCATCACTACCGCCCGGCATCACTTTGCAGGAATTTAATCCACGGCTAAGTGTTGAAGCGGTGATGATGAACCGTTCAGCGCTGGGAAACTCGAAACTCCACGGATTCGACCAATTCCGGCAGTGAAGATTCAGATCACCACCGGGTTGAATCGTTCCCGGCGATGGTCTTGATGGACCTGAATCACTTTCGCGGGTTTGAATTAGAACCTAAAGCGATTTGAAGCCCGACACACAACCGGGTTGAATTAGAACCGGCAGCGATTTGGGAGGGGAAGCAAATTAAAGGAACCGGATAGCTCGCGGGGTTGAATGAAGAAGGAACAAAGTAAAAACAAACAATAGAAACAGAGAACGGAGATGAATTAAAAACGACTTGAGAGTCATTATATATTACTAGATAATATATTTACAAAATGAAAAAAATAAAAGCGGCGCCGCCATTGCCTCCGCAAGGCCGCCGCCATCGCCTCCTCGCCGCCCGGCCGCCGCTTAGGCTCGTTGCCGCCGCGGCTCAGCCGGCCCCGCCGCCGCCCGGCCGCGTTCCGCCGCCCGGCTGAGCTCCGCCCAGCCTCGCCGGTATCCCCCTAGCGAGGATGTCGGTGATGGCCTCAACCTTGAAGGCGTAGAAGTTCGCCTTCTCCACCAACGGCCAAGGCACCGTTGGCAGGGGCCGACTTCTTCGGCCAGGTGGGTGAGCTTCGGAGGGCGCCGTGGAGGTGCGCCACGGTGAACAAAAGCTCCTCGTTGGTGTAGACGCCGCCATCATCGATGAAGAAGAAGCTAGTTGCACGGGGTTTATGGAAAGAAAGAGGCTAATTAGCGATGGAGATGGTACCAAATCGAGCATTCTTATATAGTACCAAGCCATGGAATGCATGCGGTCCATTGTCATTCTCAAGACGCGCGCGCCATGAAAAAGCGATCAACAGCGCCACGACCGGCTCATCAATGGCCGTCGCGACCGCCCGTCTCCCCACGAAAGGCCCGCCGGCCACGCGTTTGTCTTGTGGCGTTTCCAATGGCCGCCTCCTCGGTACGGCGGCGTTTCCCAACACCCAATCCCGAAGTCCCCGGTTCGATCCCCAACAAGCCGATTTTTGACCATTTTTTCAAGAACAATGATCGGTTTAGCATTGTTATTTTGAAACAAGGAAAAGGAATTCATGCTTCACATTGTTTACCATTGCTACAAGATCAACCACACGTACCTTCGATGCCGATTGCCGACGGGTGAGGGAGCAGGAGGGGAGGGAGGAGAAGAGAGACTTCTGCTGGCTGGAGCACGAAAATGACACACTCAACTAAGCTGTAGCACGTCCACAACACTGCCGGGCTATTTAAAGAATCAAACTTTGTACCGCCCAACGGATAGCCATCACTATTTTTTTCTTTTTTTACCACAATACTGTAGCTGTCACGTTCACTTAGCGTGTTCACAGTGGCATGTGCTGCATGCATGCCGCCGCTTGAGAACCGCGTTGGCGGTAGCATTCATCGCCGGTTAGGAAACCGGCGGTGTCTCTCGAATCGATGAGAAAGCACGTGGCGGGTGCGGCATCGGCGGGTTAAATCAATGTCGGTTAAAACACTCGCCGGGTGTAGTTTCACACCCGGCGGTGATGTAGATCACTACGGGTGTAGTTTTACCCGGCGTGATGTGTAGATCAACGCCGGTGCAGATCTTTCTCGCGGTGGTATTCGACATCACTAGGGTGAAAACTTGGGCCGGCGATGATTTCGAAAAAATTCAACGGCCGCCACAGGTTCTCAACTCGACGGCTGACCATTTGCACCAATCTTTGGCGCCTTTGCTGCCATGTCCTCCGTACAGCGGCGGTCGACTCAACCACACCATCTCGCCTATTTAAGCGGCAAGGGGGACGCTGTGTTTTGCACCCGGTTTCTCCTCTCTCGTTGTTGCATTCTTGGCCGGCAAACTACGGAAGGCGACAATCTTCGCATAAGGTTTACTAACTTAGGCGGTCGGTCGCTCAGTAGGTTATATCTATGGTCGAGCATTTTTACATCCTTGCGAGGGATGAGAGAGTGCAATCATAAGGGCATTGACCTTCATCGACTCAAGCGGATACTTAACCGTGACATCAATTACCCGATATTTCTACAATCCTACATTCGTGTGCATGGATCACAAGTTTGGACCCAATATTGATCCCGGCGGCGATGATGATGATTAGTGTGTTTACTATGTTAATTATTTGTAAGGTTGTATGGTTACATCCTAATTAATTTGTAATGTTCTTGTGGCCCATGTGGTCTCAAACTTTTTCTAAGCCTTTCACATGCAAATTGGGAAGCACCCACGAAGTTTGAGATTTTTCGGAGTTGGTTTGGTACTTTTCGGTTTATTTAAATTTACGTGCGACGCCACCTTGTAATTATAGTTTGAACCGAGCGTACCCACGAAAAGAGTCGGAATCTTTGCTAGACTTTTCCACGAGGGTCTCATGTGCCCTAGGAGGCAAATCACCGTGGAGGTCCAAGAAAAATTCTTGTGTTTCCATGGTTTAATTAGCCTTCGTCGCCCGGTTTAGCTAGAAGAAAATCATAGTAATTAAAATATTTATCGAGAAAAACCTAAGAACTTGTGTGGGGTCATATTTTGGGTGTACATGGCTGGAAAAAAAATTCAAGCCATTTCCACCAAGGAGGATTACACATCCTTCACGAGAGGCACATGATCCCTACCATCGAACCGAGGACTATACTGTGTAGTTCTTGTGCTCCATGTGGTTCATATGTTTGCCGGTGTTGTAGTGGTCTCAAACTTTTTCGAGCCTTTCACATGCAAATTGGGAAGCACCCATGAAGTTTGAGATTTTTCGGAGTTGGTTTGGTACTTTTTCAGTTTATTTGAATTTACGTGCGACGCCACCTTGTAATTATAGTTTGAACGAGCGTACTACCGAAAAGAGCCGGAATCTTTGCTAGACTTTTCCACGAGGGTCTCATGTGCCCTAGGAGGCAAATCACCGTGGAGGTCCAAGAAAAATTCTTGTGTTTCCATGGTTTAATTAGCCTTCGTCGCCCGGTTTAGCTAGAAGAAAATCATAGTAATTAAAATATTTATCGAAAAACCTAAGAACTTGTGTGGGGTCATATTTTGGGTGTACATGGCTGGACAAAAAAAATTCAAGCCATTTCCACCAAGGAGGATTACACATCCTTCACGAGGCACGTGATCCCTACCATCGAACCCGAGGACTATCTGGTGTAGTTCTTGTGCTCCATGTGGTTCATATGTTTGCCGGTGTTGTAGTGGTCTCAAACTTTTTTACGAGCCTTTCACATGCAAATTGGGAAGCACCCACGAAGTTTGAGATTTTTCGGAGTTGGTTTGGTACTTTTCCGGTTTATTTGAATTTCTGCGCGACGCCACCTTGTAATTATAGTTTGAACTGGCGCGTACCCTAAAAAAGAGCCGGAATGCTACTAGACTTTTCCACGGGGGGTTTCATGTGCCCTAGGAGGCAAATCACCGTGGAGGTCCAAGAAAAATTCTTGTGTTTCCATGGTTTAATTAGCCTTCGTCGCCGGTTTAGCTACAAGAAAATCATAGTAATTAAAATATTTATCGAGAAAAACCTAAGAACTTGTGTGGGGTCATATTTTGGGTGTACATGGCTGGGAAAAAAATTCAAGCCATTTCCACCACGGAGGATTACACATCCTTCACAAAGGTACATGATCATCCATGAAGTGACAAACATTTCTATTTCACTTTGCAGAATTTGCGTGTAATAAGCCGGGCGGCCGAATAGGATTGGGGTGAAATTTTCCAAATCTATCCGAACCTCCCGCCATTTCGTTTCCCCACCGCGCCCAAACCAGCCTTGCCTATATATATAGGTGAGTGGCTCGGAGCGAAATTTTGGCAAGCCATTTGAACACCGCGCCATTATCGTTCCCCACCGGCCACGAAAAGAGCACCGGTCGCCCGCGGAGCGCACCACCAACTCCAACGTCGCCGTTCGTCGTCCCCCTACGCCGCCCAGGGCCGTCCGTTCGGCGCATCCCCGGCCGTTACGCTCCAAGGCGGAATCGAGGCTTGACGGCGTTCTCCCACGCCGCACTCCTCCTCCACTCCGACGTCCCCAACGCCGCGCCGGCATCCTCGCCCTTCGGCCCCTTCCACGGTGAGAACTAATTATCCCTTTAGGTGTACGAGTTTTTACCTATGAGAATGAGAACTAATTCACCGCTGTCCTAGCCTCGCGTCGCCCGCTTGGTCTTCCTCCACGCCGACGGAGGACCGCCGCCACACCTCTCTCGCCGTCCACGACCTCACGCCGTCTTCCTCTTCACCGCCCGAGCCCATTACCGTCCATGACCTTGTCCTCCTCAAATCCTCCAAGACAAGATAGGAGCGCCACGAGGCACATGAAAGCTTGGTGAGTGCGTCGGTCCACTGCCCTTGAGGTGTTCGTTGAAATGCCCGTCTCGGTCATTGCAACTTTGTGCTCGAATTGTGATTGAAATTCATGAGTTAGTGTTGTTCAAATCCGGTTTGGATATTTTAAATATATGTATGCGGCTTACTTCTTGTACAACTTTTATGAATAACGTAGCAATATCATCCTATTTTGGTGACATGTATAGGCAAGCATGGCGTGAATGCGTAGTGTTTGTTGGTCGCGTCTTTGGGGATCTATCTAACCGGGAAGATTGCTATGCTCAAGTCCAAGGCTACGCTAATAATTGTTACATAAAATACAACACCGAAGGTGAAGCCGTAAATCGCCTACAATGGTGCAAACTAGCTAGGCCCTGGAGATTGAAGAGAAGCCACCCCCACATACTTATGAAGATTGCGAGAATTGCTTTGCTTAATTGGTTTTGGAAAGATGTCATGCTTTTATTTATGTCTATGACTCTATGATCATTGATCTTTTTATTTTAGAAGTTCATGTAGGCTTAGTTTCTAGAACATTAGGTCGATTTTGTTGTATGTAACCATTAAATCTGTAATGTTTTGACGATATTAATGTATGATGATTTTTCGGATTTAAAAGAGCTAAATTCCACGAATAAATTCAAAAATTTAAAACAAAAACGCCGGTGGCACGTGCCCGACGGTGAATGAGCAACAAACCGGTAGTGTAACTATACCAAACACTATCGGTTTGAATTACTAACCGTCATAGGCAGCGAAACATCACCGTCGGGCTGCATTAACCAACCGATAGTCTCCACTCTAATACTTATTTGTCGGGTTGAGATCACCGCCTACGGTGTTCACGTAAAGTTCAGCGACGGGTTCAAAGTAAGCGCCATTGTTAGCTCTTCGATACTTTGTCGGCTCGGTCTAACCCGATAGTGTTATCCCCACGATCGCTTCGGTTCGTTAAAGCCCCGACGGTGCTCCCCAATATCAACTCTGCCGGTGACTTCGAACTTGCATTGCTTGGATCAAAAAATGCTACCGTCGTGGAACACCCGACGGTGTTCGGTGCGATCTTTGCTGCCGGTTCGATATCAAACCGGCGGTCTCTCTCCTCGCATCACCGCCGGTGTTTTGACCCGGTAGTGTTTCAAACCCCACATCACTACCGCTATGGTTCCGCCGGTTCAGTTTTCGGCGAGTGAAGGGGGTTGGAGCCCGACGGTAATGGACAATTCTGTAGTAGTGATTATATATCCCTCATCTTGTAATGTGCAATATAGGTGTTATAGCTTATGTAAGTGTGGTGCTTATATATGTTACATCCGTAAATGCCTGCTATATGCTAAGTCGTGTGGTAGCTCATAAGGGTTACAACGCTATTGAGTCCCTCTGTAATCTCCTCCCTCCGCATGTAGTGAAGCAGTAGGGGACGTGTGTCGCAAAGAAGGTGAAGATCTTATTATTGAATCCTTCCTAGTTGATGTCCCCTGAATATGATATGAAGTAGTAATGCTAACAATGATAGCTAAATGTTTACACTAGTTAGAGTTCAACAATAGCTTGTGATGATAGTTACTCATTAGTAAGTTCCTTATATTATTCCATGTGAGTCCTTAGACTAGAATACTTTGTTAAATGTTTATCTTATAATTATGATGCTTGATCCCTACATCTATCATTATTTTTATTATCATTTATCATATATATCTTTATCATATTTATCATTTATCTTTATTGTGACATTAACCCCCTGTTATTGAGTAGTTCATTATTGGTTTATTACTATTCCACAAAGTATAAGGATGTTATCGATACTATGCATTCTAATTGTAGATACCTTTCAAAGTGGTAGAATAGAAATGACAACCTGATTATTACTCTAGGTAAAATGCTACAATGGTATTATTATTATTTGTCCGCTTGTAGAACCTATTTTATTTATTTATATTATTCCTTATATTATTTTTGCCTAGTCTTATTTTATTGCCATGACATATTTTCTAGTTCATAGCTAGGATGACAACCTAGTCTCGTAGAGAGCTAGAAGTATAGGTTTCTTCCCGACTAGTTTATTAGTGGCAAAGTAAATTTTCACATACCAAAGATTGTTTGGGGTCATTGCTCTTATAGCATTTTGGCGCCGTTGTTATTTTAATGATGTCGCTAAATAGTGTCAACAAGTGTGTGATAGTACTCCCTTTCTCTGCTCAGTAGCGTCCTTGTGTGTGACCCAATCATAAATGACGTCAGGTGGTAACACTCCATTCGGGCGGAATTGCTTCCATGTAACTGGTCATGGCCATGGACAAGGTCGTTGTTGGCATTTCTTAGCATCGGTCACCAGGTTTGTGTCCCCGGCAACGTTGTTTAAAGTTTGTTGGCATTTCTTAGTGTTGCTACCAAATTTGTGACCCTAGCAACAAGGCCAGGGACGCTTATTGGTATATGTTAATAGAAACAAATAGATCCGCAAGTGAACAAATATCATTGTTACTTTCACCTAAGAGTATTCTAGAGTACGTATTTATCCTCGGGGAAGCAAAGGTTAAAGAATTGAAGTTGATAATTAACCATCATGTATTTGCTAAATAGTATACTGACTAAACTAGTGAGGGGTAAATGATAAGATTGGAGTTTTGGATAAATAACACACACAAGAGAACTTCATGATAAGATAGCAGACCAGACAAGCTAAACTAGGAGTACAACAGGAGAGATCAAAGTTCTTATTTACTTCTTCATTACTATGGTAGATTGATGACCATGGTGGGGCCGGCGGTGATGGCGGTGGCAGCCACATCACCCTTACCCTCCTCCTTGTGCGTGCCTCTAGGGCAGGCCGCAAGGCCTGCCTTGCATGGCGGCTGCAGCTGTGACCTACTTGGGCCCTAGCTGGCCCGTATTATTCGCCGAGGAGCACGGCCTGTGTTGGGCGTGTGATAGGAATAGAAACAACCATAACTGCTATTTGAAGCTTTGGTGCACCACCAAACGAAGACCACTAGTATAAGAATCCTCATCCACCTAAATAGCTAGTGGAAATTTGCTGGATAGCAAATAGCTACATATGGATTTGGTATAACCATCAAGTGCACAAGTAGAACTACGAAATAGAAAGAGGACAAAGACGGAAGTCTTGATTATATTGCGGTGGGGTTGGTAGAAAGAGGACTATTTAACTTTAATCCATATATATTTATTAATTAGTTCTTTTTTAGAATTACACAGTATAATGTAGACACTCACAACATGCACGTATACTCGTTCCTATGAATATACGTAGGTAACCTTACCCCTATGAGCACCTCCGATGGATTGAGCCAACAGCTTTGTATATTTCAGAAGTTACCACTGACACCTGGATATGGACCAGAACGTTGTTTACCACTTAAAGCAGAACGCCAGTTTGAACCCGGATGGACAGGTTCCACCACAAGAGACCGAACCAACTGATCTATGATCCGTTTGTATTTTTTAATTAGTACGACACAGATTTTTGTAGATATTAATAAGGATCATGTACTGGATAACGATGGATGCACGTAGCCCATGGCCCATCTTCACTATGGGGTGGAACGATGCACTCCCATACTGCACTGTTGCACTTGAATCCAGAACCAAATCCAATCATCCATACTCGATCACCCTTATGCATGTGGCGCTTGGCTTCGATGTATGCCAATTCATACCATAAGCAGCTGCTAGAAATGTTGCCGAATCGATGCAGTGTCATCCTGGATGACTCAACGTGCTTGTCCGACAGGCCTAGGCTTCGCTGGATCTCATCAATCACGGCACGCCCACCTGCATGGATGCAAATATGCTCGAACGCAGTGAGGAAGTTAGGCACGTACAACTTGGTCCGCATTCTGAGAAGCTTCGTAGATACGAAGGACATTGCAAACCAGAGTTTCTCGGAGGCCGGAAGGACGAGTGGCGCAATGGTTGTGATGTTGGCTTTGAGCGTCCTGGCTGCAACGGCCATGAGATCCATGGATAGATCCACCCCTTTGTTTCCCATGTCATCCTCTTTCTGATAGATGCACTGGTATGACTTGTCGTCCGCTGCAGAGTATGTCCGAACCACATACTTGAGTCGGAATCGGGCCTTTGCGGGTGATGTTGAAAGTAGCACGGCAGCTCCGCCCATGCGGAACAAGCAATATGGGAGCAGCATAGCTCGCTCGTTGCCAAAATAGTAGTTGGGTGTGAGGGTTTCTGTGGATACAACCAACGCCCGTGCCCCTGGAGGCATGGCTTGCAGAAGGTTCTTGGCGAGGTCTACAGAGACTAAACCCGCACTGCATCCCATTCCAGATAGATGGACGCTGCGGATGTCGTTGCGCATCTTGTATTTGTTGATGATCATGTCCGGGAAACCAGGTGTTGGACTAAATCCACTGCAGTTTACAACGAGAATGTCAATGGTGAGAGGAGCAATGTTGGTTTTCGCAAATAGATCGTCAATGGCTGAGAAGACGACAAGCTGAGCCTCCTCGCGAGCAGCCTCCAACGTGCAATACTTGTTGGGTTTAATGTACTGGCTCACTGTAGGAAGGCATGTCTCCTCTCCAAGGCCTGATCGCTCGAGTAGGCGTGTCAAGAAACGGACGCTACGCTCACTGAATTGGCTGACTTGGCGGACATGCTCAACAAAAGCGGCAGAGGGAACACGGTAGTTATATGTGGTGCGGAAGCAAGCATAGTCGACGAGGTACACCATGCGTGGGCGCTGCACAGAATATAGTACGATCACTGCGATAGCCAAGAACAACAAAATTGACAAGATAGTAGCTGTGGCAGTGGTGAGTGGCAAAGCGACTGTCAGGAGGAAATTGTCAACAATCTTCTCATATACGATTTTGAGGCACATAAGAATCGATGGCTTCATGCTGCAGCTTGAAGGTGGAGCAACGTGACGCTGGTGAGAATGGAGAGGACTGGCCAGAGTGCGAGAGAGTTTAAAACGGCGAAACGGTTGCCTGTTTATCAAAGTGGCACCAACACTGAATTTGCTCTTACTTGCCAACCATACTTATTAAGGATTTTAATTATATTTCTGTACTGTTTCTTTTCCTTGTCATGTTTTTTTTAGAAAACCTTTCCTTGTCATGCATGTTTTTTTTTTTTGGGATAAATCCTTGTCATGCATGTTGATAGACTGGTAGGGTGCTAAGCGTTATCTGTTGTTCCATAACAACTGTGCGGTTCACGTGCGCGTTAAAGGACTGTCAGAGGCGGAGGCAGGGGGGCCAGCTGGGGCCATGGCCGCACCCTATGTTTAGTAAAAATAAATAGTAACTCTTCTCATCTTCTGTATTTTGTGCATAATGAGACACCAATATTAGCCTATGTACGTACTCCTACGTAGCCAAACCTCGTTTCGTCAATAAAAACGTAGTCAAACCTCGCCACCACGCATTACAGTCAGTCAGTTGAGGCCTTCTCCGGGCGATCCACGAGAGTACCAGACCACAATCGCGTTCAGTGCCGCGCGCGCCACCGCGGTGATCGATCGCACAAGCTTGTCGATTGTCCGCCTTCTTCCGGCGCCCCGGCACAACCCTCCAGGCGTTCAGCACTCTAGCACGATCGCATGGGCTGCGGTTCATTGTGCGTCTACTGGCCACGGTTCATCGTTCACCTTCTGACTCTGGTTCGTCGTCTATCTGCAGCTCCGATCTACTTCAGGATTGAGGACTTCAAGTATGGCAAAATTGAATTGAAACATGTCGGTTCCTTAATCATTTATGCTTATTGCTTGTTGTTGTATTTTTTATCACAAATTTGTCACAACATGAATAATTTATTATTTAATAGATATTTTGGTGTTTCAATATATGATCGAAACTCCCCGGCGGGCCCATCAATATATAATTGCTGGCTCGCCCCGAGGACCGATGCTAGGG
This sequence comes from Hyparrhenia diplandra, assembly GCA_015847255.1. Classification (NCBI taxonomy): domain Eukaryota; kingdom Viridiplantae; phylum Streptophyta; class Magnoliopsida; order Poales; family Poaceae; genus Hyparrhenia; species Hyparrhenia diplandra. Next base: position 121,498 of record JADLZK010002438.1, read on the forward strand.
CCTGCGCGCAGACAGAATTCCTACTTCCGGCTGCGCGCTTTTTCTAGGAGGCGTGTGCGACACGGCTTTCTCCTCCCAGCACGCGTCATGCGGCTTTCTCCTCCCGGGGCGTGGGCCCCCTACAACCCTTTCCGCGACGAGAGACAACGCTTTCTCCTCCCAGACGCGCGACGCGGAGACAAGAGTTCTCTTTCCGCCGCTGCCAGACAAGATCAGATCCCGCTCAGACCTTCTTCTCCCCCAAGCAATCAACAGGTTCTTCCCAATCTATCAACAACAACACTCCGTAAACTCTCCCGCATTGGAAATACACAAGACAATATTGCTAGGAGCTGCATAGGCTTTATCACCCCCATCCTCCGACTCTCAAAACCGAAGATTAGCTTTTCGGTCCCCGCAGGAGGTGCGTCCGGCGAGAAGGACCCGAGAAACCGCCCTCGGCGCGAGCCGAAAGAAGTGTTTTGGGGGGTCCGAAGGACGGGTCCCGTGTCCGAGTCACTATGACTTCAGGAAGCGAGCCGCGGGTAGGACGCTGGGCTGAAAGGGCCACGCCTCGGCTCCTAGCAGCCTAACCTCGACAACCCGATCGGGCGGGCCGCGTAGTTATCACCGGTGGACATCGAGGGGAGCAGGGCCAAGACGGATCATTCGCAATCCGAACCAAAACGTCACTTTGTATGAGATGGTGTCCGGCGGGTGGCGTTTTTGTCGATATCGGGCCGGAGGTCAGGAGTTCGAGGCCGTGAAGCCGAAGGGCGAGCCCAGTGGTCCCTGGGAGCAGTTGGGTAGCCGAGGGGCAAAAGACCAAGACACCCGCGGCGGCGGGAATATCCGGGGCATCGGGGTAGTTGTAAGGCCTTTTTGGGCATGTAAAAATATATGGATATTTATAAATAACCCGCCCAGGCGGCGTTGTAAGGGATGATGAACAACGAGTAATACAAGCCCAATTGCTACCTTCATGTTATCATGTTCGGTCGTCCTCTGAAGTGTCACGTTGTTAGGGCCACCCCAACATTGGCGCCCACCGTGGTTGTGCAGGTAACTCATGACCATAAAAGGAGAAGACGAAAGATGACGGCAGCATCTTCGGCTGCTAATGTCGCACCACAGGAATAGCCCCTCGACTCTGAAATCCCCTAAGGGCAAGGCCTTGAGGCAACCGAGGACAGTGCACCCGGCCCTAATGGGGTCGCGGGTCCGGTCGTCGAAGGCACTGCCACCGCTCAGTACGTTTCAACGCTACACAGAGAACAACCGATACTTGCTATTTCATTTCTGCTCTTTCGAGTTTGTTTTATGAGACCTTTTTTGTTTATGTTGTCATCAAGTTTTTTTTTTCCGATAATATCCATGCTTTTGCTTTCGTGACCGAACAGCGCGTCTCCGGTTTGCTCTACCCACAACTCCAGAAAATGTCAAATTCGCTGCAGCTTAGTACCACAGAATGATAGGCAAAGCTAACAACTCCAGCATTGTCTAAAGCTAAAATTCGGTCCCTCCCGGACCGAAATGGCTGAGACAACCAAAATTGAAAGGTTCGTAGATACTAACATTTTGAAATTCAGAAAATTCTAGGTAGCTGAAAATTTCGAAAATACCAACAAGAGATGAAAGACGGGAGAAATGGTATTTCGCAGCCGTTCGACATACCGGCAAGAACGGCAAGTCACAGGCTCAGTGCCACGGGCCATTCATCGTCTCACGCCTAGAGTATTTCGGTCGAAGAACAAACATGGCGTGCAACGGATGCATACAAACAACTCGCGAAAAAGTCTGAGCAAATTGTTCCCAAAAATGGGAATTGTAATTTTCTTTTCGCCTTCACTTTCATTTCCTCACAGGGCGAATTATTTACCTACGGTTTTCAATCGAACCTTTTCCGCATAAAGGCCCGCGGATACAAAATGACGACCAACCGAAAGCAAAACCGCGATTAAAATCTCCTCGCTTATTCGGTAAACAACTATACGAAAAGAGATTGCTGGCAAAACCAGCAAACATCGGCTGAGACGCCAAAAAAATTAAGGCCAGAAACGGCCGAAAGCCCAACGGAAGGACATAAAAAGTTCCTCCACAGGCACACCTAAAGGCGAAAAAGCCTTAGGATCAGGGACAACGCAAGAATGCCTAAATCCCTGCAAGGCAGAGCAAAAAGCTCAGGCAATTGCTTTCGGTTCAAACAAGCAACCAAAGTAAAAAGTAGACACCGGTCAAGACACCAGCATGAAAATCAAATCTCCACCTAACAAATGTACCCGTTCCTTTACATTATCACATTAAAGACTAGGCCTGCTAATGGGGCGGGGTTGAGCGTGGGTATTTTGGGGGTAGGTTTTAATACGAAAGTACTTGTTGGATGGGTGGAAACGGGTGACACCGTGAAACGGGTTGGGGCGGGTTGGGTTAACGACACAAACGGGTTGGGACGGGTTGGGACTCTATGGTCATAGATCGGCGCATAAGTCATATATCATCTTCCGTCGTGACTTCGGGTTGGGGCGGGTTGGGGCATTGGGCCGACGGGCGGGCGGGCGGGGTGGTGGTAGTTAGGGTTTTTAAAATATGGGTTGGGGCGGGTTTGGGGTGGGTTTAAACCCGTTAGCAGGCCTATTAAAGACTGGGGGTGTCAATGTGGTTCACCTAAAAAGGTACACGTCGGCTCATCTTGGTGACTATAAAATAAGGCATAGAGCTGCCCACCCTCTTCAGACTACACAGTCCTAGGAATTAGACAACAGCCAAGCCACGAGAGGGGGTCTCGGTTGGTCTGGGGTTTGCTGCATGAGGCATAGGAGGCCCTAGGAAGAGAGCATGTGCAGCCTCTATGAGAGCATCTCGAAGCACTATCGGCTTCGGTTATCGCTAGGAAAGAATTAGCCGAAGGGCAATTCTATCAGGTGCGGTTATGGGGTTGGTTGTGTCCGGGACAGGCAAGAGGGCTATCAGCCACACAACAACGCCGTGTTGAGTTTCAGCTGCCGATAGATTCTCGAGATTTTAGAAGTTCAAGGCGTGAGGGAAGGCTCGGCACGCTGAAAGAGCTAGCCTTATCTTCCAACTCTAGCGATGTGGTCGCATCAGACCTCCTCGCTTGCAACTTCGAAGCTCCAACACAAGCCTTGCTCGCCGACGATAACTACCAGCTCACCGGGTCTGATCTACCAGAACGCGCAAAGTTGTCTCGAAGCCCGAGACCAATGAAGAATGGTCGCGGGAACCCGGGAAAAGCAGCGGGAGCGAAATTACCTAAAAAGCGAAGGATAAACCTTCTTGGTCGCCAAATAGTGTCCAGCTTCGCAAGAACAACCAAGGGTAATAAGTTGTATTGCAACAACCAAAGGAGAATTTGTTGTAATTAGCGTGTTTTCGCTTACAAGAATGCACCCGTTTCTCCTCTCCCTAGTTTTCGCCACTCACAAAGAAGGGGAGGGGGTCCCTTCGAAATAAAACCAGCTTTAAATTTGTGACTACCGAAACAAGGTCAAACGAAATAAAAACCCTTCAAGGAAATTCGCGTAAAACCGAAAGGTCGGCATCTTGTCCGATAAAGTTAATTATTCTCGAGATCTAGGGATATGCCGGAGGACCATCCCTCGGCTCTTATAAGACACCTCTACACAAAATCCTACACCTATATGAATATGTAAGTAAAAAAATACCTTGCTCACTTACATGCATATTTGCACTGACCACATTCTTTTGCATTTCATCTGAAACAACTTCGCTGTGATTTTTATCCATGTGACAGAAAAGGAAGAGAAACAGAGAAGAACTCAGCCTAGATCAGAGTGTAGAACTAGATGCGGTGGAGGCCTTCAAGACTTGCCATACCAGCTCCAAACGTGGCCTAACTAACGAAGCCAGAGATGCACTTGTAAGTTTATAAATTATATTCTATACTAGTTCCTATTTTATTTGAATGACATTGGATGTGGGTCTTATCTCAGTAGCCAGTCGTGCTCTCTTTTTTGTTGGACTGCAAGTGTTTACGAATCAAATTGGCTGACATGAGGCGATATAGAATTTCTTCAAATAAGTAGTATTTTAGTAAATGCAGCTTATAGAAAATTCAGAAACTAGTGTTGCATTCTGAAATTGCCAAATAGTTTGTGACGTATGCCTACCAAAAAATTATTGCAATAATTAACAATTCTCATCTTGTGAAATCTTGTTTGTTGTCCATGTTTTTTTAGACTGACATGGAAACTCTGAGGGCTGAACCTGTTCCTGATGGTGAGATGCCAACATCCAGTGTGGAGATTGTGTTCAAGGTGGTCTCCCAGAACAGCTCACACCAGTTCCTGAAGAGTGTTGGGTTCAAAACACCGACATCCTCCAAGTCAACTTCAGTAAATGAATCAGAGCTTCGCGAACAACTTGTAGCTAAAGTGGCGGTAGCTGTTCAAAGTGAACTCGACGAGCTCAAGAAGAAAATTGTAGAAGCTGAGGAAGATTGGGCTTAAGACAATGTATGAGCTGGAGGAGTACAAGAAGATTACAGAGAAGAACACCAAGGAGATGGAGGAGACCAATGTCCTCATCAGGAAGCTCCTGCCCTTCCATGGAAGTGCTTCTCCCCCGACTTGAGTACTGCTTATCGAGCTGCCGGTACTTTCAGAACTTGAGTTGCTTGTGTGTGCAACTTTCTTTTTATGTTTGTGGAAACTTTTATGTGTATTGTGATGTCAAGTGGTGTTGCTGTGAACAAAGTTTAGTGTTGGCCACTCAGTTGTGTGCCAACTAGAATACTATATTTAATCATCTATGGAATTGTGTGCCCATTCTAGTATCATTTGCAAATTCCAATTATATTATTATCCGCAGTTCGCGGACCAAAAGTGATGAGTAACTGTGACCAAAGCGATATTGTTTTTGTGACCAAAGTGATGTTAAACTGCGGACCATCTCGTGATCAAACCGCGTGACGATGGAAAAGAGCATTTCGCGGACGCTTATAAAGTGTATTATGTGACGATTTCAAAGCGATGATGTCACGGCCCACGCCAAGATCCACGCCACCGCCATGTCGGGCCGATGACGCCACCGCCACGCCGCCTACCAACGGCGTCCGAACGGCAAAAACGCCCGGTATTGGACGATAACCGGATCATCACAGACTACAAAAACGCCGCTTAACGGTGCCGTTAAGACGCCGTTAGACGGAGATTATGACGAAAATGATGGTCCTTCAGGACTAAAATGCATCGCCATAGACGTAAACCACATCCATGACGAAGACTATATTGTCACGAGAAGGTAGACACATCTGCGGATTTAAAATATACATTTCGTCACGAGATGACCAAATGTGACGCCGACCTTTTTTGACTATTTTGTAATTGCCACTAGCTCGTCATGGTAGACCACCGGTGACGTTTCTCGCGTCTTCACCAAAGGGGAGCGCCATCCATCTCAACATACCTACTAGTGTGAATATTAATTTATTTACCCCATAATCCTCTTAAATGATTTATTACTCAAGGTAATATTTATTTATTTTGCAAGACTAATAGGTGGTCATTATGCATGAAGCATATTGCTCCCATATAATTCATAGAAGAACTATGAGCCAACTTTTTGAAAGATATAATATTGTGGTACTACATACTTTTTACTTTGCACACGCTTATGAAACATTGTGGCTTAAACATTGAAGTTCAAAGTTTAGCTTTATGAGGAGGGGCATATTTTATTGAATCTGCCTTTAAGGTAAACCACTAGAATTACAAAGATGAAGTAGATCATATTTGCTAAAACATTGAAGTTTATGCATAGATTATGAAGATCAATATCTATTCATTAAGAATTGAATATCCTCAAGAATATATGACCAAGAAGGTTAAAGGTTGTATTGTTTTTTTCCTATATGAGTTTTTACCGAAGGTTTCTCACACAAGGTTTCTAATGAGACAACATGTGCAAAACAACAATTAACGAATGTGATGTTCTCTCTTTTCTCCAAGAAATGTTTTTCCCAATCGGGTTTTGGATATAGTTTTTAATGAGGCATGTGCATATCATGGTAATCGCCCAAGGGGAGTGTTGTAAAACACATGGACTCTGGCCCCTAGAAGGAAAGAAGAAAGATGAATCCTAATCCTAGTCCGCTTTTGTACGTGGGTTCTTACCGAAACCTTAGGCCTTGGCAGGACTATATATATGTGGGAGCTCTATGTTGTAATTATCAATATTCAAAGAAATAAAGAATACCCTTTACATCTTGTGTCTATGTGTTCTACTTTCATCTACTTTGTTGATCGTGAGAGCGGAGAGGTGATGATCCTAACCGCTGGCAACATGTTTTATAATATTATTAACTTGGCATATCCGCATGAGCTGTTGGGCACATTTAGGTACTCATGGGCCTAAATTCAAGTTTTAAAGAAGGTTTTTTTTGTTGGTAAAAGTAAAAGTAAAGCACACCTTTTTTCTTCATACATCATTATACTAGGTCAGTAGGCGCGCTTCGCCGCGCCTGTATTCTTTCTCTCATATATGAGGCAACGCGGGTGGCAAAGTGTTCAATAGAGCGAAGCTATTTCTTTATCTCATATATGAGGCAACGCGGGTGGCAAAGTGTTCAATAGAGCGAAGCTATTCATTAACTTAAACGATAAGCAATACAGTGAGGTGTTGCTTTTATGTCAACTCGAACTCAATTGTACATTTGTTAGGTCAGATATTGCCACTCAAATCTAAATACTTTTTATAGGAAAGGAAAATAGTTATAAACATTATGGAAAAAGAGAGGAGGTAGTCGTTTTGTTGTGACACAGGAACATTTCAAACAGGTATAGAAAAGTACAACTGTAGTAGGAAAAATGGAACCACAGGTATTGGTCTATTGCATTCTCTTTTTGCTCTTCCAGTGTTCTCTCCACAATACACTTTTCCATCAACGTATCCATTTACTCCTGAGAGCAGGATTTTGAAACAACCAAACATTCTTTGTTATTTTTTTTCCATGAGCATATTCACCTGAGAACAGGATTTTTGAAACAACTAAACATTAGTGGTCATAGAGTCCCAAAGAAAAAAATATAGCAAAAAAAGTGATAGTCAATATAATTAGAAAATAGGATAGTCTGGTTTCCATAACAATTAGGTAGAGAAATCACAATGACAATGTGTAAGCATAGAGTAAAGTGGACAGGCATAGTGTATTTTGTATTTCAAACTTAACGTGTGCAAAGTAGAGTGGTACTGAACAATGGAGTTCAATTCTATTTGTGGTTGAACCATGTCAGTAACCATAGGTAGAACTGGGACAGATATAGGAAAGTATCATTAGCTTCTTTGTTGTGCAATCTGTCTTTGTGGAGGCCTGTTATTTTAGTTACACATGTCACAAATTTGAAAATTGGCCAGGTTAACGAAGAGTACTGATTCAAGAAACTGTAATGGAATTTCAAATTGATAGAGTGACATGATGATAATGTTGATGGCTAGGGTGATTGGTTAGTGAAATGTGAATCAGCCAAAGATGCCCCCCTGCAAAATGGAAATGTAAATTATTGGCAGCCGCAAAAAAATGTCTGTCATGTGACAACTGGGACTCAATGATGGTTGTGCCAACTGAAGAAAGCTCAGTATTATATCCTATAAAGGTCCATATTAGCAGCATAGCATTATGTCGCTCAGTGGAAGCATTGAGGTTAAGCATGTCAGCACCATTGTGATGACCACTACATATTGTGAGTTATCACAAAATCACAATCAGCTATTTCAGTAAAATCTGTGTTTAAAAAAAAAGCAAGCAGGAGATTTTGTGTCACCTGATATTCTCAGCACATCATTAGCATTACAGGATTTGCAGGCTAGGCCATGTCACTGCCTTGAACTTTGTTTTGTTACATTGGTTGCATTGGTAACTGGAGGTGATTTCAGAAGCATATGATTCAGCAACAGATTGTTCATGAACGGTAGTACTCTTTGCATCTGACTTAGGAACTGGAATGGCAATGATACACAAGTTTAATTGGAGCCCATGGTCATTGGAGGCAGGGCACCAGGGAGCATCATCAGTGCCATCCTAGTAGACCAGCTGTCATGTACATGGTGTGTTTACATGAAAAAATGAATTTTAGCATAGCATCACTGCGATATGAACATATCCAGCTACAGTAACTGATTGTACCTTGAAGACCGTTTGAATTTGCTCCTCCTAGCTCGAAGTAGGATCTATATCTCGTTGGCTATAAGCACACCCTGTCGCTATCGAATGCATGCCTGCATCATATATTCTGCAGTACACAACAACCTCTAACAATAGAGATTAACTGCCAGTCTCGCAGGCAAAAATGTTTAAGCGACAACCTAAAAAGAGTATTATGTTTAAATAGTATAATTGCAAGAACAATGCTTGTCTGTATTTTTATTTCAAAAATATTGTATCCAACATTTCTCTTTGTAATTGAGCAGTTCGGAATGGCAGATAACACACAATCCAGAGAAGACGATGATGTAGTTGCTTAAGAAACATAGACACAATCTACAAACTGACAAATATTAGAGAACAATCATTGTTTTCAATCTTGACTATCTAAAATTTGACCCGAGGAACAGAACATAGAACACAATAGCGCAAGAACGTGCACCCACCTAAATCAACATCTGGCTAAGATTGTACCTGTACTCTAGGGTGCTGTATAGGCGTATTATTTGTTGGGTCACCAAATATGCCCCATAATCCCTAAGAATGGTACGATTTGGCCTCTAATAGTTACCACTGCAGAAAGGGTGAGGGGAGAAGCTGATGACACCTTATCAGCTACGCCAACTGAGATCTTGATTGTTGTTGGACTACATATATGTGGTGCCGATAAAGCACATAATGAGAGCAAAGCAGGGCGAGAAACATAGATGCTGCATGGGTACAGGATGAGGGAGAACATTACCCCAGACCGGTGCGACCCCAGACCGGTGCGTGGAGGGCGGGCGATTCCTGTCGTCCGGGGCGCCGTGCAACCTCGAGGGATCTCCGCGGCAGGGTGGTTCGGTCGTTTTGGGCGCTGCTGGTCGGGCCATGCCGCAGAGGAAGAGGAGGAGAAGAGGGGAACTCAGCTCGAAGCGAACGGCCACCGGCAGTGACCGCTGCCCGTACCCGCGCTGCGCCGTCGGGACCGCGTCGTGCCGGGGGCACCAGCCGCCGCAACACGCTGGTGCCGGCGTGCTGCGCCGCGAGGGTGCCCTGCCCAGATCTGGAGGGGCGGAGAGAAAGAGGGTGGGGGAGGGAGGACGGAGCGGAGGAGGCGAGGCGATGCCTTTTTTTCTTTGCTGATGATGATGGGTGCGTGCGCCTTCAGGTAACCGGAGGAGGCGAGACTGAGGCCGACACACGCACGACTCCACGTGGACGCGCATGGTTCGTGAACAGTAATTCGATCGCTCTAAGCGCGCGGAACCTAGGCGCTATATGGAGTTGTGTGTATATATATATATATGGTAACTTTGTGGATGTAATATCATGGTATCTGTTACATGCATGTTCATTATCTCTGCTAAGCATGTTAACTGTTGGAGTATCCACCATTTATTATTTTTGCTTCGTATGTATATCATGGAATATGCACCGGATAACGATCGATGCAGTCAGCCCATGGTCCATCTGCATTGTGGGCAGGTCGAATGCACTCCCATACTGCACTGTTGCACTTAAACCCGGAGCCAAACCCAATCATCCACACTAGATTGCCCTCGCACATGCGGCCCTTAGCCTCAACATATGCCAGTTCATACCAAATTGAGCTGCTAGATGTGTTACCAAATCGATGTAGCGTCATCCTTGATGGCTCAACTTTCTCGTCCAATAGGCCGAAGTTACGTTGGACGTTATCGATTACCGCACGCCCGCCTGCATGAATGCACAAGTGCTGGAACCTGCGTTTTTCTCCCGTTCGGTTTACCGCGGTAAATCGCTGTTACCGTTTTATACGGTCCGGTCCGGTTACCGGACCGCCGGTATAAAAGAAGTCAAATTCAAAATTTAAAATTTAAAAAAATGTTGAAAAAATTCTGTAAAATAGTTCGTGATTTATAGAAGCCAATGGTATAAAAATTTGTCAAATTGGAGTTGGTTTGGTATAAAAAATTTCAAATCTAAGTTTGAAAAAAAAGAAAAAGAAAAATACACAGTACCGCCCATTAAGGCCCATTAAATCATGAAGGTCGAAAAAAACATACTAAACACACTCAAATTTAAGTAATTTTGACATCATTGGATTCTACAAATCATGAAGTATTTTTAGGAATTTTTTAGCATTTTATAAAAAAATTACATTTTGAATTTTGAAAAACCGTTCAAATCGCTCAAACCATTTCGGTAAACCGCTTCAAACCGGGCGGTATAAATTCCAAACCGCCCGGTTTACCGGATTTTTACCGCTTCGCCGGGGCCGTTTGAATTCAGTTGAATTCAAATTTCAAACCGTCCGTTATCGGCGGTTTACGGTAACCGGACCGTAAACCGTTTCCGGACCCCGGCGGTTTGAAGTGTCCGGTCGGTATAAAAACCTTGGCTGGAACACAGAGAGGAAGTCAGGCATATATAACTTGACCCGCCCATTGAGAAGTTTCCGTACGGCGAAGGATGCTGCGAACAAGAGCTTTTCAGAGGGCGGGAGAACAAGCGGCGCAATGGAGGTGATGTTGGTTTCACAGTTCTAGCAGCAACGCTAACCAAATCACTGGAGAGATTAACACCAGTATACCCCTTGTCATCTTCTTCTTTGTGGATGCATTGGTACGACTGGTCACTTGCAGCGGTGAGTGTACGCATGATGCACCTAAGTCTGAATCTGGCCATGGTTGGGGAAGTTGACAGCAGGACTGCAGCTCCGCCCATGCGAAAGAGGACATACGGAAGCAGCATAGCGCGCTCGTTCCCCACGTAGGGACTGCCACCACTGAGGGTCTCCGTTGAAACAACCAAAGCATTTGCACCCAACGGCGCAGCTTGCAGGAGGTTTTTCACAAGCTCTATTGAGATTAGCCCTGCGCTGCACCCCATGCTAGACAAATGTACATGCTGGATGTTGCTGCGCAATTTGTACCGGTTTATAATCATATCAGTGAACGTTGGTGTAGGATTGAACTCGCTGCAATTTGTGACAAGAATGTCGATGGATTGAGGTGCAATGCTTGTCTTGGAGAACAGCTCATCAATGGCCGAGAAGACAGCCATCTCTGCCTCCTCGCCGGCGTACTCAAACTTGTAGTATTTGTACGGGTCAATGTAGTGGCCCAGTGGAGGCACGCCTGTTTCCTCACCGAGGCCTGAACGCTCGAGAAGACGTATCACGAAACGTTTACTGCGTTCAGTAAAGTGGCTGACATGTTGGATGTGCTCGGCAAAGGTTGCGCAAGGAATACGGTGGGTATTTGGGGACGGAAGCAAGCGTAGTCAATGAGGTACACCGGCCGCGGGCGCCGCATGATGAGCACGATGACTGCAGTGCCCAAGAGGAACCCAATTGAGAGCAGGTCCGTGTTCCTGACAGAACGAAGCAGCGTGGTGAACTCATCAGATGATCTGCTTGCTCCCACGATGATAGCTGCAGCGGCGAACGGCACTGCGATTGTCAATAGGAAATTGTCTACTATTTTTGCGAAGACTGTTTTCAGGTACATGGCAATTGGTGAACTCATTGCAGTAGTGTGTGTGTGTGTGTGTGTGGAGGGAGGCACAGTGAAGATGGGTTCGGGTGGTGACTGCGCGCGGCCGAATTTAAAAAGTGCAGAACCCTGGGCTACCTGATCACGTGTATATGCAACTATTTATCGAAAAAAACGTGTATTTGCACCTGACAACCAACTAAAAACCAACAACGGTTATGAATTTGCTTCAGTCGCTTGTACGTTGTACCAAAGAATTGTGCTACATGCGTCATTGCTTCGTCACGTGCAATTCCGGTGTGTTTGGTTCTCTTCTCAGTTTTCCTGGCCTGCATTCGCATGTATAGAGTTTGTCCGGCCAGGCCTGTAACATGCAGGTGTTAACACTAAAAATTGGTAAAGCCTGAATGATGAAAGTGGGCAGGCATGAGACTATTCGTAAAGGAGGTCATTCGGCTAACAATACGACATCGAGTGCTTTGGGCGTTCGAAGCCGCCGCTATTCGCCGGAGAACCTGAGTCCGAGGGAGATTCGAGACACTCGATGATTCGCAAGCGTGAAGGCTTCAAAGCAGAATATCCGGAGAAAGGGCTCGTGTCACGCACGACCTCAAGATTCCGAGAAGACTTGGAGGACAATGTATCTTAGCTAGATATTTTTGTTATCTTGTTCGTAGTCAGTTAGGACTCGTGTCAAGTCCAGGGTATAAATATGAGACCCATGGCAACCGTAAAACAATCTACCAAATCAATACAACAACAAACCGCTCCGCGCCACCCCTTTCGAAGTCCGGCCGTGTCGCCGATCTATCATGAGGGGATACATCGAACCCGCCGACCTCCGTAGTACCGCAACCTTGTACCATGTCTAGTATCGTGCGGCGGATTTAGATTATGTTGCAAGTCGCCTTGTTACCATGCTTAGTATCGTGCGGCGGATTTAGGCTATGGAGCAAGAGGGTTCTTGTTAGATCATGAGTCGTCGGCGGCAGGCTAAGGTCTAGCTTGAGCTAGTTATCGGCTTCATTAGATTTGACAATCTAGTGAATTCATTAAGTTACCAAGTGGTGCATGCTTTTACTTGTTTATTTATTTTGTTATGATTGCACACACTTTTGCCCAATTTAGATTGATATGGTTCGGCTTTATCTTTTGTTAGATCTAGATGTCATCAATGCTTTCAATATTCATCTTGTCGTGTCTTTAGATCTATCTCGTTTTATCGTAGCCGAGCTTAGATCAATCTAAGTTCTTACGTGTTGTGGGTTCGCATTAACGTTTAGTCATGAGTCATGCGGCAGCTAAAGTTTTTTGCGGTGAGTTCCTTCTTCATGAACCCCGATTCGGCAAGCTTGCCGAATACGATTATGCATCTACTTGTAGCTTGTATGTGTAAGTCTACCTATCGTTAGAGTCTAGTCCGGCAAGCCGCCGTATCATGCGGTGGATTAGCTTGTTGCAAAGTGTATCATGCGGTGGATTCTTCGTTAGGGACGAAAAGGGTTTAGGATGGTTAGTCGCGGCGGCGGACTAATAAGAATAGATCCCCTGGCTTTACTTTAGATTAGGCTTGCATGTGTAATTTACTTGTCTATGCATACACGCCTCAACGAGTAACGAGTATTTATAGATCTATTTAGATGTATGCGTGCTTTTTAGCTTGTCACGGTTAGATTGTATCATGCGGTGGATTGATCTAGTCGTGGAAAGTGGTTTAGATCTGAGCAAATCGTATCATATGGTGGATTAGCTTGCAAGGGTTTAAGCTTGACGGGTTTAGAAAGGCTAGACGTCGCGCGAGACTAGTTGGATGAAATCTATGCATGTGTCATTTAGATTAGGTTTATATTTATGAGTTACCCGCTTATGTACCATGTTGTCAACTAATTCGATCTACGCAATAGAGAGCTTTATTATGTCATATCTTGATGATCGACTTTACTTGTTCAAACATGTCTTCTATGATCATTCGCAATCAAGTTATTCTTTCATATATTTTCTTACCGAATGCATTCATGAATCTGTTGACAGATAGCTCTCATAGCTATATGTCATTACAACCGCCTTAGAGCCATACATGCGGAACTGTCTTGGTAACATCGAGGCATGTTCCAGATCTCACGCTTACCTCCTCGTCAATTTACTGTGTCAAATTGATCGCGGCACGCCGGTACAAGACATTCGGCAAACCGAGTAAAGCCGGCTATTCCGGCTTGTCGTGTAAAAATGCGGCCGGGGAGACGGATTTTGTGTCAACACACTTTTTGGCACGCTTCGGTGGGACAACTCAAGGTCAAGACAAGATGCCCGAGCCGCCGACAAGAACGCAATCATCACGCTCGGGTAGATGACTTGCCAATGGACCTCGAGACCATGGTCGAGAGATTTGTGCGAAGTCTTCGCACAAAAGTGCATGTCGTGTTTCTCCAAGAACAAGAGCGGCACTATCTTCTAAAAGACAGATCTTCCAAAGATTGTGATGCCTCGGTGACAGTGGAACCCGCCCTCGAAAGAGGAAGAGGCGAGAAAAAGGAAGATGACGGATTAACTACTAAAGAAATGGCCGATGGAAGAAATTGTCTCAAACGGCCGTAGGGGAGATCAATGACTAATCACAACTCGGCGTTCTTCAATACCTTTCGCCATATCATGAAGAGCAGCTTTGGACCCGAAGTTTGATAAGCACTTTGAGGAGCAACTTCGGTGAGCTTTCGGGGCCAACATACTTTCATGTGCCAAAGCCACCACCAAGGAAAGGAGCTACAAATGAAGAAGCTGGAGGGGAGAACAAGACACCAGAGAAGCCAAGGGAATCCAGAGCCAAGACACATGGAGATATGGCATTTGGTGCACCTGGGAATCCTCCAAAGATACAATACTTATTCAATTGCTCCAATGGCCGGTGGGTTCAGAGAAATCCCTTTGGCCCCGGTTACGCCAGAAGTTCTCTCGATTACTCCACTATTCATGCTATGCCAAATCCCGGGTACGCACCCGGCCGGATAGTCGGGACGTTTCATGGGCCTCGTGGATTCAAATGTGGATATACTCTTAGCGAGGATGGCCGATATGATGTAGAACCAATTTGGGATTAAGCCCAAGAATCGGCCTTATGTGTATCGGGTCACCCTATCCCGATTGGTACAATAGAGTGGCGCTTCCTTCAAGATTGAAGCCTCCAAGTGACCGACCAAGTTCTCGGACAAGATGACACTTCTACTACCGAACACATCGGTCGGTACTTGATCCAAATTGGGAGCACTTGCCAATGATGAAGCATGGAGGATTCGCTACTTCCCATCATCCCTCACGCGGGGACGGTTTTCTCATGGTTCGCCACGCTAGGCCAATTCTATTGGAACATGGTCTGAACCGGAGAATAAATTCCATTCATATTTCTTCAGTGGTTCCGGTGAAAAGGAGCTCGTTGACTGATGGGGTTGACACAGAGATACAATGAGACACCTCGGGAGTTCTTGTGCGTGTTCGAGGAAACAAAGAATTTCGCTACTCTCCGAATTTGCCGGACCATCAATTGCCACCGTAGCTATACGTGGTATGCATCCGCCTATCGAGGGGAAAAGCTAGTCGGCATGGAGTTTGAAGACCTTGGACAAATTGTCAAGGCGTTTGTCACTCATGGCCAATCAGTTCCAGCAGCATCAAGAGGGATACTCGCCGTAAAGGGGGCAATGTGTCATATGAAGCATACCAAAGACTTTTAGAGGGAGCGTAAGATGAAGATGACGGCCAAGAGGACATAGCAAATGCCGAACCGCTTGGGGCAAGGAGCCCCGTCTGGTTAATCGCTGGATGAAGACGCTCAAGGGGGCATATGATTTCGATGTGTCCAAATCGATAAGCTCTTTGAGTTCTTGGTTAAAGAAGGACGATTAAACCGCCGAGAATCATTCTATGCGGCCCCGATTGGGTCAAGACTGGGAAGTACTTGTGGCCTCCATGACATGAACACTCATAACATCAATGATCGCCGAATATTCAGCAAAGAAGTCCAAAGGGCTATACAAAACAGGTCTTTTAAAGTTCACCAACAACATGAAGGTGGACAAGGAACCCTTCCCAGCAGACATGTTGCTTTTGATACATACATGGTTTCTGCCAGTGACCCCAAAGGCAAGGGCCCAATGAAAGTGCTGACTTCTGAAAGGGCAAAACAAAATGGTTTAGTTGACCCTAGTCGGCAAGTATCCGATGTAGAATTCCAAGAGCGTCGTGTTCGGTTCCCAAATAGCTGAGCAGAGAGAGGAGAAACCTCCAAACCAAGGGTGACATCTCGTATACTGCTAAACAAATGGCAAAGACAGCAAGAGAAGCAATATCATAGAGACCAAAGCTTGCAGAGGGGCAGCAGAGATACGAGGAGGAGATGTATCACCTAGAGCGGGAGGAATACATGAGAGAACGAGAGGAGTCTCATTGGGATTGTCCTTTCTTCAGGCATTCTTTGGAATGAAGGCTTGAAGTCGCCTCGCTAGGAACAACCGCCTCGAATGCAAAGTGAGCAATACCACGGGTACAGACAGGCACGAGTCAACCGCCGTCCCATCTAAGAAAGATTGGGGGCACGTTTCCTAGAGGATGATCGGCGCTTAAAAATTAAAGCTAACAAACCTCACACCAAGTAAGAGAATTGCCGATCAAGCATGGGCTGATGTTGAGGATTCTCAAGATGATCCGACTCTCCTCGTGAATATGTGTGGTAAAAGGGGCGTGGTGCCCTCCGTGTTTGAGGAAGAGTCGAAGAGAAGGGTTCAACACCTCGTGAACATGTAGCTCAAGGAAGCAAAGCAGCCCGGACGCAAACAAGTGTGGCGCCCAAAGAAGAAAAACTCAAGAAACCACCATTCGGCAGAGGAGTATTCAAAGAAGTTTGGCGTTCGCCGATGTTAGCATGGTCTTCTACATCCCAATAGAGTTTGCAGCTCTTACGTAACAAGCCGCTGTGGATCCGTAAGAAGAGGATGCTTATTCAGACGAAGAGTCTTATTCTGATTTTGATAACAAAGAAATGATTGACCTCCTAGGATAGTTGGCTCTCTCAAGACAAGTTGTATTCGACAGACCTAGGAAGCACAACCATCCGAAGCCTCTTTACCCGAAGGGATTCATTAATGGAAAACCCTCGACTCATATGTTCGTCGATGGGGAGCCGCAATCAATATCATGCCATATACAACTTTCGAAAAGTAGGGGATGACTAAGGAGGATTTGCTAAAGACAGATATCGTACTTAGGAATTTTGCTGGCAATCCTTCAGATACCCATGGAGCCGTTCACGTTGAGTTGATGATCGGCTCAAAGACTTTGATCACTACCTTCTTTGTGGTTGATAGTAAGGGGTCCTACAGCTTACTTCTTGGAAGAGATTAGATCCATGCTAACTGTTGTGTCCCATCTACCATGCATCAAGTTCTCATCCAGTGGAACGGTGATGATGTCGAGATAGTGCAAGCTGACGATTCGGTAAGTGTTGCTGCTACCGAATCATCGTTCTGGGAGTATGAAGGCGTAGAATATTTCTCAGGAAGAGAGTGGGAAGAAGGTCAGTACTCGTTACAAAGATCAATGAACCGATCGAAATAGTCGGCTCTCATAGTAATTTCTAAAATCAATGGAGAGAATTTCGTGTCGGCCTAAAAGATCAATTTATGCAAACGTGATGGGCCGACATGTAGAATTTAGTAGATTAAGCAAAAGATTTTCTCTATTCACGAGAGATAGCCGATGAATAAGTCATCTCCTTTAGCAGAAAAATACTCCATAGGGATTGGAGGATAGCCGGCATAAATATGTTATGTCGCCTTTAGTGCAAAAATATAAAAACATCATCATAAAGCAAAAGGAGTCTTTATTCAGAGTATGTTACAAAAGCATTGCCGAATACATTACAAAGGATTTCTACTTGATCCTAATCCTAGGTACTATTCGGCAAAAGTCCCCGATTGCGAGTTCTTCACTTCTTCTTCATGGCTTCTTTGATCTTGTCAACAATCGCCCGCACGTGAGGGACCGGTGGGTTCAGCGGCATGTCAAGTGCCTGCACCCTACATCGCTCCACGGAGGCGCTTGTGGCGCTCGGAGAGTTCCGAGAATGCAAAGTGATAATCAGTTCACTAAAAGCAAAGAACAAATGGACAGGTTTGAGATTTAAACTTACCACCAATGTGAGCTTCCAACGGCATGCGGCGTTCGTTTCTGGCGGCGGGATAAGAGCTTGTCACCTCCAGATTCTGCCGAAGCTCTGCGACGGCGCTTCTCTTCATGCAGTTGTTGGCGAAGAGTCTCCGTGTCTCGTAGGGGAATCCTCGTCGAAGAGTCCGATGGGATTGGGATTGAATGCGTCGGTCCCGAACATAAAGTCAGGAAGCATTGGCGAGCTATAAGAAGAACAAGAAAGTAAGTTGTTATAAAATCAAAAAGGAGAAATAAGGACCGCAGGAATACAATCTTACCCGAAAGTGAGTATGGAGCCGGCGGTGGAGGACCATGGACCGATGATTCTTCGGCGATTGCTTTTCCTTTGTCCGCCATTGGAGTTGTTGGTACTAACAGTGGCGATTAGCGCAGAGAGGGAAAGAAGTTTGGAAGGCAAGTTTATAGCTTTAATCTCAAATTACCTTGATATATAAGACCAAGTGTTGAAAGGGAGGCCGGTACTGCGTGGAAGGCGATTAATTGGCCGAATATAAAATATTTTTCAGAGGTCGCTTATTGACGAAGCTAACGCCGCACGTTTTCACCTTCCAACGGACCGACAATTTTACCCCCGGTTGGTTTATTGGGAGGAGGAAAAGCGAGACGCATTCAATGCCACGGTGGGACAAGTGCTCGTGAAATTGTGCGGGAGCCGAATTTTAAATATTATTTAAAGATTTGGCTAATAATTATATCTTTTGTTCAGTGAAACTTTGTTCGGTTATTTTGTTCGGCAAGGAATCTTAAAAGGTGTTTACATACACGAGAGATAGGCCGGATAATCTCTAAAAGATATTCTCAGATTTGTTCGGCCATATCCCGCTCAAATGATGTTATTGATCGGCATGAAAGACAATTTGGCAAAATTCTATTCAAGCACTAAAATAATCGGATTGTTATTCACGAAGAATGACTTATGCAAACGAGATCACGAAGAAGAAGATGAAAATTTGATTCTTTATTAATAGAGGAAAGAGAGAGAGGCTTTTACATCACGATTACATTTTCGTTTTCCTAATCTACGATGCTACCATAGATGGCCCTCAGGTGTCCATAAGCCATCCGAATCCTTTGAGCACGTTCAGTGGTCCGGAGGACTATCTTCTTCGAGCTCCCTCGATTAGTCCGCCGGTGGCATTGATTAGGCGGCTCGAATCTCCTTGCTATGCCCGAAAGATGACAAGGATCGGATAAGGAAATTACTTGAGAACGAAATCATGAGAAAGGAGCCGCTCAGATGTGGTGGTAAAGACTTACGATTGCTATTCTCTACATAAAGGTCTTGAGCTGTCAAGACGATCCATGACCGCCTCGCCTCCTCCAATGTTTGGAGGGTCTCCTGGTGTGCCTCTTTTTCCACCCTAAGCGCTTCTTGTGCCGCTTCTAGCTGACGACGGAGTTCGGTATTCTCAACATCACGAGTAATCGGAGATTTTTCCAAAGAGAAAAGGGAGTTAGATCTTGCGAAATATGATGTTGAAGGCTAGATTGAGATATACTCACTCTACTGCGCAGCCTCTTAGGAGGGAGAGGATCCGCCAACTCGGCCGGGCGTTTGTTGCTCGAACCGCCATTTGATGCTTTAGATCTTGGAGGAAAGCAGAGAACAGATTGGAAAATGTAAATGAGATCCGAATGATCTCATCGTTTGAAGGGTATACCCATATTTATACAAGGGAAGAAGACCGAGAGGTGCAAGTGTGAGAAGGTTGTGGACGAAAAGGAAATCAATTCAGTGCTTATCTTGAGAAGTGGGAACGACTGGGTTGCCGATTCACATAGGTGGAAATTTCGGTGGCACGAGTTCCAAGAGGCAACGGGGGCCAACGTTATGATAAGAAGCCTCCGAAAGAGCCTTCTAAATGGGCCTTATTAATTTTAGCCCAAGAAAAGGTTTGGCCCGAGATTCGAGAGAATTACGGTCAATTTCTGAGCAAAAGAGATATCTTTTACCCCAAAATTGAGGGGGCATATGTTAACACCAAAAATTGGTAAAGACCGAATGACGAGTGGGCCGACATGAGACTATTTGGTAAGGAGGTCATTCGGCTAACAATACGACATCGGGAGTGCCGTGGCATTCGGGAAGCCGCCGCTATTCGGCCGAGAACCCGAGTCCGAGGGAGATTCGAGAAACTCGATGATTCGGCAAGCGTGAAGGCTTCACAGCAGAATATCCGGAGAAAGTGCTCGTGTCACGTACGACCTCAAGATTCCGAGAAGACTTGGAGGACAATGTATCTTAGCTAGATATTTTTGTTATCTTGTTGTAGCCGTTAGGACTCGTGTCAAGTCCAGTGGTATAAATATGAGACCCATGCCAATCGTAAAACAATCTACCAAATCAATACAACAACAAACCGGCTCCGCGCCACCCCTTTCGAGTCCGGGTGTGTCGCCGATCTAGTGCGAGGGGATACATCGACCGCCGACCTCCCGTGAAGTACCGGCAACCTTGTACCATGTCTAGTATCGTGCGACGGATTTAGATTATGTTGCAAGTGGTCTTGTTACCATGCTTAGCATGCGGCGGATTTAGGCTATGGAGCAAGAGGGTTCTTTGTTAGATCATGAGTCGTGCGGCAGGCTAAGGTCTAGCTTGGAGCTAGTTATCGGCTTCATTAGATTTGGCAATCTAGTGAATTCATTAAGTTACCAAGTGGTGCATGCTTTTACTTGTTTATTTATTTTGTTATGATTGCACACACTTTTGCCCAATTTAGATTGATATGGTTCAGCTTTATCTTTTGTTAGATCTAGATGTCATCAAGGCTTTCAATATTCATCTTGTCGTGTCTTTAGATCTATCTGTTTATCGTAGCCAAGCTTAGATCAATCTAAGTTGTTACATGTTGTGGGTTCGTACACGTTTAGTCATGAGTCATGCGGCAGGCTAAGGTTTTGCGTGTGAGTTCCTTCTTCATGGACCCTGATTCGGCAAGCTTGCCGAATACAGTTATGCATCTATTTGTAGCTTGCATGTGTAAGTCTACCTATCGTTAGAGTCTAGTCGGCAAGCCGTATCATGCGGTGGATTAGCTTGTTGTAGTATATCATGCGGTGGATTGCCGTTAGGGACGAAAAGGGTTTAGGATGGTTAGTCGTATGGGCGGACTAATAGGAATAGATCCCCGACTTTACTTTAGATTAGGCTTGCATGTGTACTTTACTTGTCTATGCATACATGCCTCAACGAGTAACGAGTATTTATAGATCTATTTAGATGTATGCGTGCTTTTAGCTTGTCACGGTTAGATTGTATCATGCGGTGGATTGATCTAGTCGTGGAAAGTGGTTTAGATCTGTAGCAAGTCGTATCATGCGGTGGATTAGCTTGCAAGGGTTTAAGCTTGACGGGTTTAGAAAGGCTAGACGTGAGGCGAGACTAGTTGGATGAAATCTATGCATGTGTCATTTAGATTAGGTTTATATTTATGAGTTACCGCTTATGTACCATGTTGTCAACTAATTCGATCTACTTAATAGAGCTTTATGATGTCATATCTTGATGATCGACTTTTACTTATTCAAACATGTCTTCTATGATCATTCGGCAAATCGTTATTCTTTCATATATTTTCTTACCGAATGCATTCATGAATCTGTTGGTGAGATAGCTCTCATAGCTATATATGTCATTACAACCGGCCTTAGAGCCATACATGCGAACCTGCCTTGGTCACACTAGGCATGTTCCAGATCTCACGTTACCTCCTTGTCAATTTACAGGTCAAATTGATCGGCACGCCTGTACAAGACACTCGGTAGTCGAGTAAAGCCGGCTATTCCGGCTTGTCGGTGTGTGCGGCACAGAGATGGATTTTGTGTCAACAAAGCAGGGAGTCCTTGTTTGGTTGACAGGACATGCAGAGCTAGGCTAGAGAAAGTCGGCGTTTGGTTGTGGGGTTGTACATGGAGATGAGAGAGCCGGCGTTTGGTTGCCCTGGGTTGTACATGGAGATCAAGGAACACAGATACTGATTAATGTTTGGTTGCCCGAATTCAAAGCAGTCCACTCACTATTTGCATGGAATGGTGAGGTCACCACCTCCAACCTCAATGTAAAATCGTTTGACTACAAGTTTAAAGGTTCACATACATACTCCCTCCCGTCCTAAAATGTCTATCGTTTTTGGATTTCGTGCCACAACTTTGACTCGATTTGTACAAAATACGTGCAACATTTGTATCTTCAAATAAATTTGTTAAAAACTAGATTCAAAGATCTTTCTAATGATACTAATTATGTAAGATAAATATTAATATTTTTAATATATAATTTATTAAAGTTGTTTCTCGGGAAGCGCTAGCGACAAACATTTTGGGACAGAGGGAGTATGTCTTAATTAACTCAGTCCACAAACATGTTCAACACAGTACACATAGATATATCCTAATTAACACAGTCCACAAACATGTTCTAATTACCACAGTTTCAACAGACTAAACAAAAAGAAAGCACACTAGAATATGCGTGAGCAACGGGCCGGCCCGGCCCCGCATGGCACGGGCCCGTGCTAGGAACAACCCGCTAGGGCATGGGTGTAACACCCTGGTGTTTGGCTCACATTTTGCATTGCATTGCATAAGCATAATCATCATTTATGCACACATGTTTCTATTGCATCTCATTTCATGTGATTTTCAATTTAAATATTCTTTTTTGATTGGTTTACTCATGGCTATTGTGAATGATGTAGACTAGAGTCATGTTTGTGTTTTAAAGTGATTTTGCCATCTTTGTTTAGTGATTTGGAACAATGTTCATTGGAGCTAGTAGACTGCTTGAGGCTTGATTGGAAATCTTTGAATTTGTCACTTCATGCTTGTTTTGGAATTTATTTTAGAACTCAAAATCTAGGCCGAATTGGATCAAGACCCCTTTGTATGAAATGTGTAGAATTTTATTCCCTACATTTCATATTTAGAGACCCTAACTTAGTTCAGCTCGGTTTTTTTGAATTACAAGTCAAAATAGTTTGAAAAGAAATCATTCATTTCATGTTGATTTTCATTTCGAAATTATTAATTCAAATTCTAGGCAGATTTTGACAAAACTTCCTATATATGAAATCTCAAGGATTTTATTAGGAACATTTCATCTTTTGGGGTCACGACTTGATTTGCCTTATTTTGGGACTTATAGGTGAATTTCAGTCGAGTTAAAAATAATAATAATAAAAAAAAAAAAGGAAGCCAAGGCGCCGAGCTGGGCCGGCCCACTTGGCCCAGCTGGTCCGCTCCCACGACCAGACCGCCGTCCGTCAGCCTCGCCCCAGCCGACACGGGGGGCGTGCCGCACCGGCGGCGTTGGCGCCATGCCCGCTGCCGCGTGGTGTGCCCCATGTCGACTCCGCCGCGCTCCCACCGCCCTAGGACGCCTATAATGCGGACCTCGATCACTCCTCGGCAGTTTTCTTGCCTGCTCCGCCTTTCCCCACCATCCGCCGCCGCCTGGCGATGCCGCCATCGCCGGCGAGCGCGCCCGCCACACACATTTCCTCCGACGGCCACCAAGTCGGCCTCCCCGAACCCGTCCCTATCTCCTACACCGACGACCTGACCCGCGGTGCTCTAGCGAGCCGCTCCCATCGCGTGCCGTCCGCGTAGGCCACCACCGTGCCGTGCGCCGCCCCCCTTCTCGACATCCCCGCCCGATTGATACCACCGCTGTGTCCGCGACGCCGAGACGAACCCGCCAGTACCAGAAGACCTCGCCGACGGCGTGTGTTCTCTGGCGGTCAACGGCCGCCGTCCCAGCTTCCCCTGCTTCCTGCGACTGCCAGGTGGAGCCGGCCCGACCGCGGGACCCACTCGTCACCAGCTGTAGGAAGACCGGGGTGAGCAGATCTGGGTACCCGTAGCATTTAGAGATTTAGGTTAATCCGAAAATGATTTTCAGATTTCCTGTTAAATTGGGTGAGACAAACTTTTATGTGTTTCTTATGATGAGATATACAAGATAAAAATGTGAGACATTATTTTTGGGACACTTTTATATACAACTTAATTTAACTCTTGATTTTCTAATAAACTTTAAAATGCATAACTAACTCTAGGAAACTCCAAAAAATGTGAAACCACTTTTGTTGGTTTCCTTGTGAGTAGATCTTCACATAAAATATGATTACATGATAGGTTATGTGTTGGAAAATGGTTTTCTATTTTTGGGTGGCTTTGTGGTGGTTTTTGTTATTTTTTCTATGAGTAAAATATAGGGATTTATGGCTTGGTGATTTTTGTGTGTGTTGTATGTGTGGAAAAGTAAGTAGAAAAAAAAGTACTATTTCTATTGTTTCACACTTTTTGTAGAACAAAGTATTTTCCATCATGTTTCGGGCATAGATTTGGTCATTTTATGTAGGATGTTATACTTGATATTTTGACTTGAAATTGTTATGGTGGCCTAGCTATGTTGGAATATGGCGACTATAATATTCTTATATTTTTAGGATGACTTTTGCTATATAAGTTCATTTAGGCTTAATAATCACTTTTAAGGAAATCTATGGTAATAAAAGTGCCATGCATGAACTTGGTACTTTTTTCTGTTCCAAATGGTGTCTACCACCTTTGCATGAAGTAGGTTGGGCTTTCTTTGAGTTTATAGATGATTTTTGCATTGGTGCTCTTTTGGATTTCTGAACAAAATAGAAAACAGCAGAAGTGATTTTGTTGTTGGTATTTTTGCATGGTCAAATTGATGTCTTCTCTTAGAGAAGAGTTGTATACAAGAAAGTTACATAATTTGTATATCTAACTCTATTAAAATTTGGTGTCATTTGCATGAGTAGTTTGAGAGTTGTGGCCAAAATGAGTTTGAACATAAAATCTGTAATTTTCCCTGTTTGGTCAGAACAGTTTTTGTTGTTGGGCCATTTCGACCATTTTATGATTGGAATCTTGCTGTGATGTCTAAAAGTGATTTGTAGAGAATTTCATAAACTTACCATAGAGTCTAAGTTTGTTATTTTAGGAGATCTGGAACTCCAGATCGGAATTTTCTCGATGACTGAGTCAGGTGCGGACTAGATTCTGAAATGTGTGAGTTAGTAGTGTTGCTCCATGCAACTTAATTGATAAGTGCTGATAGTGATTAGAATAGAGCTAGTAATTAAGCATGATTTGAGCATCCTATCATACACATGTTTACCCTTTATGCATTCATGTTATTCATCATATGGCACATGCATGCAATAGGTGTTCCGGACGTGATAAAATAACGTTGTTAGGAACCGAGGAGGTGAATCCAAGCCGATCCAGAGTCGGGGACCCGCAAGTTGGACCAAAAGAGAGGAGGAGTTAGTAGCTGAGTGCCCAAAGCACATGAGCCAACAAACTTTGTTAAAGGCAAGCCCCGGTGCATTTGAACTTCCTATAATTTATTAAATATAATTTATGAAGTATTATTATTTATGTGTGTTGCATTAGGTGATATGAGTTGAATGAAAACCATTGTTGCACTTTACCTTCCTTGTCCACCTTGCATATCTATTACCCTATTTAAGTATAGGTTCAAATAGTTGCTTAGTTAAGTTGAAAACTAAACGGTAGAAGTCGGGTGATGTTTTCACCCTACGAGAGTTGGGTGAAAATATGTCAAAATGAAGTATGGTGTATCATGGATGTATCCGCTATTTTTGTAAAACAAAACTAGGGAGATCGGGCCGAAAATGGAGGCTACGGGACATGGAGGTCCCGGGAGTCGGTAGTCCCATCTGTGTCGATTAAGGACTTGATCTTGGAGCCTTTTCCTCTCATGTTGGACACAACCTATCACTTAGTTGGCCAACCCGAGGTTGTCGACCACGAAGCCCAGTAACTCTATTCAAGCCGGAAACCCGAGGAGTATAAAGTGTGTCTCGGATGGGAGTCATCGAGTTAGTCGATGGGCAAGGTGAGTTAAAAGTCCTTTGCTGTTCCGGCGAGGTGATATCCCTGAGAGTACGGTGCTTGCCGGGCCCACGATACTTGAATGAGCAGAAAGGTGACCTATGGCTACCTTTGGCCGGGTATGCTAGGGTGAGTGTTAGGAATATTTCCCCAGCTGGGTAGTAATCGATTCGAGTCGCCATCGCTCCTGGATAGTGAGCACTTGATGGAGTATCTCCAATGTAGCACACTAATAAATAACTAATGATGATGATGATCACCCTGTCGGTGATAGTTAGACTTGTTCAAATAGCATAGGATTGATTGTTTCATCTTAGTACTTGTTTAGAATATATATGCAAATTAATCTCTATGCTATGGTAATTAAAATGATGTGAGTTAAATTAATTGGTACTTATGCTTTTATGCAAATGAGTCAAGCTAGCTCCACTTATAAAGCCTTGCATGACCCTTGGTGTCTTTTTTATTTGAGTTTATTGTCGGGTAAGTCTAATTTGAGTACAACCTCGTACTCGGGGTTTATTTACCCATGTTACGATGACCACTACTATTAGGGTTACTGCGTGTCTTGCCTCCTCCCCCAAAGGAGATGAGGACTAGACCATTGGGCATGGTCTCTATATATCTCATCTCGTGCTTTTGTGGGACATTAAAGGCGTGGTAATTTGTAATATATTTGGTTTCCCACTTTGTTTCTAAAGAACTTGGTTCCGCTACTTTCGAACTTTGGTTTGTAATAATAAATGGAACTCTAATGTATGGTAAGTTAATCACTTGTGTTCTAATTTGTGATGGCAAGTGATGTGATACACCGAATCATTACGATCCTGTAAGTTGCGATGTTAGTTTGAAATCCTTCGAGATTTTGGATGATCGCGATTATATATGACCTCAAGTTTGGAAAGTTGGTCACTTTTCGATCGATTTTCAGACTTGTGCTCTTATAGTTTTGTGGTCCATCACAATGGGCATGTTTAGCCTGCTGGCCGCCATGCCAAGCCGATCTAGGCCACCGGTGAAAGGTCCTAAATGGCTAGTGGGGGTGAATAGCATATAAAAATTTCTTCAACAACACTAGAGCAAGATGGTTGAACAATGAGACAAAGATAGCAAATTTTGCGTAAGCTTCAACTAGCTATGCAAGCCACCTACACAACTAGTTCTAGGTGAAGTATAGTTTCTAGGAAGCACTCAAGCTAAGTCACTAGATTACTCCTAGGTGGAAGCACTAGTGAGCTAAGCAAACAAGGTAAGCTACTCAATATTATATATATATATATATATATATATATATATATATATATATATATATATATATATATATATATATATATATATATATATATATATATATATATATATATATATATATATATATATAACAAGGTAAATACAAGAGTAGTTAAGGAATGATTATATCGCTGGTGTAGAGTAGAGGAATAAACCAATCAATCACAGTTGAATAGCCAAGAGACCAAAGAGATTGACACAATGATTTATCTTGTCGTTCGCTTGCTTGCCGGCAAACTACTACTCCTTGTAGCGATGCACTCACTTGGAGGTTCATGTGCTAATCGGCGTTACAAAGTCGAACCCGCAGCCGGGTGCCGCACAACCAACACAAGATGAGGATCCACAAGCCACGAGCAATCCACTAGAGTAGCCAATTGCGATCTCCCACAGGGAAGGCTCAAGAACCCTCACAAATCCACCTGTGTGGCCTCAAACAATCACCAATCGAGCTCAACACCACCACAACTCCAAAGCCACTAGGGAACCGAGCAAATTCCCAAGAGAAACAAGAACCCCGCAGCTCCTCCGAAGAACAAGAGCCTCTAGATGCAATGACCAAGCAATATGCACTTGAATCTCACTCAATCTCACCACAATTACCAATCAAGAAAGAGAGATGAATGGAGGGGAGTTTCCTAAGCTCAAGAGGATGTTAGAAAGATAAAAAATGTGCAAGAGAGACTCCCAAAGAGCCGGCCACACCCCTATTTATAAGCCCCCAAAGAAATAGATTCATTGGGGGCGAAAAACCTCCTAAGTCGGGCACGTCGGACGCGCCAACAAAGCGACCACGAACCTCGAAGTTAGCCGTTGGTGCCAAACGCAACGTCCGGCGCACCACCCGACATCCGCGCCCTGAGCATCCGGCCGGGCAACCCCGGCGCTGACCTCTCTGGACCGCGTTCGATGCACGCTGGACGCACTAGGCGAGCGTCGGCCCGCGACTTGCAGAGCACGCGCCCAGCGCCAGCCCGCGCTGGCGCTGGGGCCGAGGGTTTAAACCCTAGCGTCCGACACAAAGGCTCCGACACGGCAACAACGTCCGACGCAGCTTTTTCGGCAAATTTTTTTGTCGCGGTCGCCGTCGCCTCCTCTTCAACATGCTACCCAACAAGTATACCAATTTGAGCACGAGTGTTTTAGCAAGATTTCTCCGACAAATTGCATCCGGCGCAATAGAAAATAGGCATCACATTTTCTCAAAAGTGTCGAATCCCGCCTCGCAAGCTCGACAGGAGGATGAGCAGTACCCAAACCCAACTCAACCCTACAAACACCACCGCCTTTGCAAAAGTGCCAACACCACCAAGTGTACATCTCCATGTGCATGTGTGTTAGCATTTTCACAATCAATTTCAAAGGCAGAGCTAGTGCACTAGACTCTAATGCATATGCAAGTCACAATGAACCTAGAGGCACTTAAAATGCGGATTAGCCGTGTTATTCCCCTCTTGATAGTCGGCTATCTATCCAACATGTGATCACACTCTCTGTAGTGTCTTGATCACCAAAAGTCAAAAACCTATCAAGTATACCTTTGCCTTGATCTCCGGGTCTTTGCTTTTCCAACGAGTGAGTTTGATGATTCATCATGTCCATCACCATAGTCCATGTTCATGATCATGTCGCTCCACACCATCCATGCTATCCTATCTCATAAGCACACTTAGAGTAGAGGATTAGCATAATAGGGTTGCATCAATTGTCAAAACCAAACATGAGATTTCAATCGGGCCAGGCCGACGGCCCAGGCACGAAACGTGGGTCGATTTCTGTGCCTGGCCGGCCCGATGATCACAGGGCCAAATGATGCACCAAGCCGGCCCAAGGCCTAGTGAGGGTGGGAGGAGACGCCGCCACAACTAGGAGCTAGGCAATCTTGCCAATTGTTATACAAGCCAGGCTTTCTCCCCTTGAACACAACATAAAAACTGTCCATGACCTACATGTGGAATAAGGCATGTTGGAGTGGCCCTAAAGCGCGCCACCTCGAAAGAGAAAGTCACAAACGGAAGGAGACAACACCGAATAAAATTATGATAGCTCTTCTCATTAACTTTTCATCCGTCTTTACAATGCCCAAGAGGGAGCTATTTATAGCTGACCTTATAACATTACATGAACAAAATACCCCTCAACTACCCTTGATGCCACTGTATAATCCTATGCAAGGTGAGGCATTTTGGTCCTTTCGCATCGAGTCGTGAATCGCTTCCGGGACCACCGCTTGTTTTCGGTCTTCTTTGGGCCAAACGCCGCTTTCGGTCTTCACACCGATGAAACCACCTGCAGAGATATGGAAACCAAGCCGAACGCCGCGCTTTCGGTCTTCACACTAACGAAACCACCTATAGAGATATACAAACCAAGTCGAACGCTGCACTTTCGGTCTTCACACTGATGAAACCACCAGCAAAAACATGAAAGCCAAGCCGAACGCCACACATTCGGCCTCCACCAGCCGATATTCTCCCTTTCGGTAACTCCCCTCGGCGATGCGCACGGGCTAAAGATGCCAAGGGTGCGGCATTCAGACGGATCACCGGCGCTCGGCTTCCTCTCTTCCCGTCACCTCTACGCCGATTGAGTCAAAAGGACTAATTAACCTCAGTATCCACAATACCGATAGCCTCCCATTTGGCCCTTATATGCCGAATCAAGGGGGTGACAAGGTTTGCCGCCTCCCCAACAGTAGCCCCTCGGCGTCGAACGAAATTGGTGTTGATTGCCAATTCGTCCGACGTCGTGACGTGATTCGGTATTCGAAAAACCCCGCCCGACTTCGGTTGTTGCCGATTTTTACCTGATCTTCAAGAAACCCCCTCAGGAAACGGTCAAGTCGGACTCAGTTGGGATTTTTTTTCAAAACGTGAACGGTTATAACCATTTGCCCTATAAGAGGGGAGGGGAGCGGCGCCCGGGGGAGCCCTCTTCACCCCTCATTTGCCACCGTCGCTCAGGAATCTCCGGCTCTCCCTCTTTTGGTTGGAACTCGCAACAACCTCGGTTCTTCGTTCTTCGGTCTTCGCCGCGTCCGCTTGCAAGGTATGAAAATTGGCTTTCACAGCTTGCTTTCGGCTAAATATTTCGGTCTCTTGTTTTTTTTATTTCAGTTTTTTGCTTTTTTTCCCTTTGTGTACTTTTAGGTTTGCTTCATTTCTCGTTAGACATGTCGGGATCTCCTTCTGCTTTGGGTTCTTCTTCCGCGAACGGTAGGTCAGCCGAAACTGGACAACTTCGGGGACCGGTTGTAGTTGACCCCAAAGATTTCTCATCGAGCGAGATCTCCTCGGCTGAGGGAAGATCCTCAAGAGGTTCCATCAACTCTGCTGCCGAACTGCTACTACTAAACCAGAGGTCAAAGCCGTGCCCGAATAAGAACAACAAGAGTTTTTGACATTGATGGGTCTAAAGACGCCATCTATGCTCAAGCCGAAAGATCCGGCCAAAGCGAGGGGGCAAAAGGCAGGAGGATAACCTACTAGGCCAGACCATCTCGGGTTATAGAAGTCGTCCTCTATAGCTATGTGCAAAAGGGATTCATGGATGCCCGCACGGGCCTTCTCTTGAGCTACGGGCAAAGAAAGGATTTCTAAACCAAAATCTGGTGAAGCTCTTGTCTTCAAGGACTATTTTATTTTTGGACTTTGGTTCCCTGCGAGGGCTTTTTGGGATAGTGTAAGTGCAATCAAGCTCTATGTGGGTTTTGGCGTTGATGACCGCCGAATTAGGGGAGTAATGAGATTTCGGAGATGATATGCGGGAAATAAAATAAGGAGTTGATTTCTGAGGTCCAAAGGAGTCCCATGAGCAAGTTGGTGGTGTTTTGGGACCAAGGTGTTTAAATTCTTTTATATTTTGAATCTTGAGTTTTAGGAAACGCCGTACTATCAAGAGGAATTCTAGGACTCTTGGTCACATGTGAATCAAATGCTCAAAACTCCAATCCAACCAAAAACTCAACTCCAAGCCAATACGACCAAACAAATAACTTCCTATCCTCGTTCTGTTCGCGGCGTGGCGATCTTGCAGCGATTGATTGGTGCGGCGAGTGCCGCGTGTTAAATCTTGGCGGTGCTACACTTAACGGAGCGTTGGGGGGTCGGTCGGGGTATAAATACCCTCCCTACCCTTCCCCAAACGGTAACCTGGTTACTTCTTCTTCCTCCTCGTGAAAAGGCACTAGGAACAGACCTTTGCTCTCTCTCCCTCTCCTCCATTGTTGCTCCTTCACTCCCCATGCTAAGCTTTGAATCCACCATCAAATCTTGAGGGAAAAGGCAGCAAACTTCGATTGGAGACCCGGATCTACTGACTTCCCCAACTCAAAAGAGCATTTGGTCCACGTTTGGCCGGGGAACCCTAGGGTTCTTTTCTATTGGAGATTGCTCCTAGATGGCTAGGCATCGCCCTTGAGCTTGCCAACTCGGGTGGCAGCCTTGGGAGTTTTGTAACCTAACACAAAATCAATATATTACCCCACATCTCTAGGGTTAACTCCCTAGACTTATGAACGAGGAAAAAGCAAGCCGGTGGGCAAGCTAAGCCTTTTTGTGGCAACCTCAACAACGTGGAGGTAACCTTAGCCTTGTGTGGCGGCGGTGAACCACGGGATAAATCCATGTGTCACTTGTGTTCTTTACATTCTTACATATATATTCTTGTGAGCTAGGGTTTCGTCCCCGATCTACTTTGTTTTTGTGTTCCAGAGGCATTTGGTTAGCTCTCTGTGAAGTATTTGTGTGCAGGAACAAGGAGAAACCACGAGCATCATCTTTCTCCCCTCAGATTTACTTTGGTGTCATATTTCATCTGTTTGGCGCGGCAGTGCCGCATGGTACCTAACGGCAAGTGTGCAGATTGTTTTTACAGGTCAATTTTTAGGTACCAGCCTATTCACCCCCTCTAGGCTTCCATCGGATCCTACGAGATAGGTGCTTGAGAGGTTTGATCACGCAATTATATCACGACACCAAATTCAATCTCGACTTAGTATTTCTGCGATGGCCCTAAAGATGATGGGATCCCCCTCTTTGTGTGGATGTTTTTTTTTTTAGAATTTGAGGGCCCTGCCACGCTTGCCTTTAGCATTACCAAAGACAAACGGGTTTAGTTCATTATAGCATTTGGGTGGGTTACACCCTCCTAACCAAAACCAAGTCAAAAGCGTGACGACACGCTTGATCCAAGTTCGGTAGTATTGATAGAGCAAATTTAATCATGACATTCACATTATCCTAGCATTCTCCAACTTCATCCAGGATCTTTCTTGTATTTCATATTCGCATCTTGTCCTTCATGCCCCTTCAAAACAACTTGCCCAGTATCGGCCATACTTTGCTTCCATTGGCGACTTGGAACATGAGCATTCCCCACTTGTCTTGACTTGCTTCATCCGAGAGATTTTTCTTTGGTTTTGTGGCTATTGCTTTCAAACGCGCTCACTTTGTGAGCAAATCCTTCCTTCTTGTCACGGGACATAGGATCTCCAGGTTTGTACCATGACAAGTAATCCCCATGAGGCGATTCGACACCTAACCAAGGTAAACCATGCATACACACTATGCATCTTAATTTCCATAGCCCCCATAGAGCCGGGCTGCATAGATATAGTTATCTACTAAATATTTCTTATTACTTAACCACATCCGCCAATAGAGATGAAATCAATAGGCGACGGGTCCTCCTGGCGGCGGCAATCGGGGTTGCCGGGAGGGATTGGCGCGGGCGGCAATCGGGGTTGCCAAGGGCGCAGCGACAATCGGGGTTTCGAGGCGTTGGTCTTTGGGCGACAATCGGGATTGCCGGCGCGGGCGGCAATTAGGGTTGCCGGGACTATTAGAGAAGAGGAAGAAGAAGAAGAGGAAAGCGGCGTGGGCGGCGGCGGCCGCCGCCGCAGGGGCGGCGTGATGGCAAAGATGGCGATGGCGTCTTGCGGCGGCGGCGATGTGGCGGCCGCCACCTTTGGGCGGCGCGATGGCGGCGTGGCGATGGCGTCGCGGCGGTGGTGGGGGGCGGCGCACGTGTGCGAGGGCGAGGGAGAGCCTAGGGTGGAGATTTGAAGTTGTTGGGTATTACCCCTTTATTTTCTTCTTGATCCAAGCGATTACATCTCCCTTGTATTTATAGCCCCGGGAAAACTTGCATGAGAAGTAGATCTCCTTTAATTCCTAATCTATTCCTATTTTATCCCTAAATAATATTACTTAATGAGGAAGCAAACGACGCGATGACGGCGGTGGTGGTGGCCCGGCCGGCGCGTGCACGTGGCTCCCCTCTCCGGGCTCTTTGGGCCGGCCTTTTAGGGTTGTGACAATCCCTTTTAGGCCCCCTCTTGATGGCACATGACATTTCTCCACGGTTCGACGAGGCGTCGCGTCCACGCGTCGCCCAATCCACCCGCTAGGGGCGAAGGCGATGCCGAGCTGGGAAGACGTGTCGTTTGGGCAATAGCGTTGCTAGAGATTGCCTATCTTCACGAAGGTGGCGTCATCGTTGAAGCTGATGTCGAAACTTAGGTTGTCGAAGTAGACGCTGAACCTGTAGATGAAAGGATGGCGCGCGAATGGCCTGGTTGTCGAGGTGTGGATGCCAATCACGTCGTACAACGCCCAATCTGGTGCTCTCGCCTGGAGTTTGTTGGTGCCGGCGATGCCATGAAGCTTGTCGTCGATCGATGTAGCCGGTTGATGAAGGTTGAGAGCCTTCGGAGTGGTGACGAGGCCGATGAGGTAGGAGATCGATGTGGGTGGCATGTACCTCATGTCATCATCGTGAAACTCACAAGTCGAAGCTTCTTTGAAGACCTCAAGGGAGACGGGGGTGTCGAAATCTGGGGCAAGGTGGATCGCCATGCTCCCTGTGTAGGGTGCCTCCTGGTGCACCATCGCATAAGGTCTGTTGCATAGCTCATTGGTGTAGTTGTACCAGCCGTTGATGTCGTTGAGGGCGTAGATGTAGTCAATCATGTCGTCACCCTATCGAGGTTGCCGCGGTTTGGCGATAGTGTCGGCGTAGCTTGGCAACTTGGAGTGGCAAGGGAGACATCGCGTGTAGGTATTCCGTCCTCAAGTGGCACCTTGCTTGGCATGCAGATGAACCAGAGAAGTACTTCTATTATCAGGTGGATAGCGGCATACCTCGTGTCTCTAGTGGAGCTGATGTTCTGATGTCGTCAACAGGAGTCCAATTGCTGGGAGTGAGGGTGCCCACAATGCACTTGCAAGTGTTGAAGCAGGGAGCAGATATGCAAATTGCCTGATTGTGTTCTCCGCCATTGTGGAGGTCGGCATGTCCAGCAGGTTTAGCGTATCTTGTTGTCGAAGTTTGGCAAGTGAACGACCGTCCCGTCGGCGGCGCCTGGGGGGCGTCGGTGTTCTCATCGGTAGTGGCGCCAATGGGGGAACGCCGTGGTTGTCGACGTCGATGGTGACATCGAGGATGTCAGAGTTGATGTCGTCGTTGCTGGTGTTCCTCTTGGCAGAATCATTGGTGATAGTGATGTAGGCCGGAGCAACGTTGTTGTTGCCCATGGTGTGCATGGAATTGGCGATGTCCAGTGCGTCGAGGCTGAGGTCAGTGACGTCGGGGTTGGAGTTGGTGACGTCGGCTTCGACGTCGAGCGATGTCGTTGAGTTGCTGCTGATGGTAGCCGTGTGGATGCTCCTGGCTTTCCCAGTGTCAAAGAAGACATTGTTGGTAATGCGGGAACTTATCTGTGCCATTGATGGAGCCTTGTGACGTTGGCCTAGTTGAGTAGGCTTTTTGTCGAACAGCTGGTGGACGTCAGTGGTGGCCTCGTGATCTGATCTGACCTGGGCCGCAATAGCTATGGCATCCTCGGGGTAGGCGTGTCCGTTGCTTGCAGCGTCGATGATCGTGGCGGGGGTGACGTCGACGGCGCCTGGGGGAACGTCGTCACCGTCGGCGGCGCCCATGGCAGGGACGTTGTCGGTGGTGGCTTAGATGACATCGAAGGTGCGTACGTCGAATAGCATGGCCTCATTACCGCGGTGTTTCTGCTGGCGTGGCCACCGGTTCATCGTGGATGTGGAGGACGGCGTTGTCGTTGTCCATGGCGACTTGTCGTACAACCTCTTTGTCTCTCCCGGCGTCTGCCATCCTGGCCCGCTCATAGTCGTCGAAGATGGTGTGGAGCTCCTCCATGAACGCAGCGATTGTCCATGCGCTGGGGCGGTAGTCGTCGGAAGCCATCGGTGGTGGGAATCGCCCTAGTCTCCGGATACCGGCTGTCACAAACCGGATCGATTGAACTGGAAGTGACACATCAACGGCGGGTTCTCCGGCGGTGGTGGCAATCGGGGTTGCTTGGGGGGAGGGATTGGCGTGGGCGGCAATCGGGGTTGCCAGAGCGCTGGTACTTGGCGGCAATCAGGGTTGCCAGGCGCGGGCGGCAATCAGGGTTGCCGGAACTGTTGGAGAAGAGGAAGAAGAGGAAGGCGGCGTCTTGCGATGGCAAAGCATTGCGGTGGCGTCTTGTGAGGGCGGCGGCGCACGTCTTGCGAGGAGAGGGGAGAGAGCCTAGGGCTGGAGAGAGCTGAAGTTGTTGGGTGTTACCCCTTTATTTTCTTCTTGATCCAAGCGATTACATCTCCCTTGTATTTATAGTCCACGGGAAGACTTGCATGAGAAGTAGATCTCCTTTATTTCCTAATCTATTCTTATTTTATCCCTAAATAATATTACTTAATGAGAAAGCAAATGACGCGATGGCGGCCGGGCGGCAACGGCCAGGATCTTGTAGCGTGGCCGCCGGCCTCCCCCTGGGCCGGGCTGATGGGCGGTCTTTTAGGGTTGTGACAAGCCCTTTTGGGCCCCCTCTTGACGGCACATGACAAAATCCTAAACTTTTGAACCTACATCTAGTTTATAGAAACATAACAAAATTGGTTTCACTTTTTTTAATACATGTGTGACTCATGATCTTTGTCGCATATATCATCAATTATCTGTCTCAGGATTTTTTTCAAAAATTCCAGAAAAAGGTTTGACACCTAGGTTTAAACGTGATGAGTAACGTCTCACTAGATAGCCCTATCACTGGACGTAGGGAGTATGTGACTTTCACCAACTTGCGAAGGGGCTACGCCGTCACATTGGATGAGAGAATGAGAGTACGTAGGTAGTTGGCCATTAGGCGAAGCCGTCAAGGTTTAAATTGTGGAAGAGCCGAAGAGCCGTTTTTAAACCATGAAAATAACAAATAATTCATTTTCATATAGAAACATAAGAAGCATGAAATTTGATGAAAACAAATATGTTTCCAAGGCTTTAGGAGTCTAGGAAACATTATTTAATATGAAATTATAGCATGATTTGTAAAACCCAAGTATTCAATACTCTCCATAAAACCAACGTACTGGAAGCAAAAAGATAAGTAGATAATAACTTGAGTAATGTCCGTCGCCGGTCCCTAAACTAGAGTAGAGCGTGACTCCAAAAGCTAAAACTGAAATAGCGGCGTGGGTGAGGAACAAGAGGCAGAGAGAGGGAGAGAACCTGTGTTGGCCGTATCCAAATTCGGACGTATATGAAATCCTTCGTATGTATGGTTGTATCCGATCTGAGGACGACGGGTCGATGGCGCTACAAGAGCTGACAATAACAGTCCCTACATCTTTCATTATTCTTATCTTATTATTATTCTTAATTATCTTACTTCATGTTTCAAATTGTAGTTCACTTTGGCTTTTCTAGATACATTGATTTTGCTTTATGCACCTAGTTATACACTATGTCTAGATACATAGTAAAAGAAATTGATCTAGAAAAGCTAAAGTGAACTACAATTTGAAACGAAAAGGGAATACTTATTATCTTATCTTACTATTATCTCATCTTAGTGCTTATATTAAGAAAAATAAGAAGTAAATAAAACATAAGAAGGGAGAAAAAGACTTACACCCCCAGAAGTCGTGCCCCGTTTTGGCTAAGGCTGCCGAGACGAGGCTCCTCTCCACCCTCTCCGGCGACCTGCTCCGCCCTGTCCGATCTCCCTCCGTCGACGATGTTGAGCTCTCTTGATCTCAGCGCCATGGCTGGACTCTCGGATCTCCCCTTCGATGCGGGCGACCTTCGCCTCTGGTCAAGGAGCGCTTTGGTTGTCCGGTTAGTCCCCAATCTCCCTCCAACCCCAAATCTTTACGGCTGGTCGCTAGCTTTGGGCGCTCGGATCCGTCGAATCCCGAGTCGGTTGGTCTCATTCTCCAATCCTGCCTCGGTGCAAATGCGCTTCCGTGTGCAAATTATGCAACCATCAATTAAGGTCACAGGATCGGATCAATGTCTAAGGTTTTTTTTACTTAAACCCCTCCCACCTGTATACATACGGGTTGGATTTAAACCCACGGGTGGAGGGTTTAAGCGAAAAAAAAAAACCGTTGAGACGTTGGATCCAGATCCCGTGAGCCTTAATTGGTGGTTGCATAGATTGCATACTGGCTAGGTTACACATGATACGTTGAACTATGAAAAAATACTAATAAATTCTTACAGAAACATAAGGCCTTCTATAGTGTGGAGGGTTGCATAAAAGATTCTTTTGGGCCCATAAACAGTAACATGCATCACTCTAGATTAGGCATGTTTTAGAGACATGGGATGCATCAAATCAACATAGATGTAACTTCATCAATCTCGTTGTGACTTGAGAGTTGGCTTTTAGGATTGTCAAGAAGTTGGAAATCTTATCGAAGTAGTTGTATAGTTATTCACGCCTCCAGCTTCCCTCTCTGTCCTTTACAGCCATGCTCAATATATAGGCAGCATCATCGATTAAGGCCACAAGATGCGGATCCAATGTCACAAGGTTTTTTACTTAAACCCCTCCACTGTATACATGCGGGTTGGATTTAAACCCCACAGTGGAGGGGTTTAAGTGAAAAAAAAAACCCTAGACGTTGGATCCGGATCCCGTGGCCTTAATTGGTGGTTGCATAGATTGCATCTAAAACTAGGTTGCACATGATACGTTGAACTATAAAAAATACAAATAAATTCTTATAGAAACATAAGGC
Source organism: Hyparrhenia diplandra (assembly GCA_015847255.1). Classification (NCBI taxonomy): domain Eukaryota; kingdom Viridiplantae; phylum Streptophyta; class Magnoliopsida; order Poales; family Poaceae; genus Hyparrhenia; species Hyparrhenia diplandra. The sequence continues at coordinate 159,552 of JADLZK010002438.1, forward strand.
CTTCTGTAGTGTGGAGGGTTGCATAAAAGATTCTTTTGGGCCCATAAACAGTAACATGCATCAATCTAGATTAGGCATGTTTTAGAGACATGGGATGCATCAAATCAACATAGATGTAACTTCATCAATCTCGTTGTGACTTGAGAGTTGGCTTTTAGGATTGTCAAGAAGTTGGAAATCTTATCGAAGTAGTTGTATAGTTATTCATGCCTCCAGCTTCCCTCTCTATCCTTTACAGCCATGCTCAATATATAGGCAGCAAAGCACCAATTAAGGCCGCGAGGATGCGGATCCAACGTTCTAAGTTTTTTTTTTCACTTAAACCCTCCACCCGTATACATACAAAGGTTGGATTTAAACCCACGTGGAGGGGGTTTAAGTGAAAAAAAACCCGGCGTTAGATCCAGATCTTGTGGCCTTTAATTCGTGGTTGCATAGATTACATCTGAAACTAGGTTGCACATGATACGTTGAACTATAAAAAAATACAAATAAATTCTTACAGAAACATAAGGCCTTCTGTAGTGTGAACGGTTGCATAAAAGATTCTTTTGGGCCCATAAACAGTAACATGTATCACTCTATATTAGGCATGTTTTAGAGACATGGGATGCATCAAATCAACATAGATGTAACTTCATCAATGTCGTTGTGACTTGGGAGTTGGCTTTTAGGATTGTCAAGAAGTTGAAAATCTTATCAAAGTAGTTGTATAGTTATTCACGCCTCCAGCTTTCTCTCTCTGTCCTTCACAGTCATGCTCAATATATATAGGCAGCATCGCAGCAGCAGAATAACAAGAACATTAGAAGAGTAAACAATATGGCCTTGTCACCTAGTCAAAGGCTCCTTAGATCTCTGTACCAACTTATTACGAACAATGTCCAGGTTGCCATTGCTGTTTCAGTCACTACTACTGTCATCCTTGTGGCTGCACAGTTTGGTTTCAGTGAGCACATCTTCCGTATCCGTGCCCTCCGACCGATTTATTTGTTGCTAGCTGCCTTGCTGCCAGCAGCTGCATTTAGCTTGTACCTTGTGAACCGCTCCCACGATGTATATCTTGTCGACTACGCCTGCTTCAAGCCAAATTTTGATTGCCGTGTTCCCCTGGCTTCATTCAAAGAGTACATGACGCAATTCATGCCATTCCTTGATAACCGCAGCATCCACTTCCTAACACGTATGATTGACCGCTCTGGCCTCGGTGAAGAGACTTCCTTGCCGCCAAGCCTCCATTACATACCCCCGAGCTTCGGTTTTAGTTAGGCTCATGCTGAAGCTGAGTTAATCCTGTTTTCAACAATTGATGACCTGTTCAGTAAGACATGCATTAACCCATCTTCCGTCGATGTACTGGTTGTTAACTGCAGCATATTTGCCCCAACACCAACCTACAGTGACATGATCATAAACAGATACAAGCTTCGCAGCGATATCCGCAGTGTGCACCTCTCCGGTATGGGGTGCAGTGCGAGTCTCATATCTGTGGGGCTCGCCAAGAACCTGTTGCAGATCATTAAACATGCCTCGTATGCATTAGTAGTCTCTACGGAGTCAACAGCTCACATAAATTATCAAGGAAGGAAACGAGAAATGCATCTGCCTACCATCCTGTTCCGCATGGGTGGTGCCGCTGCATTGTTATCAAATTCAAGGAATAAGGCGCGATTCCAACTCAAACACCTTCAGCGCATGATTACCAGCACCAGTGAAAGTGCTCACCGGTGTGTCATGCTGGATGAAGATGGCGAGGGAAACTTGGGGATGAGCCTTTCCAAGGACCTTATTGCTGTTTCTGGTAAGGTATTGAGGACCAGTATCAGTTCCATTGCGCCGCTCATCCTCCCACCATCAGAGAAGCTACGGTTCTTGCTTTCCTGCATATCACAGAAGGTTCTCAACGGCAAGGTGCCACTATATGTCCCAAACTTCTGCGTGGCGATAGAGCACTTCTGCATTCATCCCGGCGGACCTGCAGTGATTGATGCTGTCCAAGATAAGCTCCATCTATCTGATAGCCATGCCGAGCCGTCACGAATGGCGCTTCATCGTTTTGGGAACACATCAAGCAGCTCCTTGTGGTACGAGCTAGCATACATTGAGGCGAAAGGTAGAATGCATAAGTCCGATCGAGTATTGATGATTGCCTTCGGTTCAGGGTACAAGTGCAACATTGCTGTGTGGGAGTGTATCCAGCCACTCCACAATGCTGATGGGCCATGGGCCAAATGTATCCTTCGGTATCCAGTGAAAGCATGCTCAAACTAATTACTAAGCGCTACGTTGGCTGAGCTAGGACATGCAACCCCCAAACCACTCCTACAAGAATGAATGTCTCTTTTAGTTTCAAAAAACAAAAGAATGCATGTCTTTTATGCCATATAAAAGTAAATATCGCATGTTACAGAATTGTATCTTGTTTCTTTGCACCTATATAATAAAGATTACCCTTCAATTAGCATTGTTTTTAACATGGACAATGCTACGTACCCCTTTGGGCTTAGCTTTATTTGGTCGTAAATTATTTTCATGTAACTAGTGGCTATTGAACATTGTGATGAACTGATGATCGCTGTGACTCCTGAGACTCATCTTGTAAGGATCATATTATGTTTTACTAGAACTGTAGGTTATATTTTTCTCATTCCCTAAATGAAAAACGTGGTCTAGTACTTTATGAAAAAAAAAAAAAAAAAGAGTCTCGTTGAGAATTTAAACTCAAATGAAAGTTCCACCACAATATAAACTCAATCAACTGAGCTTCAATTTGTAGTTGTCAGCTTCAGTTTGTAGTTAATCCATACTTCTGTAATTGGATCATGTCTATTTTTTCCTTTTAAAATATTGTTGTAGTACAATTTTAGCCGTCCGACTAAAATAGCAAAGATTTGGTGTTCATACCATCAAAACTGCACTTAGGCCTCTAACTGCCCGCCAACTAAAATACCAAGATGTTCAGTGCTCATACCATTAAAAATCATGTTAAAGGTGATTTTCACCACGTTAAAGGTGCTAACTTATACTATACATAATTAGTATAAGTAGATAGATCATTGAATCTATTTTCGTAATAAACTTTGGAAAAACAATGCTAATATATTTCTATAAATAATCAAACTTAAGAAAGTTTCCTTACCTGCCGAAGTACGATTTTTCTTTCAAAACAAGGCCACCGTCACTTGGTCAGTCATCACTCGGAGAAAGAAACAATAGATAGACAAGCCCTGTAGGCACAAGCATTGAAGCATGCACAAGGCAGAGGCGCCCCTTCAATTAACCAATTGAGATGTCAGATATCCTCGTGGCGACAGCAAAAGATTGAAATGCACGAACAAATCTCTGATAGGATCATGATCAAGCGGATAACTTGCTTAGCATGTACTCCTATATATATATTAAAAAACGGAAGCAACGCGTGTAAAATTTCTTGGAACAAGTTAAACCGTTGGTCAGAATGTGCTTCAACTATAAAGAAGTTCAATCAGTCAAGGGATTCACAGTCGGTTCATGTAGTCAAAAGACTCAGAACTCCAGTGTATAAAAGTTTCCAATGGGTGCAACACAGAATGGTGGGAACTGGTTACTACTGTGGAACAGGGAGATGAAAGATGTAAAACTACAGTGATTTTTTCATGTTAAACAAAACAGAAGAACTAAGCCAGATTTTCGGTAATGGCAGGATGCTAAAGGTTCTGACTTTCCATGGTTGTTCATACCAGTTGCAAAATTTCTCCATCATTTCAAATGCTGTGCTCTCCAATCAACAACAAAATCTGTGCTGTCATCCTCTTCATCGCTTGATGAGTCACTGCTGGACTCCATGTCCATACCGGTAGGTTTGCTATTTAATTTAGCAGTACGGGCAGCTTTCGACTCTAATAGCTGTTTCTTCAACGTATCCACTTGCTGCCTGTATTCGCTGTGTAGAAATAAAAGGATGCCACGGTAAATACCTTCACTCTGGTACACATGTTTTTCAAAGTCTAACAGGATGTGGAAAAGTATCTTACTGTTGCTCTAGAGTCAAGTACTCCTCCCTCTCAGCAGCAGCATCAATCTACAGCAAAAAGGAAAAGCTTGCTTGTATTAGCAGTCTGGAACTAACAATGGCAATGGGTAGGTAAATATCTTTTTCATTGTTACCATATACTACCTCCATTCCAAAGTATAAGTCATTCCAAAAATCATGGAGTCAAAGCATCTCAAATTTGACCAAAACTATAAAGATTTGCACAATCAAATAAATGCACTATGAAAATATAATTAATAAAAATCTAATAATACTTAATTGACATCATAAATATTATCTTATCATATAGATTTGGTCAAACTTAAGATGTTTTGACCCTCCAAGATTCTTGGAACAACATACAATTTGGGATGGAGGAAGTATGTACAATATAAATTAGCCTAACCTCCTCTTCTTCAAGGCGGTCATCAACTTCCTGCAAATCCTCCTGAATTTCCTTCTCGAATTCTTTATACGCATCACTGTACGAGATTTTTAATGAATTGACATGATATTGTCAGTGTACAGACAACAGATAACATTTTACTAACTGTAGATTACTGCAGACTTTCAATTTGACACATGCATAAACAAAAAATGGGCGTGGAAATAAATGATCAGTTTAGAAATCAAACTCATTTATGCTGTTAATCTATGCTGACCAGCTGCTGTGAAGAGCCATGATCATAAACATGAGTCATGACAACAGAATGTAAAATTGCCAAATGAACAGGATGCAAAGACAAAAGGGTAGGTCTGGTAAAAATGGTTATGCATGAATGCTGAACATAATCCTGGCAAGAGATGGCCATTAAAACTTACTTCATGTCAACTTTTTGAGGTTGGATACCACGTGCACGGAGATCTGCATCTTTGTTATCAAAGAAACCTTCAGGCAACGATCCTTTTGCTTGAGCAGTTTCTGAACTCGGTTCATTGGGTTGCATCTCACTGTCAGTTTTGTTGTAATCAAAGAAGCCATCAGGGACACCTTTCACCTTTGTGTGAATGGAACTGGCAACATTTTCAGATGCACTAAGATCTTTCGAACTGGATTTGGAGCTTCATCTTCTTCTCCATAGTCATCTTCTAAAAATCAAAGATGTTATATCAGGGCATTGATGTTCACAAAAACTGTTAGTTTACTAAGGGCCCTAACAAATAGCCATTTTACAGATAGAAAGCTATACAGGAAACACATTGTCATGTTCGGGCGCACATACACCGGGCGCCGTCGAGCCAGGGATGTGCGCCGTGCACAGGGGAGCCGCGTGCTGACCAGCAGGCACGGGCCGGTCAGGCCGATCAGGAACCGGTCCAGGCCGGGATTCACGCTTAGTGGCTGAGAGGGAAAGCTGGTCTGCTGATTGTTAGCGTTTCTATTTTTGTAGTTCCTATTTTAGTTGATCTTGTGATCCGGTTGATTGGGCGAGGCCATATATCTTTGTAGGCAACGTATCATGTGCAACCAAGCTTCGTGTGCAACGTATGCAACCATCAATTAAGGCCACAAGATCTCGCGACGAGCTCCGGCGTGGGGGTATAACCCCGCCGGCTACCGCGGATCAAGGCTACGAACTACGAGCCGAGGTCCTCTGTTCTTGGGCTAAACGCCCTTGACAACTGGTATCGTAGAGTCGGCGATCCTCTCAATCCCGTCCTCGACTCCACCACACCCGCCACCACTCAGCCCCATCCACCACCCACGCCCGGCCGCCACCACCACCTTCTTCCCGTCCACGGCCACCTCCGCACCAGCAGCCATGGGAGACGGCGAGGAGCCCACCATGTCGGCGTGATGAAGATGCTCCAAACCACGACCACCAACATGTCGAAGATACGGGGCCGACATGGCCGGCATGCGAGGAGAAGATCGGCTCGTCAACCGACTCCAAAGACCCACCACCGGCGGCAGCACCACCGCACGGATCGCCGCGCGGTTCGAGAAGATGGACTTTCGCGCGCGACGGCAAGTCCGACCCGCGATTTTTATAAATCGGTGTGTGAGTCGTATTTCGCCCCGACACCATGCGGGAGGAGGTGTGGATGGCGTCGTGCAGTCTGGAGGACGTGGTACGCCTGTGGTTCATGCGGCTCCGGGGAGGATGAGGGCACAACGCCATGGGTTTCAAGGAGTTCTTGAACCTCCGCCGGGCCGGCGCGCTGCGATCCGCGACTGTTGTTCGGGCTCTCCGAGTGCCGCCGCCTGGGGGTCGAGGGGTACTCCAACCGCTTCCGGCGCTCTCCCCGCGTCGCGCGGGTAGGCTGGAGGAGGGGTCGCGGGTGCAGCTCTACACCGGCGGGATCTGCTTTGCCCCGCCGCCCATCCAGTGCGCATCCATGCGCCGGGAGACTCGCCGCGGCCATGAGTTTAGCGCCGCGGCGGAGCTGGTCGAACTCGACCGCCTCGGCCACTTGTCGGGGAAGACGGCGCCCGGGCGATCCGCCCCCCCGCGTCCCGGCGGCGGGTGCCGCACCTGGCCGGTCTTTGCCAATACCAGCGCCACGGGTGCCCCCTTCCCTTCCGGCACCACCGGCGGGAAGGTGGCGACCCACCAAGCGCCTCTCGACGGAGGAGCGGGCGGAACGCTGCCGTCTTGGCCTTTGCTATAAGCGCAATGAGCCATATTCGTAGCGCGGCCACAACAGGGTGTGTCGCCGCATCTTCTACATCGACGGGCGTCGAACTTCGGCCGACGGAGGAGCGGTGGAGGCACCCGTGTTCTCCTACACGCGGTTGCGGGGTGGCCGTCAACGGCACCATCCAACTCCGCGTGCACGTGGGGTGGCGGCCTTCACCGCCCTCGTCGACACCGGCTCCACGCCGCTTCTTCGGGGGGGCGCGGCCCGGCCATTGCGGGGCTGCCCGTGGAGACTCGCGCCCTCGCGGCGGCACGCGGTGGCCAGCGGGAGCGCATCACTTGCCCGGGCGTCCTCCGTCACGCCCCAATGATCATCGATGGCACGGAGTTACTGCGTCGATTTGTACATCATGCCGTTGGCGGGCTACGGCGTCGTCCTCGACACCAACCGGATGGCTCCATTGGGGGACATCGTGCGGAACGCGGGCGGCTGGCACCATGGCCTTCAAGCACGCCGGGGCGGGGCGTGTCTTTGGCGGCCGCGGCACCTCCGTCTCCACCCGTCTTCATGCGGCCACACCGGTGACCGAGCCCCTCCTCGACGAGCTGCCGGACGTGTTCGAGGGCGTCTTTGCAGCACCGACGGTCCGCCACCGGCCGGGGCGAGCCCACCGCATCACCCCTCAAGCCCGGCTCGGCCCGTCGCGTCCGCCATACCGCTACCCCGCCGCGCAAGGACGGGCCGGAGCGGCGGTGTGCGGCTATGATGGAGCAAAGGGATCGTCGGCGGGTAGCGACTCCGCCTTCTCCGCACCGGTGCTCCTCGTCAAGAAGCCGGATGGCTCGTGGCGTTTTGCGTCGACTACGCGAGCTGAACGCCATCACGGTGGATGCATACCCCATCCCGGTCGTTGGCGAGCTCTTGGATGAGCTCCATGGTGCGCACTTCTTCACCAAGCTCGACCTTCGATCCGGGTACCACAGTGCAAATGCGGGCCGGCGACGTCCACAAGATGGCCTTCCGCACTCATGGCGGCCTCTATGAGTTCCGCCGTCATGCCGTTGGGGCTGTGCGCGCCCGACAGCGTTCGAGGCACTCATGAATGGCGTGCTCCGCCCCTTCCTCCGTCGCTTCATGCTTGTGTTTTTTGGCGACATTTTGATCTACGGCAAGTCTTGGGCGGACCACCTTTGCGCATCGTCCTCACCGAGCTCCGTCGCCACTCCTTGTTCGTCAAGCGCTCCAAGTGCGCGTTCGGCGTGCCGTCGGTCGCCTACCTCGGCCACACTTTCTCGGCGGGGCGTGGCCATGGACTTCGACCAAGGTACAGAGCCATCATGGCGCGTTACCCGTTCGGGCGGGCGGTGCGTGTGGGTTCCTCGGCTTGGCCGGCTACTACCGCAAGATTCATCCACAACTACGGCTCCATCATGCGGCGCCGCTCATCCCTACTCAAACGGGGCGGGTTCGCTGGGGTGACGAGGCGACCGCGGCCTTCACCGAGCTCAAAGCCGCGGTCACCACGTCGCCGGTGTTGGGCATGCCAGACCGTAAGCCGTTCGTCGTCGAGTGCGGCGCTTCCTCTCACGGATTCGGGCGGTTCTCATCCAAGATGGCCACCCCATCGCCTCCTACAGCCGACCAGTGGCACCACGACACCGGGCGCTGGCCGCATACGAGCGCGAGCTCATTGGCTTGGTCCAGGCGGTTCTCCATTGGCGGCCATACCTATGGGGGCGCAGCTTCATCGTCCGCACCGACCACTTTGACCTTAAGTACCCTTTTGGACGGCGCTTGTCCACCATTCCACCATTCACCATTGGGTGGGCAAGCTGGCGGGCTTCGACCGCCGTGGAGTACAAGCCGGAGCGACTAACGCCGTTGCGGATGCGCATCGAGGCGGGACACTGAAGACGGGCGCTGTTGGCCATCTACGGACCACGCCGACTTCATCGACCGCCCTACGCCAGAAAAAGCCCGGCTGGGGACTCGGACCTAGTGGCGCTGCATACCGAGATTGCCGCCGGGAGCCGTCTGCGGCCTGGACCATCGTCGACGGCATGGTGCTGTTTTGGGGCGCCTGTACATCCCGCCTCACCTTTGCTCGGGGGAGGTCCTATAGGCGGTCCATGAGGATGGCCATGAGGGCGTTCAACGCACCCCCCGCACCGCCTCGACGTGATTTCCACTTCCCTAACATGAAGGAGTTGGTGCGGGACTTTGGTTCGCCAAATGCGCCATCTGCGGCGCTACAAATCCGAGCACCTCCACCCGGCGGGCCTCTTGATGCCGCTCCCGGTGCGCGGGGGGGTGTGGACCGGCGTTGCGCTCGACTTTGTGGAGTCCTTGCCGCGTGCAGCGAAAGTCGTGATCCTCACACGGTGGTGGATCGCCTGAGCAAGTATTGCCACTTCATCCCGTTGGCTCACCCCTACTCTACATTTCCGTCCGTCGCCCAAGCTTTTTCAGCGGGAAGTCGTCGCCTACGGGTGTCGCGATCCATGGTCTCCGACCGGGACGGCTCTTCACATCTGTTTTGGCAAGAGCTTATGCGGGCCGATGGGTACCAAGCTCGCATGACAACGGCGTTCCACCCTCGGTCGGACGGGCAATCCGAGTCGGCCAGCGTCATCATCATGTACTGCGGTGTCTCACAGCGACCGACACGCCAATGGCTCCGATGGCTGCCGTGGGCGGAGTACTTGTTCAACACCGCCTACCAGTCCTCATTGCGGGACACTCCTTTCCATGTCGTCTGGCGCGACCGCCATCGATCCGCTCTTATGAGCCGGGCGACACGGGTGCGGCCGTCGCCAAGACTATGGCGGAGCGGGAGGAGTTCCTGGCCGACATTCGCGCACGCGCTGGAGGAAGCAATAGGCCACCCGAAGCTATTCTCGACGCAACCACCGCCCGGTCGGCTACCAAGTTGGTGGCCCCGGGCGCTTCTACGCCAGGCCTTTCGGCCTCCTCGGCGCAGCCGTCGGCGGTAAGCTCAAGTCACGCCATTGCGGGCCGTGCAGCGTCGATGAGCTCATCAACGGCGTTCTTTGTCCGGCTTGCCCTGCTCACCGGCGCCCGCATGATCCACGGCGTCTTCCGCGTGGGGCTGCGAAAAGTTTGGCGAGCCTCGGGGTCGCACCACCGCGCCTCCTCTTCTTCGACATGGCGCCATCGACCCCGTCAGCGTAGCGCCGTGCGTTATCGGCGTTGTCGGTGGTGTACCCCAAGCTCTCATCCGGTGCCAAGGCGCTTCACGGCCGACTGCGTGGGAAGACACTGGCGTTCCGTGCCAAGTACCCGGCGTTCGGCTTCGAGGACGCATTGCCACCGGGCGCCGTCGAGCGGGGATGTGCGCCGTGCACGGGAGTGTGGCGACCCAGCGGCCACGGGCGGTCGGGCGATCGGGGAGGCCGGTCCGGGCCGGGATTCACGCTAGTGGTCGAGAGGGAAAGCCGGGTCACGCTGATTGTTAGCGTTTCTATTTTTGTAGTTCCTATTTTAGTGGATCTTATGATCCGGTTGATTGGGCCTGAGGCCATATATCTTTGTGTCGCACATTATCAAGGTTAAGGAAGTTGAAACCAATTCTCTCTCTCCCCTGTTCTCTCAAAGCCGCCGGCCGGGCATAACCCGGCGACGAGCTCCGGCGTGGGGGTATAACCCTGCCGGCTACCACGGATCAAGGCTACGAACTACGTGGCCGAGGTCCTCTGTTCTTGGGCTAAACGCCCTTGACACACATCTGCATTAGATATTGACATGACAAATGTAGAGAAAAACAGAATAACTAACATTACACTTAGAAATTATTGGTAAACATTCTAAACAACTTCATGGTATATTAAAATCCTACACCATGTTTCATTTAACAGATTAACACAGTGGCAAACTGAGAGGTTTAATGATTTATCAGGTACAGCTAGGAAGGACAATAGGACATTACAGTTGATTGCCGATTGGTAGTGGTAGATTTAAATTAGAGAACATGAAAAATGACAATTTAATACGAGATGGTTCAATTGAAAATACAATTGAAATAGGCTATAATGCGCAACTCTACAGAAATATGGTATCTGAGAGCAATGCATGGTATCTGAGCAAATGTACATAGAGGTGACAAAAACATAATAATGGAAGGCAAACACTGGACAAGTGGCAGAACAAAAGGAGGAATCAAATGTAAGCTCAAAGCAAAATAAGAAATGTTTACCTCCAAGATAACAATTAACCATCAGACATACACAACAGAAACATGACATGTAAGATACCTCTAGAGAAATACTACAGACGCAGTTGATTTTAAGGGAGGTCATTAGGTATTCTCACCATCACTTTGCCTTTTAGTTCCCTGATTATCAAAAAAAAAATTGGTAGGTAGTGTGGAAGATTTTTGTTTCTGAGACTCCAAAGGTAGCTCTTGCTTGGCACTGTTGCCTCTAGATCCTGCACCTGTTGCAGCCTTAGCAGTGGCGGCTTTTGCCTGTAATCAGAATACAGCCTCAGTTCAGAAGTAATAAAAAAAGGCACCTTCAACTTCAAGAGCAAATACACTTTGAATGAGGCATATCAATGTTATTCATAAACAATAAGCCTATTCTTGGAGCAATTAAAGTATACTTAACTAATTATGTCAACACAGAAATCATGTGCATGCAGTTCTGATCAAATGTACGCTATCTGATAACAAACAGAAACTAAATTTGAAAATTGCAGGTGGGGGTTAGTTATAATGGTTTACAAAAATGCTAGAAGTGTTTTGGATCGAACAAACAAAAATAATCATAACAACAAAAGCATCAAATATGTACTTATCTAACACTGTACAGTTTCATATGGAACTAGCTTAAACAAGAAGTGAAAACAACCATGTATGCTTTTTGTTACATAGTGCTTTGTCTAATTTTTTTTTTAAATGAAGTTATGGAGAAGAATTAATTTTATATAGTATAAGATTGCACAGTTATGCATTGTGTATTGCAGCAGTAAAATATTCAGTTGGGTGGTTTTTTTTAACAAGCAGCCAAAAACACTTACTCACAAGCGTAAATCAATTAACACAGGCAAAGCTTTCTTACCTCATGATGTTTCCGTGACACTTGGTGTGCAGGCCAAAGTGCTTCAGACTTCAGCGTAATATTGCATAATCTGCATATGGGCTGGTCAAATTCGTTATACCTGCACAAGATTATGAAGCTTTAAGATGTCAATTTGACGTCTCAGAGTTCATAGTAGTATTTCTTAACTAAGATCCTGATTCTCTCTGCAGTCTGAGTGCAATTTGAAACACATCTACAGTTTGCAGTTAAAACTCAAGGCGACTACGTGCGGTCTTTACATAATTACATCTATGCTCTCAAGATCTTTGACAGCATATGCGGAATAACTAAATGATGCACAGATGCAGGATACTGATCACTAGAATCCACTCGAAATAAAAATTTCGATATCAAGTTGAGGAGAAAATCAATAGTTTAGAGAAAAAAACAATATGTAAGAGACCAAACCATGATAATGCCAAACATTAATTCACCGAACCAAGAGTCATACTGTAATTCAGAGTGTGTATTCGTTAGAGGAAAACAACAAAAAGAAAGGCTAGTTTTGCACATGACTAGCCAGAATTCACGCCGGCTGTTCGTTCAAATGCCCTAGGGTTACACATTGTACAGGTGCGGCAGGCATCCCAGACACTGACTGATCTCAGCAGCAGGACATTGACACATAATCGAGAACCAAATCAAAGACACAGATCGAGAGAGAGTTGGTGGAGGACCCTAACGAGCGCGGGGTCAATGCGCCGCTGTTGCTTCTCCTTGGTCTCACGGAGCTTCGCGCGGAAGATGGCCTTCCTCTGGTCCATACCGGGCCAGCAAGGCCAACCCGAGCCTGCCTACTTCGCCTTCGCCAATGGATGCAGCAGCTGGCGGCCGGATCCTTAGTCGGCGTCTAGAAGGTTCTAAGGAAGGGCGGGGCAAGAAATGAGCGGGTGGGGATGCGAGATGGGCAAGTGACGATGCATCCCTGAAAATTGGAATGGCAGCGAGAAAAGCACCGCGGTACTTTTTTTTTTTTTTTACTACCAAAATATGCCCAACGGGACGAAGAATTTTATCATTTAGTATTTGTCCCAATAGCAAATACATCGTGTTGTCGTCGTCTAAAGCTAGATATCTTTGTATGGTTTATTAATTGGAATAACTATAATTTTTAATAATACATCAAATCCTATATCAAATAAAATATTAACCCCTACATAAGCAGTGAATTAGATATTGGTTGTCGTCATCTAAAGCTAGATATCTTTGTATGGTTTAATTGGAATAACTATACTTTTAATAATACATCAAATCCTATATCAAATAAAATATTAACCCCTACATAAGCACTGAATTAGATATTGGTTCAATAAAATAAGTGAGTATTACGTCCATCTAAACGTACACCAATAAATAGGAAAAGCAAACCACAATCCTTTTTTGTCAAAAAAAAAAAAAAATCACACATCCTTTCACATCAAGTCAACGCGGAAATCTAACTCAAACTTTAGTTCAAGTCCAACGCACCGAGATAGAAAGGATCATAGGAGTAGTATTCGAATCCAATCCTAGTTCCGACCGGACTGCGAACCTCTCCTGGCAGTAAGCAGAACAGGTACGGTGCAGCACCCCGGCCCCTATGACGACCATGATCACGTCGATGACCTCGTCGATCATGTAATCCAGCAGCGCCTTGCAAGGACGTGCTCATCAGGTAGTCCACTGCACATATACATGTCAGATCAGCCCACGTTCACGCTAGCAATTCAAGTGAAGATGCACGATGACCGGACAGACTCGTAACTTCCTAACTGACTCGTAGCAATATGGGACAGGACTCGTAACTTCCTAAGCCCTGACCGACTCGGGACAGGACTCGTAACTTCCTAAGCCCTGACCGACTCGTAGCGACCCTATACTTCGGAGGGCAGACGGGAAGGCAGACCCAAAAAGATGGACAAAAATTTTTTCTCTTTATTAGTATACTAGAATATCTTGTGCGTTGCTATGGGTGTATGGGTAAATTTTTTTTTTTTCCTCTGTCATCTTCCCTAACGGAAAAGATGAATTTAACTATTTATTGATTTTTTTATTATATATGTTGCATTTCGAGCGTTTAATATGACATCGTTCAATAATAGATACACAAATTCGAAAAGTTCTCTATGTCAACCTATAATAATTTAGGTTCACATCGGGTGTCATATAATATGTCACACTGAGTGTTCAAATACATAAGTAATATATGATCTGATTTATTAAGCATAACTAATCCATTATTAACACATGTTTACTATAGCACCACATATGTCTCTTAGTCTTAATTTGTGCACATAGTTCCTAAATTAGTATGTATTTAATAGTCTAAATTTATGTCTAAACATTCGATCTGATAGAGGAACAAGATTCATTCGTTGGCACTGTCATGTCCACGGAGGAAGTAGTTAAATTTATATGGAGAGGATAAGGTATAAACTTTACTACTCATATCTGATGTTGCTCTGGATTCCATCCAAGCCAAAGTGGCACCAACGGTTCAGCGCATCCAAGTCCCAATTAGCCACACATATCTGAACTCCAAATGCTAAATGTGCTTGCAATTATCCAAGTCAGTATTGCAATGGCATGTCGTGAGGGCAGCAGCAAGCGTATGAGCGAAGCAACCAGCGCCGGAGTTATCCCCGTTCGGTCCTCATCCAACGGGCTGCCGCTTGGAATGGGCCTAACACAGTGGTCTCTGGAAAGGCTGGTCTGTTTTGACCAACAGCTTGGGCTCGGCCCAGTATTTGTTGTGTGGGCGTGCACGTTTGCAAGGCCAGCCGGCGGTGGGGGATATAGCTTCGGTTCATGTATATAATAAACATGGTATATTGTAGGAATCGTATATAAGTAGAAATCGTACAGGGACAGAAAAGAGGTGAAAGGCGGACAAAAAAAAAAGTGGATAAGGCAGATTGGCAGAAATTTTCGCTCTTTATTAATAGGTATAGATAACACGTTCCTTACCATGGCATAAACGTAGTGCCAAGCCGTGAGTCCAAACTCGAAGCAAGGAACTGGAGTACCGTAGACAATAAAAAAAAAGAGGGAGAAACTCTCTTTTTAATATTATGTATGTATAGATTTCTTTCACAACAAAAAAACCCCTGTTGTAAGCACCAGAAATCACCAGCCAGACATATGTTGATCTCGGAGGTTTAACCAAAGTTACGTTCTTTGATAAAACCACATGTGCTTGGGTTTGCCTCTTTTGCTTGTCCTCACGTCATGTTCATGCACATATGTTGCCAAAAGCAAATAAATAAATCCGAGTTGCTTCCTTAACATCAGCAAATTAATCGTGTCACTGCTCTTAATACAGGCGACACCTCCTTATATACTGCCGTTCTTGTACACAACTATGCACACGTTGATAGTTATCCTCATGCACAAAATTATTCTTCTCTCTTCTCATCCTCTTGCCAAATACCTTTATCCTAGAGTCTGATCAAATAAATAATCCATCCAAAGGAACGAACAATCCTTGACATCCCGCATGCTTCTGCTGACTTATTTTTTGAATGTATCTCCTAATCGAACTCACCTTTGTCCAAGCCATCAGGCCAGCAGTAATCTACTCATACTCCACGATGAGCCCTCTAGTGATTGCGTGTGTAACGGTGGGCAGATTTGATTCCTCAAAGCTTCTGGTGATGCTATACAGAACTTTCCAAGACCCTTGGAACGATATGAACACCTGAAATAACTTTAGCTCTCCGTTTTCCATTTGCTATGTACATGCCAGTATCTTTTATATGAGTTTCTATATAGAATAACACACTTGTCTGACATCTTTGCTAATCCGAAGACTTTGTTTTGTTTTGTTGCTATGTCGGTTGATTTTTAGTGCATTTGATAAAGTAATTCCTAGAACCGGTTCTTTTCTAGAGGCCCAAAGTACGATCCGTGTGGATGCTAGATATTGAGTTGTAACTCGTATAAGCGTAATTAACAAAAGTGAATGCGGGCTGGAGGACTCTAGGAGACGGAGGGCATCCAGGACTCTAGGAGACGGTCGGCTTGATCCGTATTTGAGACAGACTCTATCGAGCGGACCGTGGATACAGGCAGGGGAGGGGGAGGCTGGACGAAAATTCTGAGTGGACGACGGAAATTTTCTTTCTTTATTAGTAGGTATAGATATAGACTAGCAAAAGTGCCCGTGCGTTGCAACGGGTGTGTGGCCTCGACTACGAGGCCTCGGGCAGCTAGCCACAGGCGGTGCTCGACAGCAGCTCCCTGTGTCGGCCTCGATCTACATCATGAGATGGCCTTGATTTCAGATTTCGGTACTGATTCGTGTTCAAAACAGGTGATTCGTAATTCAAACTTCAAGGGCCCTTGTTTTATTTTGAAGTATATGCCATGATATATTGTATGACGTTCTTGCATGTATTTTATTATACATGGGCGGAAACTATAGTGTGGCCTCGACCGCGAGGCCTCGGGTAGCTAGCCAATGGGGTGCTCGACGGCGGCTCCAGTGTCGGGTCTCACCTAGCCGCAAGGTGTGCTCGACAGCGGCTTCTGTGTCGGTGTACTGATTCAGTATTCAAGGGATATCCGTTCGTATCAATCCGTTTTGCGGGGGACTTATCCGACAATATTTGTTCATATCCGATCCGTTTTTCATCCACAATGATGGGCTGGCTAGCGCTAGAGTGGGAGGAGTTGTCCGTCCATATTATTACTTGATTTATTTTCTTTCTTTTTTTGTTTATTATTCGAATAATGATGAATCAGCTTTTTTAACTGAGGGGGACTAATAACAGCCCAATTTAAGGCCGATATAGCAGCAGGTAGAAAAAAAAGAGGTGAACGGGAAATTTTTTTTCTCTTTATTAGTAGGCATAGATTTTATTTTCTATTTCCATATTTTTATATTTTATTTACGTTTGTGCAACTTTTTAATATTAATTTTAAAAATCCTTTAAAAAAATCATTACACTCTTTTATACTTTAGGGAAAAAAATCATTACACTCTTTGTATCCTTTCCATTTTTTAGTCCAATTGGCCTATTATACGATATATGGTCCAAATAGTCGTAGACCAAGTATTCGTTTTTTTTTTTTTTTTTTTTTGCCGTGACCCGTATATCCACATCCATCGAAGCCCAAGGCGCTGCTCGTCCCGCGTTGCTGAAGCCGGCCACGGGCTTGGAGCTCGGCCTCGATGGTGCTGTTGTCCGGTGTCATGGGCCCAGATCGAGTGCGTTAGCAATACTTCATCGTAAGAGATCGACTCGGTTACGAACTCGAGCGGCACGCGTGTATACGTACGATGGAGGGCAGACAGAAGAGGTAGACGGAAAGAGGGCAGATTGGCGAAATTTTTTCTCTTTATTAATAGGTATAGATATATAGATAGATATAGATATAGATATAGAATAGATATAGATATAGATTTGTGGTAAATATTAAGTCTCTTCTGCTGATTCGGCTAATAGTTGATTTTGGCTTATTTAATAGTATTCCGTGAGAGAGAATAAGCTCAAATAAGCCGAAGCGAGCACAAGCCGAAATAAGCCGCCTTACCATTGGTAACTAGGCTTAAATGAATCGTCACGCTATGTAAATCTAAATTATGCAATTAGTTATTTTGTTTTACCTGCATTTCATACTCCGGACATACATCTTTTTGTGCATTTAACGCTACGATGTGATGTAAATTTTGGAAATTTTGAAATTTTGAAAACTTTTAAAGAAAAGTTAGGGAACTAAACATACCCGATGGCAAATAAAGCAGCAACTAGCAAACTTAGTCTGAAACTTCTGTTTATGTTTAAACTCATGCAAAAATAGAGCAGCAAAACTTATTGACCGAATTATGACAGGTGAATTTTTTTTTACCAAACTATATGACAGGTGAATTAATCTATATTATATATATAGAGCAGCAAAAATAGCCACCGGAAATGCAGATGTATATAGAGTAGTAGCAGCTTCTTTTGGCTTTTAGGTCGCTATTTGTTATTATTAGTATATATTATATAAGTAATCGCTTTGTACCTAAGCCCCTAAGGGGTGTGTTTGGTTTGGGGTTGAAGTAGGTTGGGTTGGGTCCAAACCATTCTTTTGGGTTGATTTGGACCTATATCTTGTTTTGGATGTGAGGATGGGTTGGACCTAGTTTTTGTTTGGTTAGAGGAGTGGGGAGAAGTGGGCTCGATATGTCGGGTTTGGCGTTAACAACAATCGATGGGCCCCACTTGTCATCCCGGCTCCCATCTCCACCACCGATGGATCCCCGCTCCCATCTCCGCCACCCCGGTGCTCCTCCACCTTCGTGCCGCTCGCGAGCTCGGGCCCATCCTCGCCGCCATCGTGGGGCTGGGGTGGGTCGGGGCGACGAGCTCCTTGGCTCGGCCGCGGCGCCAGCCTTCCCGGCCACCACCTCCCCGCCATGCCTCGCGCAGCCCCGGCCGGCGCCGCTCCCATCTACTCCAATCTGCACCATGGTGGCCCGTCTCGCGCCGCCAACCCGCTCGTCTCGCCAATCCACGCCCTCGCATCCATCCGCCGAGCCGGAGCTCCGCCTATCTCGTATGGCGAGCCTCGCTCAGCGGCCACCGCGTCCCGCCCTTTGCATTGCCCTGCTCCGGCCGCCGCACCCTACCACTTTGTGTTGCCCCCGCCCCGAGCCTCGCCCTTGCCGCGGCCTGCTCCGACCGCCACCTCACCGAGCCTCCGTGCCCATGCCCATCCCCGCAGCCATGCAAGGCGGAGCGCACGGCGCCCATGCGGGTTCGCGTGGTTCGCTCGTTTTGGAGGAATCCACTCGACCCGCATCCTGAGAGCATATTCCCCTGTTGGGTTGAACCTACACACTTCATTTTCATCCAAACATGGGTCGATCTGCGGGTCCAACCGGGTCATCCCACTCCAACCCATAATCCAAACACTACCTAAGTCAGCCTAGGTGTAGGGTCGAGATGGGGACTAGAGGGGGGGTGAATAGTCCTTTCTAAAACTAATTGCGCCGGCTAAACAAATATGATGCGGAATTGAAACTATTCGTTTAGCCAAAACTTCACCCCTCTAGCTATGACTCTAAATCACCTCACAAAAGATCCTACATAAAGCAAATGAGGTGATAAGCCTAGCTTGAGCTCCTACCCGTTTCTATTGCAAGGTCACACAAACCTAAGCACTAGTACTTCAAACAAGGGTGAGCTCCTACACAATTCTAATGAGCAAAAGCACAAAGCCAACCTAAGCTCACTAGATGCACAATGGACAAGGCGACACACGCCTAACCCAAAGGCTCAAATTACTTAGCTACACAAACTAAGCAAAGCAATTAAACAAGCTACACAAGCTAGTAATTGCAAGAGCAACTCCACAAGCACAAGCACAAGGTATAAATGAATGTAAATACAAAGCTTGTGATTTGGAGAATGCAAACTACCGAGAAGAGTAGACAAATTGACACCGGTGATTTTTTACCGAGGTATCGGGAAGCTTGCCAACTTCTCCCTACTCCTCGTTGTGTCAACCAACACCTTGGGTGGTTCCTTCGGTGTTTCACCTAGATGGTTCTTCGGTGTGATCCCAAATCACTTGCCCCTCAAGGCACACCCCGCAAGGCACCGCAAGACACCACTCTCAAGTGAGCCTATCAAGGCACCACGATTGAACCCACACTCACAAGTGAGGTAACTCAAAGACACGCTCTAGTAGTGTTGCTCTTCGCGATCCCCGCGAGGTGAGCACGAACCTCTCATAAATCCTCCTCCGGAGCACCGCACAATCTTCCTTGCGAGCTTCAACGGAGTCTCTTGCCACCAAGCCGTCTAGGAGGTGGCAACCTCCAAGAGAAACAAGCACACTGGCTTGCAACACGATCACCTAGTGCCACACGATGCAATCTCTCAAAGCAATCGCACTTGAATCGCTCACTCACTCAATCGGATGAACACTATCAAGTTAGAGTGAGTTGGGAGGGCTCTCTAGCACCACAACATAAGCCACCAAGGCCCAAGTGTATGTGGTGTATAAATAGCCCAAACCGAGAAACTAGCTGTTGGGGACGAGAACTCACTTATTGCCTTTGCATCAAGACGCGCAAAGGGCGCCACGCCCGGACGCGCCCGGAGTGCTACCGCCCAGAGCGCCAAGCGCTGTACAAAACAGCCCATGAGCAACTAGCCGTTGGTACGCTTTTCTACAGCGCCGGACGCGCCGGCGCAGCCCCGGATGTGGTCCAGAGAGGGTGTAAACTGATCGACCGCCGGGCCTTAAAACAACAAAGCGTCGGACGCGCCCGGGCACTCCGCGCCGGACGCGTCCTACACTAGTCTCAGCGTCTGGCGCTGTTGTCGGCCCGACCAACTCCCGATCAAACGTCCATAACTCTTTCATCCGAACTCCATTTTCGATTATCTTGGACTGTATGGAAAGCTAACTCAGAGGGCTACACAACCCACATGGTTACTTGATCCAAAGCTCAATGGATCAAAGAAGTATTCCACTCCAAAGTCAGTCCTAATGTCCGAGAAACACCAAAACAACTTCTCCTTTGCAAATGTGCTATTGGCGTTTCTTAACGCAAACAGAAAGAGTTCCGCAAGCGCACGGAATGCCATTGTAGCTTTCACCCAGAAGTATTCAGGGTATCGTATTTGCATAGGGAAGGCATGGTACAAGGTCTCTAATAGAAAGATGGACAAGATAACATGACTATATAATAGACCAAGGTGTTCATAACAGGGATGGACAGGGTAGGTAAAGGATAACTTGACACACGCACTCGAGCAATCTCAAGGATGAAGAAAACCCTAGACTGGAGCAAGGCGTATCCCATATAGTTGTGCAAAGAACAAGTTAATGATCATACAAGATATAAGGATAGAGGTAGATGGACGGGGAGATGCCCACAGCTGGTCTGCCAGCCGATAGACACTTTCAGAACTCCTACTCAATACCCGGACGTGGAGAAGTACAAGGGACGGACAGGGCTGTCACCACCTGCCTCCCTACCTCACTACCGTAGGGCACCGACATATCCCGAAGGCCCCGTGCACCCGAGCTCCATGCCGCGTGCACTAAGGAACTACCCATACCCCCATGGACTCGACCCTACAGATCAATGAGCAAGAATATGGGCAAACCCGAAGGTACGACAGCACCCGCCATCTAAACTCCATGTTATAAATGTATGAATGATTAAGCACAAGTTCTATATGATGGAATCATAACATAGAAACTATAGCCTAGTTCATATGCAATGATTATATCATGAGGAACTATACTCTAGTTCTATAGCACAACCATAATGATAGTCAGAACAAGAACAATGAATTGCTCATACCAAGTATCTCCATGTTGATCTTGATCTTCTATTACATCTTGCCAAGCTCCTAGCTCTAACCAATAAAAGTAAAAGAGGTACAAGTGTGGAGGGAGAGGCTCGTGTGTGGTGTGTGTTGAGGTGAGAGATCTCCCCATCTATTTATACACATGAGAGGTCGGTTTGGTCACTAATTTAGGAAAGCACCTACGGAAACCGCCTATGCATGTCAGAAAAAGGGCGGTGCGATTTGGTGGAACCGCCAGTTCGGCGGACCCACTTCGATCCCGGCCGGGGCCCGCCCTCTTGTGACCGCCTTTGGCGTCTGGGCTTGTGGGCCGGTCCACATCGTTAATTGCCGGGTGCTTTGGTCCACTTGTTCTTTGAAGTGGGCTTTCTCTATTTCCCTTGGTTGCACATTTCTGGAATGTGTGTTCTGCGTTGCGCTTTCTTCTTTACTTCATGCATTTACACTTGTTTCCAATGTTTGTCACGCAAAACATGTTTACTCGAGAAACAAGTGGAACTCGGTCATAGCATATGTATGTGTCATAAGTATGCTTGTTTCTCCGGATTTGGATAAAAATTGGCAGTATAAAATGGTCGATAACGACCGCCAACAAGTGCCAACACCACCAAGTGTACATCACCATGTGCATGTGTGTTAGCATTTTCACAATCATTTTCAAAGGAATTTTCTCTTGATCTCACCACGCCACTCGATCCTAACACATCGCAAAGTTAGATCGCACAAGTGGCACTAGATGACCGATATGCAAACAAGTTTACCCCTCTTGATAGTACGGCCATCTATCCTAAACCCGGTCATAAACTTCTCTAAGCTCCTCATGACCGGTAAAATGAAATGCCCTATAGGTTATACCTTTGCCTTACGCATTTCCATTTCGCTCCATCTTCAAGTGCCGATGCAACCAATGAACCAGCACGATCAAGAATGATATGATCCACTCCATATCATCACATGACCTTCTTGGTCCATCGATCTTGAACTCACTTGCTCTTCACTGTTGCATCGGTCCGTCGGCGCCAAGTCTTGCCCAAGCTTCACCGCCTCGCGGTTCATGACGTCAAAGCCTCGACTTGCCCTTCACACTTACAACCCGGTCCATCAAGCCAAGTCTTGTCTTGATCTTCACCACCTTGGTCACATGACTCCATGTCATGTCTCATATGCAATAAAGCTCCTTCATTGCGTCAAGCACATGTGAACTAATATCCTATGTATTATCTCAATCACACATTATTAGTTCACCTAATGTTGACACTAAATTACCAAAAACCACAAGGGACCTTTCAATCTCCCCTTTTTTTTGGTAATTGATGGCAACACTACAAAGATATGGAATTGAAGATTAAATTCCAAGCTAGCATTTCATACAAGTATAAATTGCTAACTTGGTTTGGATTTTAAGTCACTTATCCAACATTTAAGCACTATGTGAAGATTTGGATAAGCACCATAAAACCCGACTTGGTAGTGGTAACTCCCCCTATATGTGTGCCCAATTGATTTGAATTCAAGGTTTGCACACATACATAAATTTGAAAATTTTGGGAGGGTTAACACTACAAAGTGATGCTAAGGTGTATAGGATAAACCTTTGAAGCGTGATACCAATCGGAGTTGCAAATTTGAAGTTCGTCCTTGTTGATATTTCTTAACGACATTACTAGAAATAGATAATAACCTATTTCCGTAACGGCACCGGAAATGCTTGTTAGCTTTCGCGGGCAATCACTAAGAATAAATAATATTCTTAGTGACCACGTTAAGAGACATCAGATGATAGATGGATTCATATGTTTGCTATAGTCAATCCGCAAGCGCACGGATCTATCATTGTAGCATTTCACCCGATGGTATTTGGGTATCGTGATTTATATTTTCCCAAGGGAAGGCAGGCTTGTGTAATTTGCTAGCATAATGATGATAATGATCCACAATATATTTATGAATAACCATTAGTCAAATGCAGGGGTAAGGAAATGGTATTCAGGATAGTGACAAACACACATAAGCTACTACACCACTAGGAGGAGGAAAAGGATAAAAGAGAATCTACAAAGAGAAGGTGGTTCTAAATATTGCACATGGGTGAACTCTAGTTTGCATATGAGGAGGCTAAATCATGATGGGACTACGATCTTATGATGAGGTGATGCCCGCAGCTAGTCTGCTAGCCGATGGACACTTTCAGAACTCCAACTCAACATCTGAACGTGGAGGAGTACAATGGGCGTAACAGGGCTGTCACCACTGTCCCCTACCTCACTACCGTGGAATGCCAACATTTCGATGGTTACTATAAACCTGGACACCACGTCCACGTGTAAAGAAAACTACCTAAATCCCCCCGGGACTCCGACCCTACGGATCGACAAGCAAGGATAAAGGTAAACCCGAAGGTGCACCAAACCATCATAATCTATATAAACCGACCAATCTCTAGCGAGTCGACATATGAACGGTTAATACTATAGTTAGCCAAGTCCAATCTATTAATATGTTAACTAGACCATAGTTCACACATTAATAAGATAACATGAGGGTAACTATACTCTAGCTCGAACGCATTGCAATATGAATATAGAGACTTGAGTGTTGAAAGGAACTCCATAATAATAATAATATTACCAAAAGATCCTTCCAAGGAGACAAGCCCTCCTTGAAGCTCAACCTTGCTCAAAACTACAACTAGAACTATAGAAAGTGAGTGAAGTGCTCAAGGGTGTGTGTGTTGTGTTTTGGAAGGGGGTGTGGCCTCTTATTTATAGTGGGGTGAAAGGTGTTCTTGGCGGGAGTTTTGGCGCCAATATGCCGAAAAACACCACCATGCACCGCCTCTACTCCTTCGGAGTCGGGACCGGAGACAAGACGTGGCGGGATCGGGCACAGGGCCACGGCGGCCTTAGAAGCCAAGGAATGGGAACATGGCCACGTTCCCCGTCCCGGGAACAACGTTCCAGTTCGTGGTACGGGAACAATATGGAACGTCGTTCCCAATCACGATGGGACGCGTCCCGGGATCACGATCAATCCGAGGAACATAGAGTCCCAAATATGGACGGAACGATGAGCTGTTGAAGTGTCTCGTACTGTCATCAAGTGTCTTAAACACTAAGCTTGAGATCTATCCATCCGCCTATAAGAGAGAACAGGGCAATAGGCTCAAGCGGAGCCATCAGAGCATCTCAGGTATTGCATTTTGGGAATGTTTCGGGAACACGTTCCATCTAGATTAGGTACGCGTTCCATTTGGATTTGGTACAAGCTAAAGCTGTATACCCTCTTCGTTCCATAGTTTTTAAAAATGTCGTACCACGTACCACGTTCCCGTACCATGTTCCGGGAACCTGGCTTCTAAGGCCGCGGCTGGGGGCGCCCGGCCCTGGGTTTGGCCCGCCTCAAGGCCGAGCAGCGTGTGGCGGTATCGGTAGCCTACTCTAGGTCGCCCTTCCAGAGGTGTTTTGGTCCACTTTGCATTGGTTTTAGCCTGGTCACGTTCCCCTTGGCAAAAGCGTATTCCCCGAGTCGCGTTTTAACTCTTTGTTTGGCGTATCTTCACCTGCTTCCGTGTTTCTTCCTGCAAAACAAATATTCTACGAATACAAGTGGAAATAGGTGAGTAGTAAATGTTTATTTGGCATAGGTGTGTTTTATCCCTCTTAATTAGAGCTAAGTTGGCGGTATAAAATGTGTGATAGTGACCGCCAACAGTCCTTAGCATCATCCATGTAACTAGACATACATCAAAACTCAAGATACCATGTGAGATCAACACTATATGTAATGGCACTTGATTCACATGAAGCATATATGTGTCTAGCTACAACCTATGCATGCTAGTTATCATATCATCATTCAAGTTCTATGACTAGCATACACCACACAAGCATTGCATATAAAATTTAAAAACTTACGCAAATGCATGCAAGCACATGAATATGCACATATCAAATGCAATCAATCAAGTTCATGAGCTTGCTCCCCCAACTTGTGTGCTTCTCTTTTGTCCAAGAATTTTGATCCTCCTCTAATCTTCAATCTTGCTCCCTCATGGTCCATGTCCATGTTCCATTCTCTCCCCATATTCATATCTTTGTTCCAATCTCTCCCCCTTTGTCATCAATTTCCATAAAAGGTATGCCTCTTTTGATACAAAGGGTGCGACTAGGGATAGATGGTTGAGTCTTGAATCTTCATTTTTGATGGACATCACCATATGTTGGAATGACACCACTTGTAACTCTCTCATATGTGGAAGCATGAAAGCCACCTAGAAACACCACATGTTGGTCACTGTTGACACCTCTTAAGCTCTATTTTTATGTGTCAACTAAACATATAATAAGGTTATAAAGTGAATAAAAGCATAGAATAGGTATTTTACTAACACAGTTCCACAAGTTTTGGTGATTTATATCTTTTCAGGGACTTGACAGGTAAATGCCGGAAAACTCAGAGAAAACCCCCCAAATAATAAGAAGATTTACCACTGGTGAATTTCGATCCAAAAAGTGAACTAAAACATTCTAGAAGACACCAGAAGACACCGGGGAAGAACCCCGACTGGGCCCACCATGGCCTTGGCGGCCGCCGGTGAAGATGGGGCCGGCCGCCGGTGGGACCCACTTGTCAGCCTCATCTTCTTAGGTCGGTTTCAAACCGACTTTGAGGTTGTATCTACACCGTTATTGAAGGTCGGTTTGATCCAAGGGTCAACATTCATCGGCCCACGACTATATAAGGATGATCCTACTACCGGCCTCAAGCATGAAAATCATTATTCATCGGACTCGACTACGATCATAGCTAGAGCTATACCTCTCTAATTAGAAGAGCTAAGATCAAGTTGAGAGAGATTAGTAGAAAGTTGAGAGATAGACCAAAGAACTTAATTAGAGTTCTAGATCTTCTTCTTGAGAGATAGAAAGTAGAGTTGAGGAGAAGAAAGGGGAAGTACAGGATGGTGGGGTGACTCCTCTACGTTTGTACCTCCGGGATCAAAGGCTTCATTGCACTTGATCTTGAGACTTCTTTGGTGGATCAACCTTATATTTGAGTAAATTCACTTGTTTATATTTCTTTCGGTTTACGACTCATTAGAGTACTTTGATTCTTGTCGCTCTTGAATTAAAGTTGTTACCCCTAGTGCAAACGCGGTGTTTGGACTAGATAACTCGTAAATACACCCTACCCGCCGGAGCATGGTAGATCGTGGTAGTGACAAGTACCATTGATTCCTTTGGACTCCACTTCCCGTAGGATAGGACACGAGGGACCTAGTTCTTTGGAGGAATAGTAAGTTTCATCCTTACTTTCCTTTGAGTACGTCCCCATTAAGAAATATCTTCAAGCCTTACAAGGATATAAACTAGACAACCATAGAAATCTTCTCACATTTTATCTCGAACTCCAGGTTCCTTCCTATTATCTCGGGGGATTAGTTTTGTCTCATTACCCTCACACCATTCTCCTTGTGGATTCGATATTTAAAACCCTCTCCCGGGTGAAGTGCTCATCGTTTACGTCGGACTGCGAGACTATACAAATTATAAATAATTCTGTAGGATAACTTTTACCAACAAGCATTTCCTCGGCGCCGTTTTGCGGGAGAACGGTTTTGTTGATTACGTGAGCTAAACTAAATCTTGTATCATATCATTAGTTTAGATTTTTCTTTTTATCTTTTCCAAATCACTATCCAAATGGATACTACCCCTCTTTACAAATACTTGGCACCCAACGGGCAAGCTTGTAGACTGTGTTATCATCCGAACCTATTAAAATTTGGTTCTTATGAGTTTCGCCCTAGGTTGATAGAGATGGTCCAAAACCATACATTCTTAGGAGAATTAGACGAAAATCCTTTCCTTCATCTCCAAACTTTTGAGGAGACATGTAAATGCCTCCATATTGAAGGCATGTCTCACGAAACTATCTGGCTGGGACGCTCTTCCCATTCTCTTTGAAAGGAAAAGCTCGCCGGTGGTACAAATGTAAAATAAAAGAAAGAATGGGTGGCAATTGGGAAACTTGCTTAAATGAATTGCAATGCGATTTCTTTCCCATGTCCAAACTAGTTAACTTTAGGCTCTCAATCCTATCCTCTAAACAAAATGATAATGAATCTTTGAGTGCCTATTGGGAACGATATGATCTTCTTTCCAAATCTGGACCTAATCTCGCCATACTGGACCATGTTCTAATTCAACATTTTTATATTGGTCCGAATAGAAAATCGAGAAAACATTTGAACACCTGTGCGAATGGATCTTTCATTCACCATTCAATCCCCCGAATGCATTCTTTGTCTTAAATAAAATAGTGGAAAACAAGGAGGATGATCCAACTGCAGGGAAAAATTTAAAAATAAAAGAAATAATATAAGAAGAAAGATTAGTCAACCCAATTCTATTCCAAATTCTTTACAAACTCCGGCTAATCCAGGAACCTTTAGAAGAACCGAGAGGTCACTTCGATCTCTCGACTTCTTACTTGATATCGAGGATGATCTCTTTCTGCATTATGGAAACACCTCGAGATATTGATTAAAATCTCGAGAAGACTAGAACATCACAATCTTATCCTTTAGATCCTTCGATTTGACACATTTAAAAGGAACCACGAAGAGCTTGTCTCAATCATAAGTAGCGAATGGACGTAAGAATCGAGCTTTCCCGATGATGTAATCCGTTTGGATTCACCTTCTATACCTATTCGTTGCCAAATCGATAAAGACCCTTTTGACGCTCTTTACAATCCTGTTGTGGGAATAAACATCATGGCATTATCCTTTGCTCATGAACTTCTCAAAAACATGCCATTAAGTCCCACTACAAAATTGTTACTAAGCCCTTCGGGACAAATTGTTCAAAGCTCGGGGAATTCTTTATGTCTTACCAATCAAGGTTAATAACACCATGGTGCATCTTAGCTTCTATATCTTTGATATCATGGAGTTTGACCTGCTGATAGGACAACCAATAGAAAGGCTTACTTTTAAAGGACAACAAAGAGGAGACTTAGACTTTCAGCTAGACAAAGATCTTAAATTTTCATTACCTATAGTCCAAGCCATTCATGCTAAAAACCGAGTCTTGTCCGAACCGGACCTATGGAGGAAGTTAAAAGAGGCCATTTGTAGAATATTTTGTGGAGTCTAATCAAGAAGACGATTCAGAATTTTTCATTGAGGAAGAGGATGAAAATCCTACTACTTGAGTAACCTCTAGATGAATTTGAGAACCCACCTAGACCTCCTATTGAACTTAAACCTTTACCATCGTGCCTCACTTATGCTTTCCTAAATCAAGATCCGAGTCTCCGGTGATCATAAATGATAAACTTACTTGCAACGGACTCTCGCCGATAATCGTCTTAGAAAAACATCGCCAAATTTTAGGCTACGCACTCGATGATTTAAAAGGAATTAGTCTGCTCTCCGCACTCATCGTATTCCTACAGATCCGGATATACCCCCATCTATAGAACCTCAAAGAAGACTCAATAATGTGATGAGAGATGTAGTTAAAAAGGAAGTTCTTAAGTTGTTACACGTGGGGATTTATATATCCTCGTGCCACATAGCGAGTGGGTAAGTCCTGTACAAGTTGTGCCTAAGAAAGGAGGCATGACAAAGGTTGTTAAAAAATGATAAAAATGAATTAATTCTTCAAAGAAGCATGGGATGGAGAATGTGCATAGATTATAGAAAACTAAACAAGGCCACAAGGAAAGATCATTTTCCATTGCCTTTCATTGATGAGATGTTAGAGCGATTGGCAAAACATTCTTACTTTTGTTTCCTTGACGGATATTCAGGTATCACCAAATCTCAATCCATCCTAATGATCAAAGCAAAACCACTTTTACATGCCCATATGGAACTTATGCTTATAGAAGAATGTCTTTTGGGTTATGTAATGCACCTGCTTCTTTTCAAAGATGTATGATGTCTATATTTTAAAATGATTGAAGAGATTATGAAAGTTTTCATGGATGATTTTTCTGTTTATGGAAAAACTTTTGATGATTGTCTAGAAAACTTAGATAGGGTTTTGCAAAAATATGAGGAAAAAGCACTTAGTCCTTAATTGGGAAAAATGTCATTTTATGGTTAGAGAAGGAATAGTGCTTGGTCATCTTATTTTTAAAAGGGGAATAGAGGTTGATAAAGCAAAAATAGAAGTTATAGAACAGATTACCTCCCCACCGTGAATATTGAAGGGATACGAAGTTTTCTAGGCCATCTTGGTTTTCTATCGTAGATTCATAAAAGATTTTTCACATATTGCTAGACCATCGACCAGTTTGTTAGCCAAGGATGCTCCCTTTGTTTTTGATGATGCTTGTTTGTTTTTGATGATGCTTGTCTAAAAGCTTTTGAAACTTTGAAAAAGGCTCTTGTTTCTCGCACCAATTATTCAACCCCCCGATTGGTCTTTGCCTTTTGAAATTATGTGTGATGCCAGTGATTATGCTATGGGGGCAAAGTGTTAGGGGCAAACTAAAGACAAGAAACATAATGCTATTGCTTATGCTAGTAAAACTTTGATTTGGACCACAACTTAATTATGCTACCACCGAGAAAGAGTTGCTAGCTTGAGTTGTTTATGCTATAGATAAGTTCGGATCTTACTTGGTAGGAGCTAAAGTAATTGTTGACAACGATCATCTTTGCTTTGAAATATTTGCTCACCAAGAAAGATGCTAAACCTCGTTTGATAAGATGAATTTTGTTACTCCAAGAGTTTGATTTAGAAATTAAAGATAAGAAAGGAGTAGAAAATTCTGTTGCGATCATTTGTCAAGAATGCACTTTGAAAAACCAAATGAATTGCCTATTAATCGACTCACTCGGGGGACGATATGTTTTATCGGATAACCCATACCGATCCCCGGTATGCGAGATCTTGTTAATTTTATGGTTGCGGCATATGTAGCACCAAGGGCGAGATAAGAAGAAGCTTATGTATGAGAGTCGTCACCACCTATGGGATGAGCCATATCTCTTTGAGTATGCTCGATGGGCTACTCGTAAGATGTGTGCCAAATGAAGAAGGACTTGGATCATTGAAAGATGTCACTCATCACCATATGGAGGTCATTATGGGGCATTCGAGAACACATGCAAAGATTTGGCAAGCGAGGATTTTTCGGCCAACCATGTATCAAGACACAAAAGATTTTATCCAGAAGATGTGGAGCTTGTCGGAGGCACGGAAATATAAACGCAAGAGATGCTATGCCTCTAACAACCAATCTCCAAATAGAGCTCTTTGATGTCCGGGGAATTGATTACATGGGACCATTCAAAAATTCAGAAATTATGAACATATCCTAGTAGCGGTGGATTATGTTTCAAAATGGGTAGAAGCTTTGCCATGCAAAAACAACAAATGGTAGAAGTTCAATCAAGATGTTTGAAGAAACTATATTCCCAAGATTTGGAGTATCCCGAATGGTAATTAGTGACGGAGGAAGCCACTTCATTGATAGAACATTCCGGCGGTATTTATTGAAACATGGAGTTCGTCACAACATTGCTACAGCTTACCACCCTCAAACAAGTGGGCAAGCGAGAGACTTCAAATAAGCAAATCAAGAACATCTTACAAAAACAGTTGAAGAAATGGGGACTAAATGGAAGGATAGACTTCCGGAAGCACTATAGGCATACGGGACAGCTTATAAAACACCAAGTGGAATGACACCTTATCAACTTGTTTATGGAAAAACCTGTCATTTGCTGTAGAACTTGAGTTCAAGGCTCCTTTGGGCAATCAAGAGATGGAATATGAATCTTGATTGCGGGAGTTCGAGAGAAAGATGCGCTTGTCGAATTGGAGGAATGGAGAGAGAAGGCTTATCATAATGCCAAGATCTACAAAGAGAGAACCAAGAGATGGCATGACAAGAAGATTAAGATAAAGACTTTCACTCCAGGAGATCGGGTATTACTCTTTAATTCCGGTGGTAAAATTATTAGGGCATGGAAAACTTGAGCAAGTGGGAAGGACCTTTAAAGGTAGTAAATTCATCATCACATGGTGCAATCACTCTTCAAGACTCAGAAGGTAAGTTATTCAAGGTAAATGGCCAACGTCTTAAAATTTTCTATGAGCCCGATAAGCCCGATGAATTAAATAAATTAAATGAAATAAATGAAATAGGCTTTATGATTTATCCAAACCAAGGGAATTAATTTTCGTAGAACTTATTTTTGTGGGCCAAAGGTAAAAAGCATTACAACGAGAATAGGGATATTAGGTCGTAGGAAAAAGGATGGAGCCACGGTGCATCCAGCACCGGGGCGGCGTCTGAATGGGCTGGCGGCCGCCACCGGCACCTCCTCTCATTTCCATCTTTGTCCAGGGAATACTCTAGAGCTTGCCCATTGTAATGACGAACATTCTAGAGTCATTTACGTAGGAAAGTATTGTGAGCCTTTCCATCCTATTCCATGAACCTCTGCCTATATAAACGAGCCCCATCTGATCATTTAATCTCATCTTATTCATCCTCCATTAAGACCGACGACCAGCACCACCTATTTTCACCATGAAGAACACCGAGACCCGTATGGTGGTCTATGACCCAGCAGCTGCCTCATCCACTCCATCCACCTCCACAGCTATCGTCCCTTATGTGCCTAAACCATTGGCCATTGTCAACCCACCACCTTCGGATCCTAAGCTTACTCGTGGGCAATTGAATGTCAAGAGCTTCTTTGGCTGCACATCGTGAGATTAGCTACATCTCTAGACGTGTGGATGCTTTGGAGAAAGCCAATGAAGTGATAGTTACGAAGATGGGAGTTCTCGGCGCATCCTGAATAGGCTTACTAGGGATATGTAAGATGCTCGAGATTATAAGAGCACTCATCGAGTCAGTTATCAAGTCAAATTTGCTTCGAGTTAAATTAGAGTTTCGAGTCAAGTTTTATCTATCGAGTCAAGATTGTGAGTTAAGTTTGGTTTAAATAAATAAAGAGTGCTCTTGCTTTAATAAATTGTTTATCCATTATCTCAGTTTTATTTTCTATATATTTCTTTTGTATATGTTTTCTTGTCTCCACCATGTTTTTGGATGAAGGATAATAAAGGATAGTGTGGGGAGACAATACGAACATCAAGAACAACGAAATCGCCCGAAAAGCGAAGCAAAACAATAAATACTGTAACGAAGATCCAACACGACGAAGTTCGGGCCAAGGAAGCGGCGGGGGCTCGGCGGCCGCTAGGCTACCTCCTCCCCTCGACTTCAAATTTCTTCGACTCTCGGTTTGATCTCCGAACTTTGCTTTAGTTTACATTTTGGCTTACATTGCTCGGTTTCGAAACTTTTGCGATATGCTAAATAATAAAAAGAATAAAATATGTTGATATGATTTATTCAAAGTTAGATTCACATAATACTTTCTCATGGTTAGATTAATTGCCGTTGAAAAATAATAAAGATCCCAAGTTGCTTAAAGTTGTTGTGAAATTTGAGATAGAAGATTAATGAGAACTTAATTCTTGATATCTTTTCTTTGGAGAATTTATTTGAAAATATAAATTTGATAGCTTCACTTCATCTTTGTGGTAAATATTATATCCTACTAAAGCCATGCTATAAATATTAAAACCAACAATAAGCTATTTGCTTTGTGTTGAGCTTTGTCAAAATTCGTGACCCAAGTTGAGAGACTTGTCATGTTCTAAAGATCAAGATCACGTACACTCATTGTTTTTATTAAATTATTGATATGCTCCAGTTGTTGATCTCTCTAAATTTAATAAATAATTTTTGTACAGCAAGGCATGGGCTATGCAAAAAAATAGTATGTAAGAAAAAAAAAAGAAGAAGAGAAAGAAAGAAAAGAAAATAAAAATAAATAAAGATGAAAAATGGACAAGTGTCCGAGGGAGAGTAGAACCCACATCTTTAAAGAGAGGAAATAAAAAGACAAAAGTCTAGGCGAGCAAAGCCCACCTCTCAAAAGAAAAATAAAGATAGCCCATGATCTTGTTTGCAAAAATATTTATTTCAAAAGAGAGAAATAAGAGCATAGTAGAATTAGCACACACATGCACATCTTGATCTAAGAGGATGTCTCTCCTTGGATCCGGCTTTGACGTTGCAAATACATGCAAGGTAAGTATGCTACATCCTTGACAAACACGAAACTCGGATACTGACTTTAGAAGTAAATATGTTAATTACATGTGCTTTGTGAGGATCCAAAAATACTACATATATTTATTGAGTGATTTGAGAGTACCACGGAAGAATGAAGTAAGCTATGTTTCTTTTCAAAAATCATTGCAAAAACTCGGTGATTTGATTGAAGGAATAAGGTACTCTATTTCAACTATCTTATTTCTCAACTACTTAAAGTTCTTGCTAAGATTAGTAAAAATATAAGTTTGATCATGAGATTGTTTTATGCTTACTTGTCTTGCAACTTTGTTATAACCATCCTTTTATCGAGACGAGTAAAAGCCTAAGTGTGGGGAGCTTGTTGACACCTCTTAAGCTCTATTTTTATGTGTCAACTAAACATATAATAAGGTTATAAAATGAATAAAAGCATAGAATAGGTATTTTACTAACACAGTTCCACAAGTTTTGGTGATTTATATCTTTTTCGGGGACTTGACAGGGTAAATGCTTAGGAAAACTTCGGAGAAAACCCCCAAATAATAAGAAGATTTACCTTTGGTGAATTTCGATCTAAAAAGTGAACTAAAACATTCTAGAAGACACGAGAAGACACCGGGAAGAACGGCGGCTGAGCCCACCATGGCTGGCGGCCGGTGAAGATTGGGCGGCCACCGAGGTGGGACCCACTTGTCGGCCTCATCTTCTTAGGTCGGTTTCAAACCGACTTTGAGGTTGTATCTACACCGTTATTGAAGGTCGGTTTGATCCAAGGGTCGCATTCATCGGCCCACGACTATATAAGGATGATCCTATCTCTGGCCTCAGGCATGAAAATCATTATTCATCAGACTCGACTCTGATCATAGCTAGAGCTATACCTCTCTAATTAGAAGAGCTAAGATCAAGTTGAGAGAGATTAGTAGAAAGTTGAGAGATAGATCAAAGAACTTAATTAGAGTTCTAGATCTGTTCTTGAGAGATAGAAAGTAGAGTTGAGGAGAAGAAAGGGGAAGTACCGGATGCGGTCGGTGACTCCTCTACGCTTGTACCTCCGGGATCAAAGGCTTCATTGCACTTGATCTTGAGACTTCTTTGGTGGATCAACCTTATATTTGAGTAAGTTCACTTGTTTATATTTCTTTCGGTTTTACGACTCATTAGAGTACTTTGATTCTTGTCGCTCTTGAATTAAAGTTGTTACCCCTAGTGCAAATGCGGTGTTTGGACTAGATAACTCGTAAATACACCCCCGCCGGGCGTGGTAGATCGTGGTAGTGACGGTACCATTGATTCCTTTGGACTCCACTTCCCGTAGGATAGGACACGTGGGACCTAGTTCTTTGGAGGAATAGTAAGTTTCATCCTTACTTTCCTTTGAGTACGTCCCCATTAAGAAATATCTTCAAGCCTTACAAGGATATAAACTAGACAACCATAGAAATCTTCTCACATTTTATCGAACTCCGGTTCCTTTCTATTATCTCGGGGATTAGTTTTGTCTCACTACCCTCACACCATTCTCCTGTGGATTCGATATTTAAAACCCTCTCGGGTGAAGTGCTCATTGTTTACGTTAAACTTGCGGACTATACAAATTATAAATAATTACGTGGGATAACTTTTACCAATAGTCACTCGTAGGATCTTTGACCTTGATAACTTGAGGTGGGGCACCTCCCCTATGTCAAAGCACATGTCAATCCACTTCAACTTTTGTTGGTGAGGATCACTTGTGGAACCACCATTGATGTACTAGATATTGCTTGACTTGAATATCACGTGAAGAAATACCATGTGTAAAGATGAGGTAATATTCTAGTCATATCTTTAAAACTTTCAATGTGGATGCCACTTGGAAGAGATTTGTCAATTGCAACCCATTCTTGAACTAGATTATTTCCATGAGCTTCTTTCTTGTTGACTTGAACTAAATGATTCTCCTAAGTTTCCAAGTCCGGTTTGATCCAATGACAAGCTTTCTTCACACCTTATACAAGAGTTATCTTGCCAATATTGTACTTGTCACTTAAGAAAATTCCAAAATAGATCAAGTACTTGGGATCACTAGCTCATGAACAAATTCATATACAAACCACTAGATCATATAATCAATCAAGCAATAGTGGTAGCAATGAATTTAAAACGTTCATTTATCATGCATGATCCTAATAAGCATGTACTATATGCACTAATCGCATACTAGTAAGGGATAAAATGATCATACACATTACAATGATACCTTTGCTATCATGGAGTAGAGGATAGTCAATATGATTCCAATTTCGCTCTGCAATAGCAATGTGAAGTCCATTTATATAACTTGGTGAAGTCAAAATATACCAATTTGAATTCCATGCTTCACCCATATGAATTGAAAACCACTAATGATCAAGTGCACTTCTTGTTATGGTTGGCTTGCTTCTATTATTGATCTTTGCTTGCATGAGAGAATACCACTTGAATCTTGCATTAAATATCTCTCTACTTGAGTGTTGCTTGCTCTCTTTTGATCAATCCTTTTGATTTCTACAACTAAGCATCTTGAATATCCCTAGATCATCACTTCCATGTTGGCCCTTCAAGTATCCCCACTTGTCAATCCCACTCATGGGCGGCACGCCCTCTCTAGGGAGAAGTGATCTCATCAAGAACTATCCTTGACACTCACTTGAATTGAATTTGATTGATTGATCCAAGTGATGGACTTGATATGATGAGTAATCTTGAGATCTTCTTTAAGTCCTTTTCTTTCTTCTTGAAGAGATACCATGATCATTTAAACTCAAACTTGTCTCTCCATCTTGAGCTTGGTCTTGATCTCCAACTTGAGTACTAGATGTGTACAAAGTACACTCCCCCCAAATCAATGGCTTTTGTACTCATTGCTTGTCATGCTTCTAACTCAATTCAAAACCAAACTTAGGTGTCTCAAACACTTATAAACAAGATTCCAACTCGAGGACCTTTCAATCAAAGTGACTCTTGATCAATCCGATAATTGTCACTTTTTCGGCAGATTTTGTTCATCTCAAAGGATAGTCCATAACTCCCAATGTACATGTTGAAATGCCACAAAATTTGGTGGAGATGTGCAACACTCAGTAGTCTAGCAGCCATAAAAATTTGAGCTTCAAAGTCCTTATGGCTACCAGATTTCACACCTTTCCACACTACTACATGCTGAAAACTGCTGCAACATAGCTCACAAGTGCCACTCCAAAACTGAAGTATCCCTTGCTCTATCATCATGAAATTTTTACAGCAACTTCTACCATAAGTATTGAGCATGCATACCAAATTTCAAGCCATTCCAATAAGATTTGATCATCCAAACATGGCTATCATCACAGCTCACTCAGATTTTTACAATAGTGGACATATTTGAGCAATTGAGCTATGCTTCAACAATTTGAATCAAACTTGATGCTAACTTGTTTGAATACTCTCACAAGACATATATCCATTGAAATCACATATTAAAGGTCATCTCATGATCATATCCATTCAAACCAACTCAAATTTGACTACTAAGCATTTGAACCATTTAAGCATCTCATAGCAAGCAACATATGCATATATATCCAATTCAATCATCTTATATGCACCCAAATATATGTGATCAACTAGGAGTATACCTTTATAGATCATGATCATCACATAGCAAGCTTCATCATAGATATTTTGCAAGCCTTCAAATATTCCAATGAATTACCACAACTTGAAATATAGCACTTGTATGTTGTAGCACTTGGACTTCACTTGTCATGACTTGGCATTGGGATAAGAATAGCAATAAGCTTCAATACTT
The DNA here is from genome assembly GCA_015847255.1 of Hyparrhenia diplandra. NCBI lineage: Eukaryota > Viridiplantae > Streptophyta > Magnoliopsida > Poales > Poaceae > Hyparrhenia > Hyparrhenia diplandra. The sequence continues at coordinate 196,494 of JADLZK010002438.1, forward strand.
GACTCAATAAAATGATGAACAATGTGAACTCAATTGAATCAAGCCTCCAATGCCATGGTACCTACAAACAATCATCCACTTTTTGATAGTACCCAAACTTGTTTTGGGTCCTCTCAAATTAGGTGCAACATACTTAGGCAAAGCCTTAGTATGAGTAGCGGGATGTTTTGTAATAGTAACCGAAGAGGTACCATTGTTATCCTTTCTAAGCATAGTATCATTATCAATTGAAATGGGCTTAGAATTTTCACCTAGGGGACATGAATGAGCCATGTGTCCCCTTTCCCCGGCATAAGTAGCATCTTCTCTTTTGTTGAGCCTTGTCTACCTTGCTCAATTGATGCTTCTCATTGCCTTGCTTCAACTTGTTTGCTTGAGCCTTCTTCTCAAGCTTGTTTGGACAACCCGAAGCTAGGTGGCCCAATATATTACACTCACGGCACTTGATGTGAGGCAAATCTTTCTTCTCAACTTGATTCTTGCTCATCATCTTGGCATCTTGGATATGAGTTGGATGCCTTGCATAACCTCTTCCACCCCTTCTTGTTTTCTTCTTCATCTTCAAGTTATCAACTTTAGCTTGATGGTTGATCTTGACTTGATCTTGGGGCTTCGGTTGAGGCTTTTCTTGTTGCTTCAACTTGAGCTTTTCATCATTTTGACAAGCCTTTGCGAGGTGTCCCATTTTATGGCATCGATAGCACATGACATGAGATAGCTTTTCTATCTTCTTGGCTTCTTTACTTTTCTTCTTTTTTTTCATCCTTGGTCATTCCACCCTTGAATCCAAGTCCATGCCTCTTGCCATAGCTTCTTTGAGTCTTCAATATGTGCTCAAAGGTGACTGGTGAATTGTAGCACCTTTGTAGCTTGGCAAGCAAATTCTTCAATTCTCTTTTCAGCTTATTGTTCTCCTTCAAAAGGTTAGTCTCACAAGACATAGAAGTAGAACAATCATCTAAATAAGAAAAACATGGCATAGCAAGAAAATCATCACAAGAGGTGGATACATGCTTCTTGCCTACATCACAAGGGTTAGCACAAATATGTGATTGATCATTTGACCCAAGTGATGAGCTCTCACTAGTTTTATATTTTTCATTTGAAAGCATCTTAGTGAGTAAAGCATGGTCTTGTACCAAATCATGTGAACAAGTAGTAACATAAAGTAGATGCTCTTGTTGTTCACATGTTTTTTTAGAAAAGCGATTTCATTTTCCAATTTCAAAGTTTTTGCTTTCTCATTTTCTAAAGACATGGTCATGCTAGCAAGTCTACTAACAAGCTCATCATAAGAATCAACATGATCAATCACAATGTCATTTGATACCTTTGTGTCACCTAGTGACATGAGACAATGTGTCGAAGTAGTAGATGGGCTTGTGGTAGCATTATCAACCGAGCATGAACCATCATCATTGCCATCAAGTGTGCTTGAGGTAGAGTCATCGCTTGCAACACTTGAAGCATCATCATCATCCTTGTCAAGTGAGCTTGGTGTAGGAAAATCATCAACACTTGACCATGAGGTGGAGCAAGCTTCCACAATCACCGAATTGTGCTCATCACTCTCATGAACCACCACATTTGATGCCTCATCCTCAAACTTGCCATCATCCCAAGTGGAGGCATCACCAAAGGTTCTCTTGATGGATTCCCACAACATATGTGCGGAACTCTTGATGTTCACCTTGTCATGCAACTCAAAACTCAAAGCATCGAGTAAATAACTATAAGCATTAAAATCAAGATCAAATAGGACTTTTTGAGTTTTGGATAAATTTATATGGTCCATGACAAGATTGAGACCACCAAGTGACAACCCACCAAACCTTAGGTCCCATGGCACGAAAATGATCAAGCATATGGTGTTTCCACCGGTGCAAAGTGTGTGCCATCAAAAATATGTGTGTCACTCAAACAAGCATGATCTAGCCCACTAGTCACCATCCTCTCTGGTCGGTAAAGACCACTAAATGAGAGACCACGGCTCGATACCATGTGTAGGGCCGAGATGGGGACTAGAGGGGGGTGAATAGTCCTTTCTAAAACTAATTGCGCCCGGCTAAACAAATATGATGCGGAATTGAAACTATTCGTTTAGCCAAGACTTCACCCCTCTAGCTATGACTCTAAATCACCTCACAAAAGATCCTACACAAAGCAAATGAGGTGATAAGCCTAGCTTGAGCTCCTACCCGTTTCTATTGCAAGGTCACACAAACCTAAGCACTAGTACTTCAAACAAGGGTGAGCTCCTACACAATTCTAATGAGCAAAAGCACAAAGCCAACCTAAGCTCACTAGATGCACAATGGATAAGGCGACACACGCCTAACCCAAAGGCTCAAATTACTTAGCTACACAAACTACGCAAAGCAATTAAACAAACTACACAAGCTAGTAATTGCAAGAGCAACTCCACAAGCACAAGCACAAGGTATAAATGAATGTAAATACAAAGCTTGTGATTTGGAGAATGCAAACCACCGAGAAGAGTAGACAAGTTGACACCGGGGATTTTTTACCGAGGTATCGGGAAGCTTGCCAACTTCCCCCTACTCCTCGTTGTGTCGACCAACACCTTGGGTGGTTCCTTCGGTGTTTCACCTAGATGGTTCTTCGGTGTGATCCCAAATCACTTGCCCCTCAAGGCACCGCAAGACACCACTCTCAAGTGAGCCTATCAAGGCACCGCGATTGAACCCACACTCACAAGTGAGGTAACTCAAAGACACGCTCTAGTAGTGTTGCTCTTCACGATCCCCGTGAGGTGAGCACGAACCTCTCACAAATCCTCCTCAGGAGCACCGCACAATCTTCCTTGCAAGCTTCAACGGAGTCTCTTGCCACCAAGCTGTCTAGGAGGTGGCAACCTCCAAGAGAAACAAGCACACCGACTTGTAACACGATCACCTAGTGCCACACGATGCAATCTCTCAAAGTAATCGCACTAGAATCGCTCACTCACTCAATCGGATGAACACTATCAAGTTAGAGTGAGTTGGGAGGGCTCTCTAGCACCACAACATAAGCCACTAGGGCCCAAGTGTGCTCAAGCACCAAACAAGTCGGGTATGTGGTGTATAAATAGCCCAAACCGAGAAACTAGCCGTTGGGGGCGAGAACTCACTTATTACCTTTGATGGCGGGGACGCGCCAGCGCTTGCCCGCCGGACGCGCCAGCGCTTGCGCCGACGCACCAGGCGCAGCCCCGGACGCGGTCCAGAGAGGGTGTAAACCGATCGACCCGCCGGACGCAAAACAACAAGCGCCGGACGCGTCCTACGCTAGTCTCAGCGTCCGGCGCTGTTGTCAGCCCGACCAACGCCCGATCAAACGTCCATAACTCTTTCATCCGAACTTCGTTTTCGATGATCTTGGACTCTATGGAAAGCTAACTCAGAGGGCTACACAACCCACATGGTTACTTGATCCAAAGCTCAATGGATCAAAGCAGTATTCCACTCCAAAGTCAGTACTAGTGTCCGAGAAACACCGAAACAACTTCTCCTCTGCAAATGTGCCAACACCACCAAGTGTATATCACCATGTGCATATGTGTTAGCATTTTCACAATCATTTTCAAAGGAATTTTCTCTTGATCTCACCACACCACTCGATCCTAACACATTGCAAAGTTAGATCGCATAAGTGGCACTAGATGACCGATATGCAAACAAGTTTGCCCCTCTTGATAGTACGGCCATCTATCCTAAACCCGGTCATAAACTTCTCTAAGCTCCTCATGACCAGCGAAATGAAATGCCCTATAGGTTATACCTTTGCCTTGCGCATTTCTATTTCGCTCCATCTTCAAGTGTCGATGCAACCAATGCACCAACACGATCAAGAATGATATGATCCACTCCATATCATCACATGACCTTCTTGGTCCATCGATCTTGAACTCACTTGCTCTTCACCGTTGTGTCGGTCCGTCTGCGCCAAGTCTTGCCCAAGCTTCACCGCCTCGCGGTCCATGACTTCAAAGCCTCGACTTGCCCTTCACACTTGCAACCGGTCCATCAAGCCAAGTCTTGTCTTGATCTTCACCATGCACCTTGGTCACATGACTCCATGTCATGTCTCATATGCAATAAAGCTCCTTTATTGCATCAAACACATGTGAACTAATCTCCTGTGTATTATCTCAATCACATATTATTAGTTCACCTAATGTTGACACTCAATTACCAAAAAGCACAAGGGACCTTTCACTAGGTTGGCCTTGGGGGTCGGCGTTTCTCGCGATCAATGTTCTATCAATGTTGTATGTTACTTACATCTTATTATCAATTAAAACCGGCTTGCCGAATCTTAAAAAACAAAGAGGCGGTGAAAATCAATCAAAAGCACATATGGATACATGCTTTGAAAGAATTGGAAGAGAAATCTTCCAAGTGCTACAACCAAGCGTGAGAGCCAATTGTTCTTCCGGCCAAAGTTTCACACGGCCGTGTTGCGCAGGGGGGGGGGGAGGGCGGCGACGACGACGCTGGGAAGGGCGGCTGCCCTAGGGCGGCAGCCGCACATGGGGGGGGACGGCGACGTCGGCGGGGGAGGAGGTGGGGGCGTTGAGGCTAGAGAGTCGGAATATTTTCCTTTATTGCTTGCCCCTAAAAGATTATATATCCCTTGTTTATATAGCCCTCCTATGGGACTTGTATCTCAAGCAATGTCTGAAGGTTTCCTTATATTTTTGGAATACCTTTTACAAGCAATCTCTTATTCTTTTCCTAATAGGAGACTCCCTTAGAGATTGAGAATATCTCCTTCACACCAAAAGTCCTAATCCTAACACGATTCGACGATGACGTGGAGAGGGAGAGGAGGGGTGGCGGCGCAGCCCCCTCCTACGCTCGTGCATGCCTCCCCCCTCTAGGGGTCGGCCGGGCCGGTTGGGACGCCCTGGCTCCCTCTAGGCTGGCCCAATCCTATACTGTGATACAAAGGCGCCAGTTTTTTTTTGACACAAACAATACTTTATTTTTTAGCAGCAAACTGCTGCAATAAGTTTACATATATATATCAAGAGTTACATCGTTAAGCACTCTCTGGAGGTCACAGCTAGTAGCATGATTATGATTGAAACATGTTACATCGATGGGACCTTGGTTTACAATGGCATGCCCGAAAGCTTGTTTTGCTAAAGAGTGCGCCATTTCATTTTGGTTCCGATCAATCTTGATCACATTAACGTCCCTGTTGTTGACTCATTGATGAACCTCTGGGTGAAAGGCAGAATTCTCCAGTCTGGAGGAGATTCATGCCTTGTTGAAGAGATAAAATTAGCTATGACCTGGTTGTCTGTGTAGAATGACATCTGTTACAGCTGGAGTCGCTTTGCAATGTTGGTTGCGAGTGCAAGTGATGTAGATTCCTCCATCAGTACTGAAGTACAGTTATTGACCTGTGCTTGAATGTAAAAGTTGTGTTGTCTTTGAGAGTCTTCAATGTAGACCCCAAGACCTGCTGTTTGGGGTTCTTTGGGCTCTTTGGTCGAGAAGATATTGAAGCATTAGTGAAGCATTTGACGATAAAGCCTGATGCCTCGGGCATGGTATGTCCCTCGTTCACCTATCGTCATTGTCGTAGGCTAATTCGATGCTCGGTGAGCTAAAGGCCGTTAGTTTGGATTTGGTCACCTACAAATTGGACATTTGTTATGCGTAAAAGTATCACAAGGCTCCAAGGAGCCATTGCCTTTCAGTGATTTGTTAGCTAAGACGGTTTGCGGGCCACTTTTATGTCACCCCGAATAACGTGATGAACCTATGAGATGGAGCATCTCTTTTGTGCGAATCGAAGATCATTTTCGGCACACAATATGTGCCAAAGTGTTGTCACAATCTGTGCAATTTAGTTTCTAATGTTCCGGAGTCACAATCATCTTCAACGCCTTCTAAATGCCTTCTGTTCACAAGGGAGCAAAGAAGATTTCTAGGGAGGGTTAGCGGAGAACCACACCACCCTCAAAAGACGGAAAGATGGAAAAAAGAGGTGAGAGTCATTTTCATTCTTTTCCACAATATGTGTAGTTTTTGTCAATCTTGGACTAGAGATTCCCTGCTCTTTGACATGTGGCAATGGCGTTTTCGATCAATCTCCAAACAAAAGCTTTAATGTTAGGGGAATAATTTTATGTTTCCAAACCCCGTGTAGAATAAGTAAGGCCTCGGATGAAACACTTTCGGTTCTTGAGTTTGGTAGATGAACGCATTTGGTTGTTAAGAAATCTAAAAGCATCTTTGGTTGTACAAATCACCTTTTGAAGAGTGAGCCCACTTAATCATGTCATTTTTAGAGGATGGGGACAAGTAACAATGCTATTTATAGAAGTTGTAGCTTCATTGTCAAAAATTTTATGAATTAAATTTGAATCCGAAGTAAGGGGTATCGGGTTTCCAAAGCTCATAAATATTTTCAGGAAGTTTTCGTACAGCTTAAAGGCAAATTAAGGTGATCTGTGGATTTCTTTCCAAATAGAACACCATGGAGTTGACCATATATTAGAATTACCTTTATGAATTTGGATAGTCAATTTGTTTATTAGAATATCCTTAATACTCATTATGGATGAACAGAAAGCAGATTTGGTATGACTGTTGTCAGCCCTCCAAAAAGTGGTATTAGGATGGTATTTTGACTTAAGAATCGCTAAAAGGAACTCATTCTTACCGGTTGCAATTTTCCAGGCAACATTTAGGAGAAGGCTCCCTATTCATTGTTAGCAGTGTCTCTAATCCCAAGTCCACCTTCTTTCTTTGACCTGCATATATCTTTCCAACACCTAAAATGAAAGGAGGACGTGCCATTTTCTTCCTGTACACCAAACCACCAAAATCGCTTTATAATAGATGTGACTTTTGCAACAAATTTCTTCGAAAATAAAATTGTGGTCATGTAGTAGATAGGGATGGAAGACAACATAGAGTTGATGTAAGCTAATATTCTGCATGATTGAGTTTGCATGATTTTAGATTGGTTAGTTTAGCTTTGAACTTGTTAATAATGAAATTGCAAGCTTTGTTCCTATGGCTATGGTTGAAAATGAGAGGATAACCAAGATAAAGTGAGTTAGGAGCTAAATCGAGATAGGGAAGACACTTTTAACTTCAAGCTTACCGTTAGCATCCACATTCTTGCTAAACAAAATTGAAGACTTGGCTAGGTTGGGTGTTTGTCCTGAAGCTGCACAGAAGGATTGAAGGGTGGTATTTATCCCGCTTGCCTCTTACTTTGTTGCTTGACCTCATATGATGAGATCATCTACAAACATTAAGGAATGTATACTGAGGACAATTTGGGCCAAGCATAATACCTGTATGTGAAATCTCATGTTTGGTTTTGGAAATTGATGACACACTTGTTATGCTAATCCTTTGCTCTAAGTGTGACTTAAGAGATAGGATTGCATGGATGACGTGGAGCATGATGATCATGAACATGGACGATGTTGATGGACATGATGGATCGTCAAGCTTCGGATTGTGGGGTGTGGAGGGAACCCCGGAGATCAAGGCAAAGGTATACTTGATAGGGTTTTCTTTCGGTGATCAAGACACGATAGAGCGTGTGATCACATTATAGGCTAGATGGCCGACTATCAAGAGGGGATGCCGCGACTAATCCTTTGGTGAAGTGCTTCTAGGTCCAATTGACTTGCATATTGCATTTAGGACATGGGAGCACTAACTTCGTTCTTGCCTAATCGATCGACATGCTAACATACTTGATAACGTGATCATCTTCGACGTGTTGGCAACTTGAGGCAAGAAGCGAAGCAAGGTTGAAGCAAAGGCGACAACACAAGGTTGAAATTCGCAGAAGAGGTCGGTAGGAAGCTTGTGGGACTCACGGTCTTTTGACCGGACCGTCTGATCAGTGAGTCCGGTCGGACATACAGAGAGCATGTTTTTGACCTTCGGGCGTGAGATCGACCGGATGGATCACCGGAAGCTTCAACCGGACTCATGAAGATTATTGTCACCGGTGGGTGGTGGGGGCGTTGTCTCTTGTGACCGGACGCACGGTCGAGTGACCGGGACGCTCGACGATTGGACCGGTGCGTCCCGGTCGGGCGAGTCCAGGTCACCCCGTAAACCCCCCAACAGCTCCTTTCTTGAGTGGGCTCTATAAATACTTGGTTGGCCGGGATTTTGAGCTCGCTCTTACACATTTGAACACTCTAACTCTATTGTGAGCTTGTGATACTCCACTCCACTCATCTCTTCATCCAAACTTCGATTCTTTGGTGAGATTGAGAGTGATAGAAGTGCATTGCATTGCTTGATTGCATTTAGAGGCACTTCATCCTTGGAGAAGCCGCGGGATTTCATTTCTCTTGGGAATTTGCTTGGTTCCCTAGCGGCTTGGAGCAAGAGGCGGTGTTGAGCTCGATTGGAGCTTGTTCGAGGCCACACTGGTGGTTTGTGAGGGGTCGTTCCTTACCCCGCGGGAGATTCGCGAAAGGAGCACTAGTGGATTGCTCGTGGCTTGTTTGATCCTCTCTTGTGATCGGTGTGCTTGAGCTCCCACCGGGGATTTGGCACCGGCCATTATGCTTAGCAACCGTCAAGTGAGTGTATCGCCACAACGGGGACTAGCATGCCGGCAAGCACGTGAACCTCGGTGAAAAATCATCGTGTCAATTGTGTGCTTGCTCGTTGGAGATTTCATATTGATCACGGTGATTGGCTTCCACCTCTACACGTCAAAGCGTCGGTATATCGATCACCCTTTCTCTAGCATTTACTTCGATATTCTTGTGTAGACTTGCTTAGGTTTTTTAGTGACTAGAGTAGTTTAGCTCCTAGTGGTCAAATTAGTTAGCTTACCTTGCTCACCTAGGAGTAAACTAGCAACCTAGCACTTGTGTGATATTAGAGATATTAGAATTGTCATACTTGACTTGTGGCTTGCATAGCTAGCTTGTAGCATCGCTCAATTTGGTTCGCCATCTTATTTACTAATCCGTGTGCTTAGTGTTGTTGCTAGAATTTTTAATAGGCTATTCACCCCCTCCCCCCTCTAGCCATTAGGACCTTTCAGTATGTTGTTGTCATGCATGTTCTTTGGAGCCTTATAGATAATTCATTGATAGCAATTACAAAGAGATAGGGAGAAAGAGGACAACCTTGTCTTACCCCACGACTAGGATGGAAAGAGGGAGCTGGTTCACCATTGATGAGAACAAACTGCATGTTGCTGTCATTTGCATGTTGCTGGAGCCTTATAGATAATTCATTGATATATAAAGAGATAGGGAGAAAGAGGACAACCTTGTCTTACCCCACGACTAGGATGGAAAGAGGGAGCTGGTTCACCATTGATGAGAACAGACATAGTGGATGTGGAAATACATTTGTTAATCAAATGAATAAAATGATCTGTGAATCCCTGTCTTTTTAAAGCCTGAACAATGAAGCTTCACTCAATTCGATCAAAAGCTTTAGCTAAGTCACTTTTAAGAAAGAAAGCCTTTTGTTTCCAATTTTTAAGATTAAAACTGTGTATAATTTCTTGAGCAATGATAATGTTAGAAGCAATGTGTCTACCTTGAATGAAAGCTCTCCGAGTAGGATGGATGATATGAGACAAATGCATTTTGATCCTATCGGCTAGGGTCTTAGAAATGATCTTATAAGCCACATCACAAAGACTTATAGGTCTGCGTAGTCTTTAGGAGTTTTAGGATCTTTGATCTTAGGGATTAAAGCAATATACAACAACAACAACAACAACATAGCCTTTAGTCCCAAGCTAGTTGGGGTAGGCTAGAGATGAAACCCATATGAAGCGATTACAAAAGAGCATTAGAAAGGCACAAGACAAAAGGATAAAGATTATGGTAGATAGAAAAGGAAACAAAGTCATGGTTCGGGCACGTTAATAGCTAGCCTCCAAGCGCTCCTATCCAAAGCTAAATCCTTGGAGATATTCCACTCCTTAAGGTCTCGCTTAACCGCCTCGTCCCAAGTCGGTCTAGGTCGGCCTCTACCTCTCTTTACATTATCTACCCGCTCTAGAACTCCACTACGCACCAGGCGCCTCGGGAGGCCTCCGTTGAACATGTCCAAACCATCTCAACCGATGTTGAATCAATTTCTCCTCGATAGGGGCCACCCCGACCCTATCCCGAATATCTTCATTCGAACTCTATCCCTTCTAGTAAGCCCGCAAAAACCAACGCAACATACGCATCTCGGTCACACTTATTTGTTGGACATGTCGCCTTTTTGTAGGCCAACATTTCAACACCATCTGACATCGCCGGGCGAATCGTTGTCCTATAGAACTTCCCTTTTTAGCTTACGTGGTACCCTCTTGTCACATAGGATGCGAAGCTTGGCCGCCACTTTAGCCAACCTCTTTGTGATTCTATGTCTAACATCTTCATCAATGTGTCATCCATCATACGTAGCATAGATCCTAAATACGAAAAAGTATCCTTCTTGGCCACCACTTGTCCATCGGGGTGACATCCCCATCCTCGTGCCTAGTCGGGCTAAAGTCGCACATCATATACTCGGTCTTGGTCCTACTCAATCTGAACCCTTTCGACTCTAGCGTGTGCCTCCACGGCTCCAACTTCCTATGTACCCTGCTCTACTCTCATCCACTAGCACCACATCATCGCCAAAAGAGCATACACCAAGGGATATCACCCTGTATATCCCTTGTAACCTCATCCATCACCGAGTAAATAAATAAGGGCTCGATCGACCCTTGATGTAGTCCTATGTTAATTGGAAAGTCTTTGGTATCGCCATCACATGTTCGAACACATGTAAAATTCGCATCTTTGTACATATCCTTGATGAGGGTAATGTACTTAGTTGGAACTTTGTGTTTTTCTAAGGCCCACCACATGGCGTTTTCGGTACTTTGTCATACGCCTTCGAGGTCAATAAAGACCATGTGCAAGTCCTTCTTACGCTCCCTAAATCTCTCCATCAACTGTCGTACTAAGAAAATCGCCTCCATGGTCGACCTCAGGGCATGAACCCAAATTGGTTTTGAGTCACACTTGTCGGCCTTACCGTGAGGCGATGCTCGATAACCCTCTCCCCACGGCTTCATCGTATGGCTCATCGGCTTAATCCCCGGTAGTTAGTACAACTTTGAACATCTCCCTTATTCTTGAAGATTGGTACTAATATACTTCGCCTCCATTCTTTAGGCATCTTGTTTGACCGAAAAATGAGGTTAAAAAGCTTAGTCGACCATACTACGCTCTCGCTCCCGGACATCTCCACACCTCAATGGGGATGCCATCGGGGCCCATCGCTTTACCTCCCTTCATCCTCTTCAAAGCCTCTCCGATCTCCGCCTCCCGAATTCTCCTCACAAAGCGTCTACAAGTATCGTCAAATGAGTCGTCCAACTCAAAGGTAGGACTATCATTCTCCCCATTGAACGACTTATCGAAGTACTCTCGCCATCGTCCTTGATCTCCTCGTCCTTGGCCGGCGGTCGATCTGTCCCATCCTTGATGCATTTGATTTGGTTTATGTCCCTTGTCTTCCTCTCACGTATCCTAGCGATCCTATAAATGTCCTTCTCCCCTTCCTTCGTGCCTAGCCGTTGGTAAAGGTCATCAAAAGCGACCCTTTGCTACACTCACGGCTCGCTTTGCGGCCCTCTTCGCTATCCTATAGCCCTCGATGTTGGCTGCACTCTTGTCGAGATGGAGGCGCTTGAAGCACTCCTTCTTCTCCTTAATAGCCTTTTGTACCTCGTCGTTTCCACCACCGGGTGTCCTTCGCTTCCTTCTTGCCTCCCTACTCACACCCAACACTTACGAGGCCACCTTCCGTACACATGTTGCCATCTTGAGCCACATGTCGCGTGCGCATCTTCTCCTTCTTCCCAAGGCCCCTCGCCTAGCATCCTCTCCTTAAACGATTGTGCGCTTCCCCTCTAAGCTTCCACCACTTCGTCCTCGTAATCTTGACACGTTTGTCGGTGGGCACGCACCGAAAAACGAAAAGTCCGCCACTACAAGCTTGTGTTGAGGGACCGCACACTCCCCGGTATCACCTTACAATCTAGGCAAGCGGTCCTATCCTCCCTTCTTGCAAGGATAAAGTCGATCGGCTCGAGTGTTGTCCACTACGAGGAAGGTCACTAAATGGGATTCCCTCTTTCTAAAGAGGGTATTCGCTAACAACAAGTCATAGGCCAAAGCAAAATTCAAAACATCCTCCCCTCTTCGTTCCTACTACCGCACTCGAAACCCCGTGTACTCGCTCAAACCCTACATTTGTTGCACCCACATGGCCATTGAGGTCTCCTCCTATAAAGAGTTTCTCACCGATAGGCACAAGTACTAACCATGCTATCTAGGTCCTCCCAAAACCCGACTCTTGGCGCTCTCACTAAGACCTACCCGAGGGGCATAGGCACCGATCACATTCAAGACCGAAGTCTCCAACGACCAATCGGACTAGGATAATCCGATCACCTTGCCTCCTAACGTCCACTACTCCATCCTTAAGGCTCCTATCTATCGGGATACCTACACCATTCCTACCCGATGTTGTCCCCGTGTACCAAAGCTTGAAGCCGGTGCCCTCCACCTCTTTTCGCCTTACGGCCCTTCCATTTGGTCTCCCGAACGCATAGAATATTTACACGCCTCCTAGTTGCCGCATCGACTAGCTCTCTTAACTTACCCGTTAGGGACCCCACGTTCGGCTACCTAGCGAATCCTAGTTGGCTCGGCTAGCTTCCTTACCCTTCGCACCCGTCGAGGAAAGTGCAAAGACCCTTGCTCATTTTTCACTACACCGGGCGCGGATGTAGCGCGCCACTAAGGTTGCGACGACCCGGCCCTTGCTCCTTTGTTCATCGTGCGGGATCACGATACGACGCGCCACTAAGGGGATGGCGACCCGGCCCTTGCCCATTTGACACCACACCCGGGTTCTCGATGTAGGCGTCGCTAAGAGGGTTACGCCCCAACGAATTTCTTATGGGTTTCATATCCATTAGAGTGGTCGGTTTTTCTGCCGGTTCGCCAAACCTAACGCAACCCTCCTCCTTTACCGGGCTTGGGACCGGCTATGTTGAGACGACTCAAGAAAGTCTTCCAGTCAACATAGGTCGGAGTTGGATTAAAGCAATATGAGTCTTATTAATGTCATGTGGCAAGTAAGCATTTTTATAGAAAGTTATGACAACATGAGTAATATCTTTACATGTCCATTCCCATGATGTTTTGTAAAAACCACGCACTTAGACCATCGGGACTTCTTATGATTGTGTGAATCTCCGTTTCATTAGGTGTCGAGTTAGTGAATATATCATTATGTGGGATCTCGGTCGTCCTAAAGATGAAGTCGCCAATTGTGTTCTTCGGGATTATTCCTGCATTCACATCTGAAAATGTCTTTGAAATAATTGTTAGCAGTGTGAGCAAGCTGCTCTTGGGTGGTGGAGTTTGAGCCATCAGGGTTAATAAAATAAGTGATAGTATTTCTTCTAGCTCTCTTGGTAATAGCTCTATGGAAGAAACGGTATTTCTATCACCGACAAGAAGACCGGTTATTTTTAAATCTTTTGTGCGTGGTAGGCCTCCTCTCTCTAGCAAGGAGATTCTCATGTTGGGAAATCAAATGCATTTGGAGATTAGGATTTTGAAGGTTAGGAGGGATTTGAAGGGAAAGAATATGGTCCTCAAGGGATTTCAAGAGATCAGAGTTTTTAGGTTTGGAGCGCCTCCACTTGGAAAGGTCCCTAGCAAGATAAATAGTCTTCTCATAAAAAGGTCTATTAATTGATAGATTTCGGTGGTCTAGAAACTGGAATTGCGCCCACTAGACGTCCAATACCAAGTAGTCAGGTGGAAGATTACAAGGACCTTTGACATTTACGGATGATATATAATGAAAAGCTACTCGGACTTGATCTCTTTGAAGTTGACTCCTAGCTCGGCCCAATCAAAGTCATTGATTTTAGTGTCGCATTACCATGTTATGTGCGTCAATTTCGACAAATGCCCGGCTCATGCCAAGGTAAGCGGCCCACTCCATGCCTTTCAAGTAGGCAACCAACTAAATTCAAAAAAAAAAAAAAAAATCTAGGCAATTGCTTTCAAAGATGGAGAGCATTAGATAGGTATTATTGAACTCACCGCAGCGGTACCGCTAAGAACTCGCCCAGTAGTTCCTCATAATGAAGCCTCGCCTTCAACTTTTTGTTGTTTCATAAAAAGTTGCCAACACATCCGCGGATCGGTTGGTCGGGCCGTTTGGTTGGCACCCTACGGAAGGTGATGGGTTCAAACCATTGCTAGAGTGCTCGTCATGGGGAATTTATATATATCGTCCTCGAGCGCTTTGTGGGTGCATTTGTTCGCCCGGCCGAGAGATGAAAAAAAATCTCCTCGCTCGCCCCATGCCAAAGCACAAGTCTCGTGGCCCTGTCGATCTCACGTGAGCTGCAATGCCGCCGTGCATGGGAGGGATAAAGGTTCGGGATTTTTCGACACGTGTGAGCTAGAAAGTCTTCTTCCTAAGCACAATGCTCGGGGCCTATCTCCCCGTGGGTCGAGTTTTTTTGTTTCATAGAAAAGTTTTGTCATAGTTTATTTTACGGGTGTCTTTTTTTTAGAATTACACAAAGTACATATGACTGTAATTTTGCTCTTCTATTGGGCAAAGATGGCAGCCGTTGGACCCTAGTCCTCACGGGCTCAGAGTCATCTTGAGCCCTCCTCCCGTCCCTCTCGCTTCAACAACCCTTGTCCTAGGTCCTCGCATCCCACCCTCCTCCAAGCCACCCCACTCCACTCCAGGGCGCACTAGGGTTTCACCGGAATAACCCTAGTGTGGCCGCGGCAAATGCTTCCTTCCCTCACCCACCTCCTCCTTCCGTGGTAAGATCTAGCCATGGATGGCCCCCGCCAACTTGGCCAATCCGCCTCGCCCGGCCGCCAAGACCCTACGCCGCCTCCCACCGTCTCCACCGACTTGTCAAACATGCATCCCACAAGCCCTTCTCTTCTAAACCCGTGGGGGTGGGGGAAGAAGAGGAGAGTGTGTGTGTGAGAGAGAGAGAGAGGGCACCGCCGACACCATCTTCTTCTTCGCTCCCAGCACGGTCGGGTGCAAGCATGCGGGTGCGCCACGTGGGAGGAAAGCGTGGGGAGGTGGGTGACTAATGGAAAAGCAAGATTTCAGGCGATTGTAAGGGAGTAATTCCACTATTTTATATACTCCTTCATGTGGGTGCTTCCATTTTCTTTTTGTCCATTTTTGTCTCATGCCGTAGTGGTTTAAGATTTAGCAGCTAACTGGGATGATAATTTATTGAACTTCATATTCATAAGTGGAGAACCTTTCTATCACCCTAATTAGCTTTGTTACATGTTGACCACGGCACCACTAACGTAACGATGACTTTCGGCTTGTTTTCTTCATTAAGAGAAAATATTGTTTCCATCACAACATAAGATGTTTAAGGTTTAGATCATCCATCGTTTAAGATGTTATTTTGGATACGTAGCTATGCGTTTAGATATACATTATGTCTAGATATATTGAGAAAAATAATGTTTCTAGAAAAGGAAAATTAGTCCAATGGTAGGGCCGGTTGATTGGGGGACGCTACCCCGTGAGTTCAAATCCTCGGTGCTCTCATCTTTTCTCGGCATTTTTTCAGAATTTACCGGCGTTATGCATTAAGTGATAAGCGGCGTTCCCGTCGAAAATGAGGTGCCAATGGTGACTCGGCGTTATGCATTAAGTGATAAGCGACGTTCCCGTCGACAATGAGGTGCCAATGGTGACTCTAGGAATCTCAAGATCCGTCGGGTGCTCGGTCCTTCGAAGGTGCTCATAGGGGTAGCGTTTGCACGTGTGTTCATAAGGGTGAGTGTGTCTCCGTGTTGTACTATGTACTTCTCAAAGAATAATTAAAATGTTTTATTTTGAAAATATATGGAGTGAGTCAAGTATATAAATATTTGTAAGCGATTTTCTTTTTTTTTTTTGATAATAAACATATATTATATTATCACAGCAACCCTTTTACATGGAGGACTTCAAAAGAAGACCAAATTACAATGAAGCATAGGAGCCGAGGAAGGAGACAACTCTCGTTCGTGGCGTGAGACGATGAAGCCGCCAAATGAGGGGGTCGCAGGGCGTCGATGACGATACACCTAGGTAGAATGGCCACGCAAAGCGACGGTCGAACACAAAGCCGTGAGCCAATGGAGTAGTCGAACACCGCAACCCGAAGGATGCGTTGTAAGTCATCGTTGGAGATTGAAGATGAGACTCAAACCCGGATCCCGGGGAAGGCAAGGGACGCCGCACCGGCTCCATGAGAAGGGTCGCCTAGTCAGAGAAAAGCTCTAGGACCGTAGTATGTTGTGGTGAGGAGGAATCGGGCGGGTGGGTTGAGTTCGGGGGGGAGGCGATCTGAGAGGGCGGAGGCAAAAGGCAAAGAAGAAGGTGCTCAAAGTTGACCCAACAGGGAATTGATTTGATAGCACGCCGCAAATCGGCCTTCACCACAACCGAATCAGGAGCAAAGCCATGGAAACTCAAGCAAGCGTGGGTGAGGCCCCGGGGGCGTATGGAGGAAGAGCCGCTTGAGGGGGAGATTTATTTTATTCGAGCTCGTGTGGGAAGAAGCGGCGGCGAAGGTGTAGGGAAAGAGCACCGTGACGTGATTCTAATTGGCGATGATGACAACCAACAGAGAAATACCACAAAGGGCAAAAGCCATATAGGGAACAAAGCTAAATCTACAAGGCTACGAGGAGGGGGGGCCTCCCTCGCCGCATGTCGGCCGCGCAGGAGGGGGCCGGTTGGATCTGGCCAAGTCGCTTACCGGGAGGAGAGTCGGTTTGCTACGCCACCGCTCCAAATGACTTTTCCACCTAAGCGATTTTCCTTGAGATTACATACCAGAGTACAGCTAGCATCACTATGCCACAACACCGAAACACCATTAGAACATCGACGCTAAATATTTTTCGAGCACGTATAATCGGACGCTAAACATACTTAGAGACGGCCCGACGCGAAAACTAACATTTACCGATGTTCCATCCGACGCTATACATATCCGACTTCAGCATCTAATCATCCGACGCGAAAAAATATATCTGAGACACGCCGGGCCCCGACGCTGAAAATATTTGGACCCACAGCTCAAGTCCGCCACTTACTGCACCTAGATTATATTGGGCTCCCGCCTAAATTTTTATTGGTTTTCATTGGCCCGCGTCAAATTTTGTTGGCCCGCGAAATTTTGGCCCGTGTTGGAATGAAACCCTAGTCAATCCACCTTCCCACCCACTCCACCCACACCCAGACACGCCGCCGCCCACACCCAGACACACGCACACACGCAGACAGCTGCCGGCGCCCAAGCCCAACCCCATCCCCGACGCCGCCGGCGCCCAACCCCATCCCGACGCCGCCGGCCTTCCTCTCCACACCCCGACGTCGCCCATCCCCGCTGCTCCCTTCCACGCCGACATCCCCGCTGCTCCCTTCCACGCCGACGCCGCACCCCAGTTCACCCCGACGCCGCCCATCCTCCCACCCCGCCGTGCCCCAGCTCCTACCCACCCCGACGCCGAAGAGCCATGCCCTGGTCCCGTACCTCCCATCTGCCTGGAGACTGGAGGATTTGGACGGAGGAAGCCTCGCCACCTTCGTCCTCCATGCTGGTGGAGGCCTGCAGATGCGGATCCCCACCCTAGCAACCAGCAGATGCGGATCCCCCACCCCGGCAGCCAGCAGCTGGCGTGCTCGGGTCCTCTCCGTGGTGGCAGCCAGCACATCTCCCACGCCGGCATCCTCCTCGTCAATGGATCCAGGGCGCAGATCTCGCCACACCAACTGAAGCTCCAGCGCCCTCCGACATCGATGCCGCGCAGCCAGCCTTGTAAGTACATGACGGCTCCCTTTCCTTACCGGTCCCAAACTTGCCATCTTTGTCGAGCTGCTTTGAATTGAACAAATGACATCCATGGGTATTAGCATGTGATGGCTTGGTTCTTATTGATGTGCACGTGGATTGCTCCTAGTACAAGTGTTGAAGAACTCTAGTTCTTGTCTTCTAGGCTTTAAAGTTTCCAGTCTTCTGATGTGTAGATCTGACAGAAGTTAATGTTCAGAGTGAATGGTAGCGGCAATGGATCTATTGAGAAAAAAAAAAAGTTGTTTGATACTAATAAGAAAAGAACGAGTCTTTAAGTTTCCAGTGTTGCTGATGGTAATCCTCAACTTGCCATGGATGTTAGAAAGTCATAGATACAATATAGTCTTAGATTTGTCCTGTTTTAAAGATATTATTTAGCTCCCAAAATGACATGGTAATCCTCTACATGTTCTACCAGTCTACCTTATTGCAAAGATATTATTTAGCTCTCATATTTTCCCGGTTTAAATTTGAAAAAAATATGTCAAGATTTGTAATCCAATAATTATTATCAGTTTCTATATTTAAGTCCCCAACTTTTCTTATGCTCATATCCTCATACTCATGTCTTTTCTGAAAATGCCAATATATATTGTACCTCAGATCAGGTTTGCTCTGCACAATGGGCTGGTCGAATAACAAATCTGTAAAATAATAGGTAATTTGTTCTCAGATTTATTTAATCAAACATTACATATTAAATTTGGTTGTCTGTGCTACATGTGTTGCATCTTATAAGATTTTGTTTTAGCCAGCCCTTATTAAAGTTGGCTGCCTTTAATTTATGTGTTGTATTTGGGAGAATGTTAAGTTAGCTTGGATGGTAAGCATGCCCAACTATTTTTGAAATTTGAATAGCCTAATACACAACTGAACCTGGATAGAGAGATCATGACTCTCAAATTATATCAGTATACACAAAGCTTGATTGCAAAACTCTTTTTACCCATTACTGACACATGAGTTGATAAATCCATCAAACTGTTTCACGCCATCATAAGTCTGGAAGAAAAATAACTTTCTGTACTGGCAAGTAGTACAAAGCTGGATGGCATATATCTCTGTAGGTATTTCCTCAGTTCATGTTTTTCGCTGCCACAACACTTCATATTCTTTTCTGCAACATCCATTGTAAAAATATTAGGAATGGAATATGGGTCATCTGAGATGTGATTTTATTGCAACAAGGTCTGGGCTGCACATGGCTATGACTACCAAGTTCCACGCATAAATTCTATCAAGTGTTAGCTGAATTTTAGAGCTGCACATGAATGATTGTTCCATGTATATATATCTTGATCTGGGATGCATGCTGGACCAAGTTTCATCATTTATAAAATCTGTAGTTGTCTTCTATTGATCAGGATGTCGTCGTTGGGTTTGAGGTTATAAAGGGACAATTTGTACTCAGAAAGCTAGCTATTTGCTTATCTATTGGAACTTTTTTGAAAAGTGGGTTCAAATGTACCTTGTATTCTGCACATATAATAAGTTAGCTTAGAAATATTAATAGTCCAGTGTTTCAAATTGCCTATAGATCATGTTACCTCTCAGATTTAGTTGTAGTCACCCTATATATATATACTTAAAAGTTTGATGCTTGCAGGACTGCAGGTATCTATGTTGGTTGCTGACTGGTAATAAACCACTCTAGCAAGGTAAAGATTTTTTAATAAATCTCTAACTTGTGTACATGTACCATTATTTTTTAGGATCTATTATTGATTTTTAAATGCTGCCATGCTCAGGTTATTCACATCTTGTAATCTTGAAACGAGGAGGCCTTGTACTTTAATAGATGGTAGCTTGCATATTGGTCTGCTTGCTGCAGTAGCTCATGCTGAACCAACAAATGCCACCCTTATCACTTGTCCTTTAAAATATTAATGGCAGTTTGATGAGATGCATATGGACCCCACCAAGTCTTTTGGATCCTTCGACATAGCATTAATATAACAGTTTGTTCCTTCAGTTTATTTCTCTGAAACAAATGTGTTTAGGCATAGTTCACTGCTGAGAGCATTTGCTTGTCCACCATTCTTGTCTCTACTTCAAACCAGGACCATGCCTTTTTAGTTTAAATATGCTTGCTGCTTATTGATTTTTAGTTGCTATGGAAGTTTAGAAAATGGGTTCAAGCTTTGGCTGGAATTAGCTGAGATGGGAATCAGTAGCTAAAATGCAAAGATTTATGTATATAACAGAATAGCATATTGCACTTTATTTTTTCTGCCGAGAGTTGATGGACCAACTACCACATAATTGGGTTCATGTCATTTCTTATGAAGGTGCCATGGCACTTGATGGGTTAGCTACCACACTAGTGGACAAACTCCATTCAGTTGTTACTAAAATGGACTTTCTAATTTATGCTACTAACTTGATGGGTTAGCTACCACACTGAACTGACATATAGTCTATTTGTTCTCACTGACATACTTGAGGTACATTCTGATTTGGTGAATTATCTTATTGCAGCCTTAGAATTGTATTTGTAGTTTGCTTGCAGCTCATTTACCAGACTACAACTAGACCATTCTGAACATGTTATGTTCCTACAAATATTGATTTACTATATATATGCATCAAACATGAATAAAACTCCGGCTTCCATTTTTCATGGTACATCTCTGTCATTCTTAAAGCAGTCATATATTTCTACCTGTATTGATCTAAGAAAATAGCTCTCTGAATTACTGCTGTTTTATGTTGACATCATGTGCAATTTCGATCCTCAGTTGAAAAACTTTTTCAACTGCCTGCATTGTTACTTTCTTTGTAAGCTGAACAAGGAAGGATAGTTACTCCTTTACCACTCAAACCGTTGAAGCAATGGCATGTATTATTGTCCATGTGTTCTATTTATTCAATTTCTATGTGATCTTTCCTGCTTCCCATAGCTTACTGTTGTATGTTTGTGTCTTGGAATCCACCTTAGGTAATGAAACTTAGTTCATAGTGAGATCATTTTTTAACTTATAAGTCAGACTTTGGTGTGATTATATCCATGTAGCCCTTCTTCAGACTTTGCACATATATGTCGTTACTTTGGACATACAAGGAGATTGAGAACAAAAGTGGGGAAAAGGATTCTTCATCCTTACACATATTGCTATTGTTGTTAACTAGAAAGAAACCATTTTGTTGTTATCAGAGGTGCCTGAATACACAGGACTGGTTTATGTTGTATGAAAAAAATTTCTATGCCATTGAACATTTAGAGTGTCAGCAGGAAATGGATGTGATAAAGTTCTATGCCATTGACAATGGTGTCTGATTGATTTATTATTTCAATGAATGGATCAATTATGGACCATCAACTTAGGACAATATCAAATGAAATAGATGTGGGGAAATGGATGTGCATGATGTCCTTGCTTCACACAAACACCATTGTCAGCTCATATCTGTATTTTTTTTTGACAAAAACAGATACGTATATTAGCAGCACGATGCTGCGAAAAACCCTGACGAAAGGCAGGGAAGAGTATTGCAGTGCACCAAGAAGAGGGCACTGTGTACAATGTCCTTGATAGGAGCAGGCATAATTGCAATGTTGTGATGATGATACAATATGAGCAAATGCCTGTCTAGCTAGAGTATGAGCTGTAGCATTAAGACTCCTGTGCACTTTCCTTAGGGCGCCATTCCTATTGTTGGTGATGTTGTCGAAGACCTGTGTGTAAGGTTTCATCCGCCAGTCCGGTGGATTGGAGTGATCTGGTGAGTGTATGAAGTTCACCAACTGCTCGCAATCCGAAAGGTAGGTAACTCCTGTGAAATTGAGGCCTTGAGCAATGGTAGAAGCTACTGCCAAGGCAGCCGCTTCAGCCATAGTAACTGAGTGTGCCTGTTGGAGTTCGCTTTGATATAAATTGATTGGGCGGGTTGAACCTGTGTATTAAGAAAAAAGATTCCTAGACCAGCTGGCTTGGATTGCTGAGTTATCTGGTCTGGAAGTAAGGCAGCATCGACATAGCAGCGGATACCTGGAATGGTCGCCGGCATAGATACCTGTTCACCCCGGGAGGCCCTGAAACTTGGATGACCTGCTATGTTGGAGTATATACCTTGTGATGTGATCTGATCATCCTGAGCTTGTGATTGAGGTCGACGTTCGGTAGCCTGATTTCCTTCTGAATTTTGTTGAGGAAGCAGTTGAGGATCCTTCAGTAGAGCAACCTGTTGTAAGGTGTTGATGTGTGCCTGCACTGCATGTTCGACCTGTTGTGTTGTCCAAGCCTCTGCCCTAAAATGAAAGTCATTTCGAGCTTTCCAAAGATACCAAAGAGTTAAGAAGAATTTTTGTAGGCATTCTGTTGTAGTGGAGGCTGTAATTAGTGTGGCTAAAGTTTGCTGAATGCCATCTTCTTCAACCTGCAGGTTATCTGTTATAATGGGAGGATTGAAGCGGGACCATACCTGTGTTGCTAGTCTGCAAGCAAAGAAAATGTGGAAGTCTGTTTCTACCAAACCACAGGCTCTACATAAATTATCATTGTGAGAAGAGAATCTAGTAATTCTTTGGCCTGTAGCTAGAGCTCTTCTGGTTAGTCTCCAAGCAAAGGTTTTGATGAGAGGAGGCATGACTTTACATTTCCAAATTCTCTTAAGAATGGAATTTACCTGTGGGAGAATGCTCCTAGTGCCTGTTGAAGGAAGTGTGATGACCTGCTGAGCTGCTAGATGCTTGAAAATTGCTTTGGTTGAGCTGATGCCATCTTTGGAGTATTTCCATCTATGGATGTCTGGGGAGGAAGATGGAACCGTAGGTGTCTGCATAATAGAAGTTATCGCTTCGTCGTCAAAGATGGAAGCCAGGAGTTCCTGATTCCATTGGTGTGTCCCTGTTTGCCATAGTTGCGAAACCTGAGATGGTAAAGGGTTAACAACAGCTGGCAAAATTAGATGATCATGAATTTGTTGCCATCCTGGGAACCAAGGTGAAGACCAAACTGAAGAGGCACCAGCATGAAGCTGAACAGTAATACTTTCACAGAGTTCAGGATGAATTTGCATTATAGAAGACCAAAAGATGGATCTAGAGTGAACATTAGGAGGTCTCCAAAAAGAATCATAAGGAAAATATTTAGATTTCAAAACTGCAGTGAGGAAAGGGTTTTTATTAGTAGCAATATCAAAAGCAGTTTTCATGACAAGGCTTTTGTTGACAGTATGAAGGTCCCTCAGGCCTAAGCCTCCATTTTCTTTTGATTGACACATATCGTCCCAGGATCGGTAAGCTGTGTATGAAGTTGATGGTTCTTCCTGAATACCTGTCCACCAAAATCTCCTGATGATAGCTGTAATTCTGTCTGTGAAGGATTTGGAAAAAAGCACAGTGGCCATGTAATAAATTGGAATAGATGAGAGCACCGATTGAATGTAAGTAAGCCTACCTGCATGGTTTAATTTGTTGGCGCGAATAGTATTGAGTTTAGCTTTGAATTTGTTGAAAATAAAGTCGTAGGCTTTGTTCCTGTCTTTGTGGGAGAAGATCATCGGATGACCAAGGTGCTTAGTATTAGGAAGCAGGTCAGTGACAGGGAAAATATTTCTAATAGCAGCTTTGATGTCTCCAGTCACATTCTTACTGAAAAGGATAGAGGATTTTTGAAGATTAGGCAACTGACCTGATAATCTGCAGAAGTGTTGCAGAACTTCATTGACTGTATTGGCCTCCTGGATATCTGCTTTACCACATAGGATAAGATCATCAACAAATAAAAGTGAGTGAATGGGAGGACAGCCTGGGCCAAGTGAGATGCCTGTCATGTTCTGTTCAGCAAGCTGTTGTTGAAGAAGGATTGAAAGTTCATTCATTGCTATAACAAATAAATAGGGGAGAGAGGGCATCCCTGCCTAATGCCTCTCTGATTAGTGAAGGTTTGGGAGGGTTCTCCATTAACCAGGACTGAGAAGGTCGGATTAGAAATGCAGGCCCTGATTAATGAAATGAAGTGATCTGAGATTCCAAGGCGTTGAAGAGCAGCAGCTATGAAGTCCCATTCCAGTCTGTCAAAGGCTTTGGCAAGATCTATTTTCAGCAAAAAAAGCCTGCTGTTTCCAGGACTTAAGAGAAAAGGAGTGAATAATTTCGTGAGTAATAATAATATTTGAAGAGATATGACGATTCTTAAGGAAAGCCGCCTGCGCCTGATCTATGTAATTAGGGAGGAAAGGTTTGAGGCGGTTAGCAAGAGATTTAGCAATGATCTTATAAATAACGTTGCAAAGACTAATGGGTCTAAAATCTTGAGGAATAACCGGTTGAGTCTTTTTAGGTATAAGAGCAATATGAGTTTGATTTATACCTGAATCCATGAAAGCATGATTGTAGAAATTTGTGACTAGATCATGGACGTCTTTAGAGATCCATGGCCACACCGATTTGTAAAAGCTGCATTAAAGCCATCCGGACCTGGAGAAGCATTTGTTCCTCATTTCCTTGACAATTGCATGTAATTCATCAGTTGATGGCGGTGTGATTTCCTGACTTGTACTATTCTCTTGCAATGTCCTCGGTTGTTGACTTGGGTTGGAGGAGTTGTTATAGCCCCTGTTGTCTTGCCCATATGGATGCTCCTGAAAGGAATGAGATTGACTAGAAATATTAGAATTAGTTATTATTTGTTGAACATTAGGCTGAGTAGAGGATGTAAAAATGTTTTTGAAATAATCAATAAGGGTTTGAGAAATCTGATCCTTTGTGGTAGCCTCCGTGCCATCTGGATTAATAAGATAAGAAATTCTATTTTTCCTAGCTCTCTTGACTATTGCATTATGAAAATAAGAGGTGTTTCTATCTCCCTGCTTTGCCCAGTTCTTTTTGCTCGCTGGTAGTGAAATTCTTCATTCTTCAGCAGTAATTGGTGATGTTGCTCTGTCAGCTGCAGTTGAAGATTGTGGTCTTGTTGCGAGGGGTGCTTTGATTGCTCTTGTAAAATTTGTTGCTTAATGTTCTCCAACTGTTCATCCAACGTAGGCTTTGTTTTTCTCCATTTCTTCAGATCTGATGCTAGAAATTTTGTTTTTTGATGGAAGGACCGGTTGTAAGAGCGCCTCCAGCTTGTTTGAGCAACCTGCTGAAAGTCCTGTTCAAGAAGCCACCAATTCTCAAAGCGAAAAGGTTTGTTAGTTATATTCCTATTAGAGTTAAGAACCGTTAAAATAGGAGGATGATCACTTTTGAGCATAGGGAGGTGATAAACCGTGGCTCTTGGGTGAGCAGCACACCATTCAGCATTAGCTAGACATCGATCTAAGCGCTGGAAAGTAGGAGTGGAGGAGTAGCGCTTGTTGGTCCAAGTGTAAGCCGGTCCACTGTAGCCCAAATCAATCAGGCCACATTGCTTGACATAGTTACAAAACAGATTAATACGACGAACATCTGGCCTACCAGGTCCAAGCTTCTCATTCACATGCATAATTTCGTTCAAATCACCCATACATAAAAGAGGCATACCATGGTGATCAGAAACAAAGTTCAGAACCTTCTCCCAGATACTAGCTAAGTTGTTGTGGTGAGGGTCACCATATATACAAACCAGAGCATAATTAGACAAGCCTACATTACTAGAAACTAGAGCGAAAATATAGTTGGCAGAGTGATCAACTATGGTAAGACTAACATCTTGGAAGCAAAAGAGCCAAAGGCCACCCGACTGGCCTTGCGAAGGTACTACAAAAGCATTAGTACAATTGAACCTGTTAATAATCGAGGTACGAGAAATAGAAGCAGTTCTTGTTTCAAAAATGAAGCAAACCTGAGCTTTCGTCGATGAGAGGAGTCTGCCCAGATGTGTCATCCTAGAACTGCGCAGGGATCGATCCCCTACAGTTCCACGCTAGGAGACTCATGCCTCTCCTAGCACCCTTGACACCTTGAAGCCCGGTGGCAAGGAAGGCGAGTAGTAGAAGTACAGCCGCCGCGCTCCAGTCAGGGAAGCCGGGAACATCCCAAGATAGAATCCGGCTCTCAGGGATGGCAACGACCGCCCCAGCTTTGAACCCCAGAGCGGATGGTGAGTAGGTAAGGATTAGAGAAAGACAGATGAGGGGAAGAGCGGATGGGAACAGGCACAAGGGAAGTGAGCGGAACAAGGTGACGCAGCTGTACAAGCGGACGAGCAGAAGATGCGAAGGGGAACTGAAGCCACGAGGCGCGCAAGCAGGGCCACGATGAGAAAGCACAACTGGAGTAGGGAGACCACGAACAACAGAAGCAAAGAGGAGAAAGGAAACGAGGAGCAGATGACAAGCTGCAGACAGAGAACACGGCAGAGGAGCAGCAACAGACGGAGGTAGCGAGCTTGAACGAAAGGCAAAATTAAAGAAAGAACAGGCAAGGGATGCAAGGATTTACAACACAGAAGACAAATAAGGATGGATTAGGAGAGCAAAACACAGGAACAAAGGAGGATACGGAGGGAGGAAGGGAAGGGGATGAACTAGCAGACTGCAAACAAAAGCCAACGGATGGAGGAAAGGAAGCAAAAGAAAGCAAATCTGGCCGGATAGATCGATAGATCAGGCAAAGAGCTAGCAATCGATGGGGTCTGGGGATGAACAAGAGCAGGCTGGAAGAGATTGGATGGGAGAAGGGGAATGAAAACTTTATATCTTGCTTGCAACTACACCTTTATGATATTACAATGTACACAAAAACCAGTCCTAGAGCTATGTTAACATGTTATTGATTGCATACTTGTTGGTTTCAGGGCCTGCGATGGTGCTAATTGCAAGTTTGTGGATGATTTGCAACTCAAACCTGATTTAGGTGTTAGTCTCTCTTTTGGATTTAGGTAGCTGCTACTAGACTTGTCATAAACATTACATGTTTGTAATGGTTGATCTTATACTGAATGTCTCTCTGAGTGTTTGGACTTCATGAATGAATCTATTAATATGAGAAATGAGAAATGTACATAGTGATGTTACTTTTGTGTTAAATTGCTACCAATTGACCTTTTATTTTTTTTAAATGCATTCAAATGATCTCATCGAACCATCGACGCTAAAAGCATTTATAATGTCAAATTGTCTGACGCTATAGAGTACTAGCATGCTATCCGACGCTATATAGTACTAGCATGCTATCTGACGCTAAGGATATTCAGGGTAACAGATTGTCTGACGCTATAAGTCTGGTCTGACGCTAAAGAGCTTTAGCGTCAGGACTTACAGCGTCAGCTGAAGTCTGACGCTATATGTTCTTAGAGACACTGACGCTATATGTGGCTTACAGCGTCAAACCATCCGAGGGTAATTGGGGTGTTGTGGTGTAGTGCGTTGCTAGATGCCATTTAACGCCATCTCCGCGGCCGCGCTTCTTCATTCGCATAGGTTCGAAGACCAATCAGGTTTGATGGTACTGTGCTCCTGAATTGATCAAAGATGATGAGCGAACTGGAAGATGCGCTGAATCATCAGCACGTTACTTTCGCTTCCATTAAGAGGTATGGTGTGGAGTCTCAAGGGTTTGACCCAAAGTAAACCGATTACTCTACTTTCCCTTCAAGCTGCCGGGCAGACAATTAGCTGCCTACCAATACCAGGCTCTACCATAGCTCCATTGACTTCTGATAATACTGTCGATTTTTTTTTTTTTTTTTTTTTACACAGAGACTGTGTGTGGTGGTGGTGGTGGTGGGTGGGTGGGGTGGGGGTAATACTGTCCAGATTGGTCCTTGTTTCTCTCAGTTAAAATGGCCTAAACCCTAGAATAAGACGATCGGGTTTATTAGGTCAGCCCAAGAAGTTAGCGGTTATGCATAGCCATCAATACGTGTCATTGTTTTATTATAATATAATAATAGGTAGCAGTCCTGAGGTGTACTACAAAGTAATCAATATGAAAATTGTGACATCAGTCCTGAGGTGTACAAAGTAATCAATATAAATATTGTGACATCCATTATAACAAACTTTTAGAGGTATTTATCAAAAAAAAAAAAAAAGATTTAGAGGTAAGCAGTCTTTAGTTTAATGATTGTTATTTCAGTCCCTTGGTTCTCTCTTTATATTACAAACCGGTTGTGATAACTATCACCACCGGTTTTAATATGTTTTATTAAAACCGGTGGTGATAGGTATTTGTGATATGTCTAAATGTAGTAGTGTAGGTCTGAGTATAGTTGTGTGCATGTTGTTTTTTTAGCTGCTAATTGAGATGGTAAGACCGCTATGCAGCATCATTGCTTCATGGATAGAACCTAATAAGGAACCAAATGGTTCCGTAAGGAAAATAGCATGTAGCAGATCTGTATGTTATTTTGGTGGTTGATTGATGACACACCCTTTATTCGGTATTAGAAGGCATAATCATCACATCTAGTTCAAATACCAAGGAATGTACTATTGCATTGATGCATGTGTCTCTAGAGAGAATACGCCTTGTATAATGGGACATTTATAAAAAAGTAATTACGTCTTATATATTAAGATAGAGGGGTATATGATCAAAATGGTTTACTGCTGTACAAGGTATTTTGTTCATTTAGATCAATGACGACTTGGATAAAGGCAATACGAATCAAGTAATCAACACCTTAAGGAAAACACCAGAGCTTTGGCCTTTCACACTCTGGAAGTAGAGCCAGTGAGAAAATCGGACCCTACTATCAAAACTAGGAGTGTTCTTTTATTGAGGTGTGTAGAGCTACTGGGCACCACTGAAGACCCACTAGCTCAAGCCAACATCAACCCAACAGCCAACTAGTACTCGAGGTACCAACAAAATTCTATTCTATTGTTTGGACTCTGGTAGCAAAATTCTATTCTATTGTTTGGACTCTGGTAGACTGTGTCTGCAGAAGAGTGCTACACACATCTTGTTATTTGGGCTTATCGGTAGGCCAGTCAGCAGATACTTTTCTGTTGTCCATGAGTGGAACCAGCAGGACCAGCACCGAAGCTTAGGTCATGGGCGAAACAATCTGCAGAACTTTGTTTTTTTTACCCACCGGAGGCATCATGTATTTGTGTGGGATGAGAACCTACGGTTGGATCTGCAGGCGTGAGTGTTACTTTTCCTTTTTAGAGCCTTCTTTGCTGTCCATTTGATGCTACGGCAGTACAGGGAACTGAAGAAAAGCGGTGGACGAAAACCAATTCGTTCTCCCAGTTCAATCGCTTACATTTCAGCGATGAGATATCTGACAAGCCAACGGTTGAAGAAAGTCCCTTCGGGTGTGTTTAGAAGCCCAAATTTCCTCCAAAAATTTCCTGCATTCCCATCACATGCTATCACATCCTATCACATCGAAACATTCAATGCACCCAAAGACCCTTGCGGCCACTATTTTTTTTTTGAACTGTAATCCGGGGAGAGATTCCCCACCATCTTTATATTCAAAAAACCACAGATCCGTGGGAGAGTTTTACAGGAAAACAGGGATACAAGACCGCAAATAAGCATGCCAGCTCATGAGGCTGTTTACAAGGTGTGGTTGAAGGCGATTACGCCAAATTACAAGGTTGTCACATACACTAGAGATAATGCTGTGACATCTAAATTCCTCTTGTCGAAAAACTTGGCCATTCCGGGCGTCCCAGATTCTCCAGAGAATTGCTAAGAAGACAAAGGGCCATAACGAGGACTGTAGACCGTCCGGCACCGCTGCTGTCCAGACTGCCTCGTCGTCGAGGTTCATGACAACCGGCATGCCGATTCCATTCCAGAGCTGGGCGCTGCCAGCGCAGTGGAAGAATGTGTGGTTCCTGTCCTCATTATGCAGCGAGCAACGTTCACATGTCTCTCCGTCGACGATGTGTTTAGCGAAGAGGTTGACTCTAGTGCTTAGCCTGTCTTTGAAGTATAGCCAAGCGAAAATCCAGACTTTATTAGGTAGTCTCGTGCCCCAGATCCGCCGGCCATGAGCATCAGACGGGTCACCGGCTGTATCCAGGGCTCTGTATGCATCCCGCGTTTTGTATGGCCGCCCTGTTAGCTTGAGTAGGCGCACATCGTGTCCCTGTTGAAGTTGTAGACCCTGCAACACGGAGAGCAGGCTGCATAGCTGAGCGCTAGCAACGTTAGTGAGTCGCGGGCGCAGGTGCAATTCAAAACCGCTTCTAAAGACTTGCTGCACCAAAACATTAGGGGAGGTCGAGTGGGAGAAAAGAGCGGCGTGGGAGGTAGAGAGAGGCCCATCTGGTAACCAATGGTCAAACCAGAACGAAGTGGCCGCCCCATCGTGCACATGAACGAAGGTGATGGACCGATAGGTATTAAGCTCATCGTTGATAATCCTCCCGAGGTAACCGGATGGGTTTGTAGTAGTAGTTTCAAAAGGAGAGGATGTCTGTAGGAGCCACTGTTTCCAGCAAGGGTGATCGTCGGTGAAAAGTTTGTCGATGAATTTCAACAGCAAGCAGCGGTTTTGGAGTTCCAGATCTTTGACATTAAGTCCTCCCTTCTCCTTAGAAGCTCGGACAACCTCCCAAGCCACCAGGCACTTGGAACCATGGCAGGAGTCCTCACCGGTCCAGAAAAAAGCACGAAGCCTCCTGTCAATGGCCGCGATGATTGTTTTGGGAACGTTGAGTGCAGATAGGTAGTGGAGAGGGAAGGAATTGAGGACAGAAGTTACAAGGGTGAGACGCCCGGCACGGTTTAAAAGAGAGGCACTCCAGCCCGATAGATATCGATCACACGATGAGACAAGGGGGAGACAGTCAG
The DNA here is from genome assembly GCA_015847255.1 of Hyparrhenia diplandra. Classification (NCBI taxonomy): domain Eukaryota; kingdom Viridiplantae; phylum Streptophyta; class Magnoliopsida; order Poales; family Poaceae; genus Hyparrhenia; species Hyparrhenia diplandra. Next base: position 227,125 of record JADLZK010002438.1, read on the forward strand.
CCACGGATATCTTATGTGGTGTGAGTGGGAGGCCGAGGTAAGTTTGTGGGAAAGAGGAGGTGGAGGTGCCAAAGGAAGCGGCTAGTTCAGAAGCTTCGTCGTCGTCAACTGCTATAGGAAGAAAAGTAGTTTTATGGTAGTTTATGGCTAACCCTGTCGCGCTCTCGAAAAGTTGGAGGATGTTTTTGGTGGCAGTGACAGCAGACGGAGAGCAGCGCAAGAAGATTAGGGTGTCGTCTGCGTACTGAAGCACTGGGCATGGCATGTCTTGGAGGACGGGATGGTGGATATCAGCTGCTAGGGGGTGGTGTTGGAGGAGGCGACGAAGCACGTCCGCGACGATAATGAAGAGGTAGGGAGAAAGCGGGTCACCCCGACGAAGGCCGCGAGCACAGGTAATCCATTTACCGGGATCACCATTGAGTAGCACTGCTGTCTTCCCCATGTTGAGCAAAGTTTGCACCCAGGCACACCATTGTTCAGAGAAACCACGGAACTGCATGATTTTTAAAAGACTTGGCCACTCAACGCTATCAAAGGCCTTGTGGAAATCCAGTTTCAGTACTATGGTGGGGCAATTTCTTTTATAGCAACAGTTCAGGAGGTCGGCTGCATACACAAAATTATCCGCAATGCAGCGCCCTTGCACAAAGCCTGACTGATCCAATCCAATGAGGGAGGGGATAAGAGGTTGCAGGCGCTTCATCAGAACTCTGGACAGACTCTTGACTGTTGTATTTTGCAGGGCTATCGGCCTAAAGTCTTGTGGTCTCCTTGCTCCTTCTTTCTTTGGCAGTAGGACGAGATATGATCGGTTGAGGCGTTCAAGGTCCAAAGTCTGTTTGTGAAAGGCCACAAACATGTCATTGATCTCCCTGGAAACGGTAGGCCAGGAGTGCTTAAAGAACATGGGGTTAAACCCGTCAGGTCCTGGGCTGGAGTTCGATTTCATACATCTGAATGCACCAAAGATTTCATCTGCTGTGAATTCGCCATCCAGATCAGCAAGCATCAGTTGTCCTTCTTCATATATTTGGGATAGATCAAAACCCCAATGTGTAGGCCTAGGGGTCCCCAGGAGGTCTGTGTAGAAGGTGTGCAGTACTGCAGCCTTCTGCTCGTGGCCATGGATTTCAATGGAGTCATGCTCAATTACTGCAACATTATTTTTCCGGCGCCTTTGGTTAGCACAAGCATGGAAGTAACGGGTGTTCTCATCCCCATCAATGGCTGCCCGGACCTTTGCTCTTTGTTTCCATAGCAGTAGTTTGGCGTGTGTGGCTTTGCTGAGTACTCTTTTGATGACTTCTCGGAGTTGGGCTTCAGGTGAATTAAGACGTCTAAGGGCATTGCTTAGGTACTCCAATTACCTATTAGGAGGTAAGATCTCAAATCGATCTGGGCCATCGAATTTTTACATTTAATGAATTACTAAATAAATTAATAAATACAAGAAAACAAAAATAAAACAACCTTATCCCACGGAAGGGAATCCGCATGCCGATAATCACGGAGAGGAGCGCTAACCAATTGCATGCTCCTGCCACGTACATATGCATGTGTATAATTTGCCGTGCAATTTGCCTAATAAATTAATAAATTCAAGAAAACAAATATAATTTCACATGCACGATCATGTATAATTTGAATATCGTCCAGCTCCTCCCATGTACATGGTAACCATGTACACACGTTACAATTTATGCAACAAAGCAAAATGATGGCCACGTGCACGACCACTAGTACAACGTCATTTTGCCGTGGAATGTGTCGTTACAATTTTTTTTTTTTTACTTTGTTAACCAGTTGCACGCTAATTAACATGCACAAGACCACGCACGTACACACGCATATATGTCATGTACAAAATTATATGGTAATGGAAATATATTTAGAACAAAAATATAAAATAAAAAAGATTTGCCATATTAGTACAGATTACGCATGCATCAACATCTAAAAAAAGATTTTTGTATTCAAAACTTTCCTTATTTACGCTAATTTATAAAATAAAAATTAAATAAATACTATTACCTCCAAGGAGGTAATAGATGATAAATGACCGTATGATCAGAATAAATGGACGGTCCACAATCATTTGAGAGTACTTTAGCAATTGCCGACGTCTAAACTCTTCGATCTCATCTAATAAATTGATGACAATTTTGCAGTCCCCCTCCTGCTGGTTCAGGCTGTTGTGTTGCTTCGTCCAGTGCTTAAGAGAGCTCGCCTTGTCTGCGGAGCCTGTCGACTAGAACGGACGCCCGGTTCACTGTTCCTTGTCCGACAACCCCATGCATTGTTGACAATTTCACTGAATCCGGCGCACTTGGTCCAATAGTTTTCAAACCGAACAGTTTGGATCTTGGGATACATGTTGCCACTGAGATCAGGAGCGGAACATGATCTGAAGTACGTCTGGTGAGAGATGTGAGGGTGGTGTTAGGGAGGCGAGCGTCCCAGGCTAAGTTGATAAAAGCCCGGTCCAGCCGCTCTAGGGTGGGATTCAGTCGATTGTTTGACCAGGTGTACTGCCTCCCAATCAATGGAAGCTCAATCAGACACATGTTATTGATGCAATCGTTAAAGGCGTCTGCTTCAGAGGAGTGGAAATTGTGATTGTTTTTCTCGTGGGGATATCTTATCATATTGAAATCACCATACAACAGCCAAGGATTTGTGGGGGAGTGCTGAGTTCTTGCAAGAAGGCTGGCCGGAGCTCGGGTACAGAAGGCGCGTAAACATTAGTGATGGAGAAGGATAAGTTGGAGGACGTTGAAGAGAGGAGGCAGGTAAGAGTGTGTGGTGTGGAGGAGTGAGAGGAGGCACTAAATGCAGAGCTATTCCTGGCAGTGAGCACTCCTCCGGAACTGCCATCGGATGGGTTGTAACAGAAGGCGTCAAGGCACCTAGGGAGGAAGGAATAGAGTTTGGGAAGGGTGATGTTTTGCAATTTGGTTTCTTGGAGAAGAACGATGTCAGGGCGAGTGGAGATTAGCTCTGATAACACATTGCCAGACTTCACAGAGTCATTGAGACCGCGCACATTCCTGTTAAAAATAAAACATCTTAGTGGATCTCTAGTAGTAGATCAGAGGGGTGCGACTAATAACAAATGAAATGAACAGCAAATACTCATGGTCCTAATAAACGTTCTACAACATCTACTAACTTAAGATCTACTAACAGTAAAGATCTACTCTACATCTACACACTAGAACATCTAGATCTACGAATAGTAAAGACATGGGAGTAGATCGGGTACAGACCATCCTTGGCCTTGACGTTGTTGTTGCTTGACTCCGCCATGGGGACGTCGGTGCCTCCTCTGCACTAGGGCAGCGGCGGTCGGTGAAAGGGACGCCTCCGGCGTCGATGCGATGGCGGCGGAGAAGAGCTTCCGTCCCACTGCGGTCCTATGGATCGGACTAGGTTTAGGAAATGTGGGTGGGGACTGTAGCGGCGGCGAACTTAGGGTACCGTGCCCCGGCGCCCCACCCTCCTATTTATATACCGCAGTGTGAACAGGGGCCCTCCAACCATTAGTGGGTTGGGCTCCCCCGATCAGGGAGCGGATCAAGGTTTTGGTTCGGTCCGTTGGGCCCAAAACAAGAGAGATCAAATACTAACATTCTCCCCCTTGATCTCCTCTTAATAACTTATCTTAATCTTAACTTAAAAACTTATTCCTTAAACTTCATCCCATTACAAAGCTATGCGTAGAGCGTGTCTCATCGTCACAGCAAATTGCCGTTGGACTTAACAGCTACAATACATCACTCTCATATGAAATAAAGTCCTAATATCTAATTTTGGGCCCTAAGTGTCCAGGAATCATAGGCTTTCCATTAAACCCATGCCGGCTACGTGTTTTCTAAACACGTTGGGTGGTAAGCCTTTTGTGAGCGGATCCGCTAACATTTTATCTGTACTTATATGCTCTAGACTTATAACATGATTCCGGACTTTTTCCTTCACAACGTAGTACTTAATGTCAATGTGCTTGGTGGCAGAACTTGACCTATTGTTGTGAGCGTATTCTATTGCGGGATTATTATCGCAATATAACTTAAGTGGTTTCTCAATCTTTGTCTACCACTCTTAAACCGGGTAGGAACTTCTTAAGCCAATTCACCGACCCGAGGCCTCATAACATGCTACAAACTCCGCATACATTGTGGATGATGTAACGAGGTTTTGTTTTGAGCTTTTCCACGATATAGCTCCTTGCGAGAGTGAAAATATATCCAAGAGTGGATTTTCTTTCATCTCCGCATAATCTGAAGTCCGAGTATCCTGTTATCTTAAGTGTGTCTCGATTTTCTATAAGTTAGCATGAAGCCTTTTGTGCCCCCGCAAATAACGCAAGACTTTCTTAACTAATTTCGGTGTTACGGACACGGATTTTTTCGATATCTTCCAAGTAACCCGTAATCTAATGCTATGTCGTATGCAGTACATATTTGAGCATATTGTAAACTTCCAACAGCTGATGCATAAGGTACTGATCTCATTTGTTCGAGCTCGAATTGATTCTTGGGGCACTGATGTTCCCCATACTTATCGCCCTTGACAATGGGTGCAGGTGATGAGCCACACTTATGCATACAATATTTCTTAAGAATCTTTTCTATGTATGCCTTCTGAGATAGTCCTAATACCCCTTTACTTCTATCACGGTGAATCTCTATCCCCAGAACGTAAGATGCTTCACCGAGGTCTTTCATATCAAAGTGTGAGGACAAGAACTTCTTTGTTTCCAGTAGTAGAGCCATGTCACTGCTTGCTAGCAGGATATCATCTACATACAGGACTAAGAAAATATACTTACCATTCTTAAATTTTACATAGACGCAATTGTCCTCAACATTCTCCTTAAACCCAAACTTTCTTATTGTGTTATCAAACTTCAAGTACCACTGTCTTGAAGCTTGCTTTAACCCATAAATGGATTTCTTTAGGCGACATCCCATGTTTTCTTTTCCTTCCATAACAAAACCTTTCGGTTGTGCCATGTATACATCCTCCTCTAAGTCCCCATTAAGGAATGCCGTCTTTACATCCATCTGATGCAATTCTAAGTCATAGTGTGCTACTAGCGCCATTATAATTCTCGAAAGAATCTTTACATGAGACCGGAGAAAAGGTCTCATTGTAATCAATTCCTTCTCTTTGCGTAAAAGCCTTTTGCCACGAAGTCGCGCCTTATGCCTCTCAATGTTCCCTTGGGAGTCATACTTAGTTTTGTATACCCACTTACATCCTACTTTCTTAGCTCCCTTAGGAATGTCCACTAATTCCCAAACATCATTGGAATTCATTGATTTTATCTCATCTTTCATGGCTTCTAACCATTTCACTGATTGATCGCTTCTCATGGCTTCTTCATATGTGGTGGGGTCATCCTCCATATGAAATTCCTCAGTTTCATATACTTCAAAATCATCTGATATTGCTGATCTTCTAACCCTGTTTGACCTTCTAAGGCCCTCATTATTTGGCGTTATAGGGGGCTGCTGCGGTTCTTCCTCATGCACGACAGGTGGTTCTAATGGATCCTGAAGGACAGGTTCCGCATTCTCATTTGTTGTCGGCACAGGTGAACTTACAACAGGTTCTGGCACCATGGTGTCTGACACCACCGTAGGTGTAGCAACAATAGGCAGCATAAAGTATGATTCTTGAAACATTGGAGTAGGGGCATGAACCCGTTTCTCCTTAAGACTAATATCTCGTGCTACCATACTCCCCCGATCACATCATCTTCTAAGAACTCAGCATGTCTTGTTTCTACAAACTTTGTATGCCTGTCAGGGCAATAAAAGCGGTAACCTTTTGATCTTTCTGGGTAGCCAATGAAATGACAACTGACTGTCTTAGGGTCTAATTTTCCTAAATTTGGGTTAAAAACTTTTGCCTCAGCAGGACAACCCCACACTCTTAAATGCTTAAGTGAGGGGACTCTTCCTGTCCATAACTCATACGGTGTTTTAGGCACCGACTTACTTGGTACTCGATTAAGAATGTGAATAGCGGTTTTTAACGCCTCCATCCACAAACTTATCGGTAGCGTAGAGTAGCTTAGCATGCTTCTCACCATATCCATTAAGGTACGGTTTTAGCCTTTCGACCACTCCATTTTCTTTGAGGATCACCGGGAAGGGAATCTCGAGCAATTATGCCATTTTCTGTAGGAACTTTGCAAAAGGTCCCGAAACTTGGCCAAACGGGGTATGTCGCCCATAGTACTCCCCACCACCCGGCCTCGATCTTACTATCTTAATTTTCTTATTATGTTGATTTTCTACTTCAAAGCCTTAAATATCTTAAACTTTTCTAAAGCTTCCGATCTTTCTCTAATTGGATAAATATAGCCAAAACGCGAATAATCATCTGTGAATGTTATAAATGAATCATAACCATCCACGCTTTTAACGGGGAAAAGGTCCACATATATCCGTGTGGATTATTTCTAAGTTCCACGCACTTCGTTTGGCATCTTTCTTAATTTTCTTAACATACTTTCCCTTAATACAATCAACACATTGATCTAATTCGAGAGTTCTAATGGCGGAAGAATTTCAGCCTTGACTAATCTATCAATTCTTCCCCTCGAAATATGGCCTAATCTCGCAATGCCATAATTTCGAAGAGTCATTCTGAAATTTCTTACGCTTTCTACTTACATTAGCATACGAGGAGGCATTCTCATTCTCATTCACATTGGATATAACATTCACATTCTCAGAAACTGATAACAAATAAAGTTTGTCTTGTCGGAAGGCAAGACCAACACACTTATTATTAAATGTAATCTCACACTTGCCATTACCAAAATGACATGCCAATCCATCATCATCTAACTTAGAAACACTTATTAAGTTTCTACGCAAAGAGGGAACATAGAGTACATCGGATAGCCTAAGTACAAAACCATCTAATAACTCTAATGATAAATCTCGATGGCTTCAACATCGGTTTGTACTCCATTTGCCACCTTAATTCTTCTTTCTCCTCTTTGAAGCATCCTCCTCGAAAACGAATCCTCAGTAAAGAATTAGCAACATGAATTGTTGCACCCGAGTCAATCCACCAAGTAGATTGTGCATAACTTACATACAAGGATTCATCTACTAATGTAATAATATCCTCACCTTTCTTATTGCACCATTTCAGGAAACCAATACAATCTTCCCGGCGATGGCCATGTTTCTCTGAGAACAAGCAACCGATCAAGGGGGCCAAGTGTGGCTTCTTTTTGTTTGGATAAAATGGCTTCTTGTCGGTCCGAGGAGCCCCGAGTAGCCTTACCATGTGCCCTAGAAGAGGAGCTGCCATCCCTCTTCGGTTTCCACGATGGGCTAGCATTCTTATTATAGAATTTCCTCTTACCATCCTTTACAAGGTTAGCAGAGTCATTCGATCTTTTCGATCATTCTTCAAAGCCTTAATTCTATCCTCCTGCTCCACACACATGGCAATCACCTTATCTATGTTCCACTCATCGGGCATCGGGTTATAGTTCATAACAAGAGCCTCAAACTCAACTGGAAGGGAAGCAAAGATCGGATGATTGACAAAAGGATCCGCGAGAGGCATTTTCATAGCGAAGAAGCTTAGCTGCTATGGTACTCATCTCAAGCACATGGGTTCTAACAGGAATCGCACCACCATATTTGTATCTCTTAGTGGTCAATTCTCTAATGAGTATGCCACTGGGTCTTGCTAGTCCCATGAAACCGAGCTTTAACTCTTTCTAAGTATTCATTTGCGGTGTCACAATCTGGGAGTGCTCCCCGATAGGCTCAAAGAATGGTTGTCTTAGCTAAGGTGAGACATTTCTTATTGGATGTGTCCCATTGCTTTTTCTCAAGGCGATACTTAGCCACTTGTTCAAAGCATGAGCACGCCGACGAAGTCTCAAAAGCGACATCCGCCTCATTATCTAATCTCACCGGTGCCAGCGGCTCGGTTGGGACGCGGTGTGTCAAGTGCTAAGTCATCCTCATTCATGACAAGGGCAGCCTTATACTTCTCCGACCCACAGCTTGTAGTTGGAGCCATTGAGTGGGGATCATTGCTCCCCCGGTTTGCAAGTCCTGAAATTTTAGTGACAAAGTTGGTGAGAACACTTAAAATTAAAATAACTTAACATGAGATTGCATGTTTTAAATCAACGTTGGTCGAATTAAAACATACAATTCCTTCTACACTAATTCTACATCACCGTTGGGCGAAATAGAATTAATGCATAAAATACTTAGAGACAAAAACATTCATAATATTGATATCATCAACGTTGGTCGAGAAAATAACAATATCATAAATTTGCTAACATCGAATAATTGCTCTTAAAATTAAATTTTTCCGTTGGTTCCAATTTAATTAAAGAGACAACAAATAAGCGATGCGCGGAAGCTAATAAATATACTTATAATAATCCACGAGATCTTAATTACTCTGAAAAAATTTAATCCCGTTGGTTCATAAATTTAATGTAGAAAATAAAACTCAAAACTTAACTCAATAACTAAAAGTATTGCTGAAATTCGTGAAGAAAAATTGGAAAAACTTCACTTTGTATCTAGCTGGACCCGAGAGGAGACTATTTGTCTCAAAACCGAAATTGGCCCGTGGGCACAGTGCATCTGCTTGGAGCGGCGGCCAAAAGCCCGGCCCGGCCTGTTTTTTTTTTTTTTTTTTGTTTCGAAGCTGAACCGATTTTCTAAATAGAAAAAGGACATTGTTGCTTATTGGGCTGCGCAAGAAACGAATCGCCCCGAGCCGGTTTCGCCCGGCTTTGCTCGAGCGCAAGCGCCGCCTCGATCTCGGCCGTCGATTGGATCGGACGCCGGAGAAGTTTTCCGAGGTATAAAAATCCGAGAACCGTCATTGAACCCTAACCTAAATCATTTCTTCCTCACCGATTCAACTCGGCCGCATCCGGCCGGCTGAAGTGGCGATCTCGCCGGCGATCATCTCGACCACCGACCCGGCGAGAACGATGGCCGGCCGAGCCGGCCCGCTCCTCCCCGGTCTCTTAGCTCCTTATTCCTTCCCCTTCTCACGTTCTCCTACCACCGCCCCACCACGGGGCCCACGGCGGAGAGTGGCCGGAGGTGGGGGGAAGAAGATCGGGCGCCACCGCGGACCCCCTCGGCCGGCGCGCGCTCGCCCCTTGGGCGGCGCGCCGCCGTCAGCGGCCTCGCCGTGGTGCTCGAAAACCGCTTCGATGGCGGTCTAATGGTCTTGCGAAGGCGGCTGGCGCCGCGCGGGCGGCGATCTTCCGCGACGCCGGTGAGGCGTCTGCGGTGACGGCGAAGGTAGGAAAGGTAGGTATTCCTTCTCCCCACGCGAGGATCTGAGATTTTCGATGGCTTGGGTTTCGTATTTCGAAAGTACCGATCTGAAATGATTTGATTTTCGATTCCGATCCGAGATCTGTTTCTAATTTCTTATCCCGTTCTGATCCACCGACTAGACCAGCTCATTGATACCATTGTTAAAAATAAAACATCTTAGTGGATCTCTAGTAGTAGATCGAGGGGTACGACTAATAACAAATGAAATGAACAGCAAATACTCATGGTCCTAATAAACGTTCTACAACATCTACTAACTTAAGATCTACTAACAGTAAAGATCTACTCTACATCTACACACTAGAACATCTAGATCTACGAATAGTAAAGACATGGGAGTAGATCGGGCATGGACCATCCTTGGCCTTGGCGTTGTTGTTGCTTGACTCCGCCATGGGGGCGTCGGTGCCTCCTCCGCACTAGGGGCGGCGACGGTCGGTGAAGAGGGCGCCTCGGCGTCGATGCGATGGCGGCGGAGAAGAGCTTCCCGTCACCGCTGCGGTCCTATGGATCGGACTAGGTTTAGGAAATGTGGGTGGGGACTGTAGCGGCGGCGAACTTAGGGTACCGTGCCCCGGCGCCCCACCCTCCTATTTATATACCGCAGTGTGAACAGGAGCCCTCCAACCATTAGTGGGTTGGGCTCCCCCGATCAGGGAGCGGATCAAGGTTTTGGTTCGGTCCGTTAGGCCCAAAACAAGAGAGATCAAATACTAACAATTCCAACTGCAAAGCTTGATGCTTCTATTCATCCAAGGATTGAGTACACCATACAGAGAGACGAGCCAACGTGGTGGCCGTCCGGATCATGACAAAGTGCAGAAAGGCAGACTTGCTACCTAGCCTAGGTGTACAAGGAAGCATCTTAGGATACATACTAGTGGGGGTGGGCCTAGGATCACTACTACTACTACTACTTAGTACAAAATTGGAGCACAAGTGCTCGCACGTAGTGTAGTGATTGGCCGCTTCTTCTCGGGTTCCATCCGTACTCATCAGTTGGCGCTTGGTGGAGCAGCCGCCTCACCCATGAGGTCACTATAAAATTTAGGTAAATAAAAAAAACTAATTATGCAGTTTAGATGTATATTGCGAGGCGATTCTTTTGAGTCTAGTTACGCCATAATAGGATAATATTTACCACTAACAAAGCGAAAGCATGCTACGATTATGCGTTTAGTCGTTTTCTTCCAATAAAAACACTACTACGAGTTCTCAACATTAGGGCGGTTTTAGATGGACATTAGGGGCGAGCCCAACCGCCCTAAACTAAACTTAGGTGCTTGATTAGGGCGGTTGGGAAAAACCGCCCTAATGTCTCGACATTAGGGGCGGACATTAGGGGCGGCTCTCGTTTGAGCCGCCCCTAATGTGGATATACGAGGGCGGTTACGCTCATCATAAACCGCCCTAATGTCTCTAACTCTAGGGGCGGTTAATCTAAACCCCGCCCCTAGTGTTGAATTTCACAAAAAAAAAATATAAATATATAATTCACAGATTCAATTAATAATTGACATAATGTCTCCATACTTCAAATAAACATATATAATCCACACAAAGTCACAAGTTTCATACAAGTTGAACTTCAAATGTTCATTTATACAAAGTCTCCATACTAGTCATTTACATGTTCAACTTGAATACTACAATGAATTTACAAACATGGATATGGAGAAAGACATCAAACTACTTCACCATGCACTCCATCTCTCCCTGTTAAGCAAAGACATATTTTAGACAACAAGAAAATAACTAGTATTCCAAGAAATTATCGTTTTATTTAGCAAAGTGGGGACAGCTCAATACCTTTCTTCTATGGCAAGATCCATGACTATGTATGGGGAATTAATATGCATCCTAGACTGCTACCATTATGCTACCTGCCACAAAGAGAGAGAGAGAGAGCGAGCGAGAGATGAATTTGAGATGAATTCGGCTCAGATTTTCCCCCTGTCATCTCATCCATTCTTAACTGGTTACTTATAGAAGCCATCCTAGTTTAGAAGGTCACAGAGGGGGTCTCAAAATCATCATAGCCGCCGCCTCAGCCCAATAAAAAATTTCATCATTGCACATCATTGCATATGCCACTGCCTCAGCCCAATAAAAATTTTCATCATTGCACATGTAGATAGGTTGCCAAAATTCATATAGCCAACAGCAAGTAGGTAGCAGTAGATAGATTAAACAGGAAGTAGTAGATATGGCAGCAAGTATGCAGTAGTAGATATGGCAGCAAGTAGTATGGCAGCAGCAAGTAGTATGGCAGCAGTACTAAAATGGCATCATGAATAACATGCAGATGGCAGCAGTACTCAAAATACTAGTTTAGCTATCCATCTAAGACATCAATCAGGAATACGACTACAGAAAAAAAAAAGACAGGCCAGCAAAATATGTTGTCTGATGATAGGCCAGTCTCGACTACAGAGTGCATGTAGGACAAATATTCTTAAGAACATATAAAAAAAAAGCATGTCAGGTGACACATGTTGGGGCTATGTACATCTAAATATATAGTGAATTCACAAATGGAAAACAACTCAGCAAAAGACAACACGTCAGGTGAGACTAATAGCAAAGCAGAGTAGCATATTATGGCCATGGTATTTTACTTATCTAACAACAACTATTATAAACAAGAAAATTTAAACTGTGTGATGCAATTATGATTCTTTTAGATCAGGGAGGAATTCAAAGTAGCAGAACATCACAAGAATATCATACAAAAATGTGTACTCTATATGCCCAATTGGAAACTAAGAATTTATGAGGCAGCAAAGCATGTCATATTTGAAAAGCACTATTAACTTGCCATTTATTCAGGTGTATTAACAAACTTGCCAAAACCAGATACATTGTGCATGGAAATGAGACATGGATAAGAGTCATGAATAAGAAATCAAACTGAAATCAGGCTGCATAGGCATCAGGCTGCATAGTTTTTCGAATTCCACACATCCAAACTGAAATGAGAGCGGGCATCATAGGCATCAGGCATCATAGGCAGCATCAAGAACCAGCTGATTGTGTTCCAAAATGAACACTGAAATTCACCATAGGAACCAGCAATGCATGGCAAAAGGAACATTCATCATAGGCATCAGGCATCATAGGCAGCATCAGGAACACAGCTCACCAGCAGGAGGAGGGGGAGGAGGGGTGATGCTCACCGGCAGGAGGAACACAGCTCACCGGCGCAGGAGAGGACGGAGGAGGAGGAGGGTGAGGCGGGGACGGAGAGGTGGAGACGGGGGCGACGGCGGCCGTGCGGCAAGCCACCTGGATCCGGCCCGCGCGCGAGGAGACGGGACGGGGAGGCGGCCCTCCTGGATGCAGACAGGGGCGGCGGAGCTCGTCGAGATGGACGTGGAGGCGAGGACGGGGAGGCGGAGACGGGGGCGGCGGCCCTCGCGGTGGCGGCCGCGGCGGCCCTCCCTGGATCCGACCGGTGACGGGCCGGAGGCTGGGAGACGGGGAAGACGGGGAGGCGGCCCTCCTGGATCCTGGATCCGGTCGGGGAGGGTGGCCGCGGCGGCGACGGGGAGACGGGGAAGGGGACGGGGAGGCGGCGACGACGGGGAGACGGGAATGGGAGACGGCGGCGGCGTATTTGGGCAGCCTGACGGCGTCGGGAGAGAAGAATCGCGCCCAATACTTAGCCAAAATTAGGGTTCCAAACTCAGCCTCGGTATATAAACTACACTGTTTTTTTTCATTAGGGGCAGCTGGTGAGGTAGCCACCCTAATGTTAGTTTTCACTTTTTTCAGAAATTGCATTTTTGTTTAAAGTTTTTATATTATAAATATATTATCTGATAAATAAAAACTAAAAAGGATGGTTACAAATTAAAAAATATAATTAAAAACTTTTGTTATCTTATAAATATCATTTAGTGCTTCGTTTGACCTTGTTTGACAAGTTTGACTTTTCCAATTCAAACTAAAGACGCCTTTTCGAGCTCTAGATGTCCTCATTTTCAAAAGTCACGAACACTGACTTTTCTACATGTCATGTGTGTAGGCACCTTTGCCAAGTTTAAGAATTTTTCTGAAATTGTTGGGTAATTTTATCGATTATTTTAATTACCGCGCGACTTCTCTGGTAATTATACGTTGAACTAAGACCACCCCAAAAAGACCTGAAATAGTGTCAAACTTTACCGCAAGGTCTCTTGTGTCCTAGGAGGCAAAACTTGTGGAGGCGGTGCGAAATTATTGTGTTTTCAAAGTGTAATTGACCATATTTGGTCGCTTAAAGCGGCACGTAGAAAAATACGGTAATTTCAAAAATGACTAAAAAGCCTAGGATTTTTGCGTGGGGCCATATTTTGGGAGTAAATGACCACAAAAAAAATTTGAGAAAGTTTGGACATAGGCGGAGCGAGACGTGCTTCATAGTAGTATACGGAACCTTTCATAGAACACTATCCTTACACTTAGGTTTCTCATGGTTATGTGGCACAGTGCGCTTTGCGATCCGCTATCGACCTCAAACTTTTTTTCGAGGCATCTACATGGCATGTGTGAAGGCACCGCCAAGTTTGAGAAGTTTCTGAAATTGTTTGGTAATTTTTCTCGATTATTTTAATTACTGCGTGACTTCTCCCGGTAATTATACGTTGAACTATGACCACCCCCAAAAAGACACGAAACGGTGCCAAACTTTGCCGCAAGGTCTCTTGTGCCCTAGGAGGCAAAACTTTTGGAGGCCGGTGCGAAATTATTGTGTTTTCAAAGTGTAATTCACTATACTAGAACATCGGGCGCCCTTGCGCCCTACAATGACTTGAAGAGTAAAAGTTGTTGTCTTAACACTTGCTCTATAATTATATAGTAAAACATTAAGATCTAAGCAGGACATTGATATATAATCTCATTTGTATCCAGTTTGAACTCAAATCTTCCTTTCCTAGAATCCCTCAAACACTCCAAGCAAGACAGGCGGGTAAATCATTACAAAATCATCATTAGTGAGAACAGTCACATGGTCGACGCCCGGGTTTGAAACATAATACATCCATTACTTATCTCCACTTAATTTCACACAAGAGGGTCATACACTATACATGTAGCCATCACATCTTGGTAATTCATCAAATGATGCCTCTTGTTCAAGTGTAAAACTGGTAGGCACAATCACTCTACTCTATTGCAACAAAAATGAACATCGGTGAGACCCATATGGCGGCTATACATCTTGGCGGCCATACATTCTCTATCTGCAGCTAGGAGTATCTTGGAAATTATCAAGCTCATTAAGGACATGGAAAGCATGTGTCCAAGATCAAGATACGTAATCCGAGAGGTATATACAATCCATGTGACCTTCATAATCTTTGGCTAGTAGTTGCACAATGCGAAACATATTATTTTTCTCGCAGCTAGGAGTGCCCGAAATTACCAAATTCATGTATTTAGAATACAGATAACACATGACCATGACCAAACTAACCCCTAGCAGCGAGCCAAGCCAATTCAGATGCATGCAACTATGTTCGGCTTAAATTAGGAGGGAAACTATTACAAAACCCCATCTTTGGATATTTAATTATTTAAAAAACATAAAAGTTTGTGTCTCTGTTCCTTTTATTTATTTGGTTGCCTTAGTTTAGTTATTTAAATTATTTTGGTGTTTATTAGGTAGTAGGAAAGTATGTATAGCTGGTCCATGTTTAACATTAATTATCATGCAACTATGCCGCCATTCGATGAAACTATAATCTATGTACTTGATTTGAGAAAGACAGGATAATATCTTGCTAAATTAAAAATATGACATGGTTTAAGCTAGTTCACAAGAATATATGGTCAAGTAATACCATAATTAGTTTTTTTTACGACATTCGTTTTGTTTCTCTTATGAACAAAAATTTAGATTGGTAGATTTGTGGATGAATAATTAAAAGCAAGGCGTAATGGGTGACAAAACTACAAACAAGCTTGTAGCAGATTCTGCGGGGGTCATGTTATTGCCAAATCTGAGACTGTTCTCCAAAGTTAATGTTTTTTTCCAATGTGAACCTTTATTCGGACCAACCTGCATTAGTACTCAACGGAGAAGCCACGAGAACCATGTATCAAATTAATTCCTGAACACGATAAATCACACTGAGCATAACAAACACAACCAATATCTCAATCATTTTTAACGCATTTTTCGGTCAAAATAGCGGTAAAAACAAATTGCCTAGCATCTAGCAACTTTTACGTCAAAGCGATTTGAAAACATTTAAAAAAACACGAAGCAATAGAGACATAGCAATAGACAATAAAAAGATAAGCGTATGATTGATCCAATAGTCAGCATTATAATACTGCCCCTTTTGCTTTGATAAAAATTCCCGGATGACACAAATATATTTGATATAGTACAATTTACTTGATCAACAATTCTCGAGATAACCCCAATCATACAGCAAAAGAAATTCCCTTAAACCTTAGTTCATTAATAAAGTCGGGATGCTTGATTGGTCAAAAAAAAAAAAAATTTGGATGCTTGATCTTGAGCTCCATAGCTTAATAAAGTCTGCTCTTACCGTTGAAGCTTAGTATTCTCAAGTTAAGCTTACCCCTGAACCATTTTCACATGCACATTATTATTAGTTTTTTTATGCCATATAATATGACGATTCTCGAGGCAAGCGGTACACGTTGATTAAACGGTATCAAAAGATAGATTGTACTGAGAAACAAAGTAACACCTTGAGAAGCGTAAAGAAGAAAGATCATCACTTGTCGAGTCTTGTCGACTTGCATCATCTTTGACTCCATGACTTCCTCTCCGTGCGTGATAGGGACGCTCGAATCATGATGGCGATTAGAGGGAAAATAATTGACCACCAATTGGAACCCAAGAGAGGAGAATGAAGCGGGCAAAAATAGCAAAAATAGGGAAGGAAAGCTTACCGGCACCACTCGCGAAGACCATGCCCTGCTTGGGAAGAGGTGGGCAAGACAACAGTGTATTGTTGGGGTCCAAGCGGGAACCTCGACCATGGACTGTGAGCCAAGGGACGCAGAAATCCCCTCCTTCACGAATCGGCCGTGGCCGCCACCTCATCGAGGATGCCTTCAAAGCAATAAGGGCGCTCATGCCGGGCATGGATGCAGCACGAGGAGGAGAGGGTAGGGAGGATGACGCAGGTTTGCCGGTGACACGCCTCCGGATCTCGTGCGCGGTGCGCCCATGCCGCTGAGAACCTCGCCATGCTCGTGTAGCTCCCCATGCTCTAGTGACGGCGGGAAGTGGGGAGGCGTGCACACCGAGCACCGAGGCGGCGGAAAGGAGACGGGGGCGGAGACCGGGGCAATCGAGGGTTTGGGGGTGCCCCGCTTAGGGGGGCTGCCGGGCCGCGAGACGGGCCCTGTGGGAGTGCAGCCGCGTAGGTGGTTGCCAAAGGAAAAAAAACAGGGGACGGGTGTCGAGCGCGGAAGCCGCCACCGATGCTCCGATTCTTTGGAGCGCTCGGCGAGGGACTTTTAATAACCCCGATTTGGTCGCAAAGCGACACGAGAGAAAAAATACGGTAATTTCAAAAATGACTAAAAAAACCTAGAATTTTGCGTGGGGCCATATTTTGGGTGTAAATGACCACAAAACAAATTTGAGGAAGTTTGGACATAGGCGAGCAGACGTGCTTCATAGTGCTATACGGAACCTTTCATAGAACCCTATCCTTACACTTAGGTTTCTCATGGTTGTGTGACCTGTGCGCTTTGCGGTGTGCTATCGGCCTCAAACTTTTTCTCGAGGCATCTATATGGCATGTGTGAAGGCACCGCCAAGTTTGAGAATTTTTCTGAAATTGTTTGGTAATTTTCTCTCGATTATTTTAATTACCGCGCGACTTCTCCCAAGTAATTATACGTTGAACTATGACCACCCCAAAAAGACCTGAAACGGTGCCAAACTTTGCCGCAAGGTCTCTTGTGCCCTAGGAGGCAAAACTTGTGGAGGCCGGTGCGAAATTATTGTGTTTTCAAAGTGTAATTCACCATATTTGGTCGCAAACGGCACGTAGAAAAAATACGGTAATTTCAAAAATGACTAAAAACACCTAGGATTTTGCGTGGGGCCATATTTTGGGTGTAAATGACCACAAAAAAAATTTGAGGAAGTTTGGACATAGGCGGAGTAGACGTCCTTCATAGTGGTATACGGAACCTTTCACCGAACTCTATCCTTACACTTAGGTTTCTCATGGTTGTGTGGCCTGTGTGCTTTGCAGTGTGCTATCGGCCTCAAACTTTTTCTGGGGCATCTACATGGCATGTGCAAAGGCACCGCCAAGTTTAAGAATTTTCTGGAATTGTTTGGTAATTTTCTCGATTATTTTAATTACCGCGCGACTTCTTCTAGTGTTTACTAACACTTTCTTAAAAGCCAAAATGACCCATATAACTAATGTTGATCTCGATGAGCTCTAACACGTTTGTATTCAAAGTTTTTCGATTTAAGGTCATTTAGTGCTTCGTTTCACCTTGTTTGACCAAGTTTGACTTTTCCAATTCAAACTAAAGACGCCTTTTGGAGCCCTAGATCTCCTCTTTTTTCAAAAGTCACGAACACCAACTTTGTGTAGCTCCTCAAGATCTACACTCTATATATACAACCTTTTGTATTCAAAGTTTTTCGATTTGAGGTCATTTATTGCTTCGTTTGACCAAGTTTGACCAAAACACATTAGGGGTGGCTCTATATATAACCGCCCCGATTTGAGGTTACATTAGGGGTGGCTGAAATATAACCATACGATTTGAGGAGACATTAGGGGTGGTTGAAATATAACCGCCCCTAATGTGTCGAGTAACATTAGGGGCGGTTTGCTTCTACCTGAATTTTTTCAAGCATACATTAGGAGCGGCTCAAATTTTGAACCGCCCTAATGTTCAAAGCCAATATTTGTCTTAGTTCGTTTCTGTAGTAGTGAAAGGTGTACTGTGATTGATGAACAAAACAAGTCAACTTGCCACCGATCGAATTCCTCCTTTCGTTATTTGCTCAATCTGCAGCAGGAATTTATGGCCGACATGGAAAAACGGTGGTACCCAAGTACAGTGGTTTGTGGTTACCCGTACCCTAGTCCCGTGCAGTGTGTCCATGTGTCCGTAAAAGGCAGCCATGCTTGTGAGCTTCATCTTACCCTCGCTCTTCTCCTGGGCAACAGAAGCGCAAGGTACGTTCCGTGGTGGCGTTCTACTGTTCTCACGTGGCCAAAGGACAGTACAGTTGATTGCCGTGATCCGGACCGAATGTGAACAGTCACTTCACACTGTGATTAGCGGTGCCGTACAAGCTCCTGTACCTGTAGGCCGTAACTGTTGGCCTGGTCGATCGTCATGCTTGCCTGAGCTAGCTCGGCGGTAGTGATCACAGTTCACAACCAACGTCTCCCCTCTTTTTCTTATCTGTAACTATCAAAAAGGGAAAAAGAACAGCCACGCATATACAATGGAAAATAAAATACAGAACGCCGCTCGGCGAACTTGGCGGCGAACCAGAATCAGTTAATTCTAATTGAAATCCTTTCTAATAATAGTAGAGCACTGAGGTGGCTACTGCCTACTGTGAGCTCGCGTGTGACTCAAGGAAAGAGACTGTCCTGCACCTGCGCCGCCGCGCCTTTAAAACAACCTCCTGTGCTCCCAGCCGGAATCCACACCACACGGCACACGCAGTGACGCAGGCACAACACAACCGCACAAGCACACCCACTAGCGTGCCTGTACGTGCATCATCGCACAAAACAGAAAAGAACAAAGGGGCAGCATGAGCTCGCCACCTCTGTTCGGCAAGGGCCTCATGGCCGTGTACCGCCGCGTCGTGGACAACATCGTCGCCGTGGTGACGGTGCCGCTCGCGGCCGCCGCGCTGGTCGCCGTGGCGCGGTTCGGCCCGGAGGAGCTGGCCGGCCGGCTCCACCGCGAGGCGCGGCCCGTGCACCTCTTCCTGGCCGCGTTCGTCCCTGCCGCGGCCGCCACCGTGTACCTGATGCTGCGGCCGCGCGCGGTGTACCTGGTGGACTACGCCTGCTTCCGCACGGCGCCCAACTGCCGCGTGCCCTTCTCCACGTTCCTGGAGCACGCGAAGCAGGTGCCCGTGCTCAACGAGCGCAGCATCCGGTTCATGACCAAGCTGCTGGAGCGCTCGGGGCTCGGCGAGGAGACGTGCCTGCCTTTCGCGCACCACTACATCCCGCCCTACAAGTACTGCACCCTCGACGCGGCGCGCGGCGAGGTGGACCTCGTCGTCTTCTCCGCGCTCGACGACCTCTTTGCCAAGACGGGGATCAGCCCCGCCGCCATCGACATCGTCATCGCCAACTGCAGCCTCTTCTGCCCCACCCCGTCCTTCGTCGACATGATCATCAACAGGTACAAGCTGCGCAGCGACGTCCGCAGCGTCCACCTCTCCGGCATGGGGTGCAGCGCCGGGCTCATCTCCGTGGGGCTTGCCAGGAACCTCCTCCAGGTCGCCCCCAAGGGCACGCACGCGCTGGTCGTCTCCACGGAGACCATCACGCCCAACTACTACGTCGGCAGCGAGCGCGCCATGCTCCTTCCCAACTGCCTGTTCCGCATCGGCGGCGCCGTGGCGCTGCTGTCCAACTCCCCGGCCAAGGCGAGGTTCCGCCTCAAGCACGTCGTGCGCACGCTCACCGGCGCGCAGGACAGCGCGTACACGTGCGTGTTCCAGCAAGAGGACGACCACGGCAACGTCGGCATCAACCTGAACAAGGACCTGATGACCATCGCCGGGAACGCGCTCAAGGCCAACATCACCGCCATGGGACCGCTCGTCCTCCCGGCATCGGAGCAGCTTCAGTTCGCGCTGTCGTTCATCGGGCGGAAGGTGCTCAGCAGCAAGTTCAAGCCGTACATCCCGGACTTCCGCACGGCCTTCGAGCACTTCTGCATCCACGCCGGCGGCCGCGCCGTCATCGACGAGCTGCAGCGCAGCCTCAACCTGTCGGACGAGCAGGTGGAGGCGTCGAGGATGGCGCTGCACCGGTTCGGGAACACGTCGAGCAGCTCGCTGTGGTACGAGCTGGCCTACGTCGAGGCCAAGGGGCGTATGCGGAAGGGTGACCGAGTGTGGATGATTGGCTTTGGGTCCGGGTTCAAGTGCAACAGCGCGGCGTGGGAGTGCATCGCGCCTGCGGCCAACGCGGACGGACCCTGGGCCACGTCCATCCACAGGTACCCGGTGGACATTCCAGACGTGATGAAGCACTAATCAACCTACCTTGGCCATCAACTCCCTCAAAAAAGGGAAACAATTGCTTCTCCCGAAAAGAAGGGGGACAAACTGCTTTCACTAAGATTAAATCCTCTGGAATAATTGAGAGGTATACATACAGCCTTCAACTTACATCATGCATATGGCCAAACCCTTGTAACACGATACACCCAAACTGAAACTTACATCGTGTGTCTGAATTTGATTGAGGTTTGTCTATCAGTAAATGTTTCAAATTTTAACTGTTCGGACGGAACCGAGGAATGTTGTAAAATTAAATTAATGCTCTCTCTCGCAACAACCACTTTTGCCTATGTTCATGGTCATGCCCAACGCAAGCCTGCAAAAGGCACGGATACTCTATGAGAAAAAAAGGCTTAAGCACTATTGTTAAAGCTTGCATTGTAGTAGGGAGTAAAGGCTCCATACGTGAGGTAGGTGTGGACCACGAAACAGAGGTACTTGAAAGAGCATCTAGCCTTTAATGAATTTTGGTTGATCAAATAACAATATTATTGAAGCACTAACAAGTTTACAAGTGTTGAACATGGATGTGATTATATTACATACCACTTGAGATATGAAATATTGTATCATTTAAAGTGTATCAAAGGTTCAACAAGAAAGGAAGCCATATATGATATCCATATTGTACTGAAATCAAAGAGAACATGACGTGTTGTTGCGAAGACAATATAGTTCAAGTAGAAGACAACAATGCAAATGAAATTGATGAAATTGCTTATACTGAACCCTTATACAAAATGTATTGAATCCTCTCAATACAAAATAAAGACTCGATGAACACATATGCTAAACTACGATCGTTATACTAAATCCAACGATCCCTAATACAATGAAAAAGCCATAAGATTGATCCAACATTCTAGAAACTAGTCGAAAACACATATAAAATGATGTATATCAGCAGTTGCATAGCTAGGTATAACATAGGCTACAAATTTGTCACCTCAAACCCTTGATTTCTCATGTATGCCGAATTCTGTACGCTAGTCTTTGGCGAGATGAGATCGTTGGCTTATTGCTCGCTTAGTCGATCACGAGTAGTGCATGGCTTTTTATTTTAATATAATTTATGTCAATTTAGGACAAAATTAGTATCACACACTGTGAGCGAAGATATTAGTTTTGTGAAATGTAAACCGTCTACCACACTAGAGAGAATAATACCAACAACGAAATACTGGTTGTGAATTGGGTTAGTTAATACGTCGTTACTAAAATGTTACTTTCAAGAGTCAATCGTGAAGAAAAGCAAGAGTATTATTATTTTTGCGAAATGTAAATGTCTGCCACACTAGAGAGAATAATACCAACAATGAAATACTGGTGTTGGATTGAATTAATTAACACGTCGTTACTAAAATGTTACTTTCAAGAGTCAATCGTGAAGAAAAGCAAGAGTAATATTATTTTTTGCGAAATGTAAACCGTTTGCCCACTAGAAGGAATAATACCAACCACGAAATCCTGGTGTTGGAAAAGTTGATACGTCGTTTGGACAATGTTACTTTCAAGAGTCAATCAATGAAGCCTATCGTGGAACTCCTCAGTCCAAGTTATTCATGGGGCTGGCAGACTCATGTGAAAGCAAAATATCAAACGAGAGGCGGTTCCCATCAAATATTTATGTCAACATATGCAACGACATAAATTTGATATATTTCGCTTGAAGATTAGGATTTTCATGAAAAAATCATGCTTTAAATTTACAACTTTCAACCCAATAATATACTATATATAATCACCATACTACGCAGAAGAGGCTCGCTTCTGAAACAGAGGCATATGCCTAGTAAATCCATCGATCTCCTCACCCTAATAAACCTAATATATAAAAACTTCACCGTTGCCTAGCCTTATCTTATGGTCTCAATCTCCTCGTCATCAGACCTTAGTCACCACACTCCTTTTTCTCGTTCCCCCGTTCAGCGGTCACCACTGCTCCGCCCCCTCTTCCCATTGCCACACCAATAAATAATCTCATGGGACCCTGATGCCTCCTCGTCACTGACTAATGGAGAAGGAGAAAATGCGGGACTTTGCTAAGCTGTGGAGGAACTGAGGTCAGCAGAACAACAGAGGCAGGATCTAGATGGCTCGGTGGCATTGTCACTAGTATTTTTTGAACTTTGCTTGCATCTTCGATTTATCGTAAATGGTTTTACTTTATTTTTTTTATGATCATTGCATACGTGTATACCATTTTAAATTTTGAACCATAATTTGCTAATCTTATCGATTTTATCGTTCCTTCCTCAACCACTCACTGCTACTTGATTTGAACTTGCGTGGCGGTTTTTCGATTTTGCGTGGCGGGCAATCAAACCGCCACGCAGCTAGGATCACGCGGTTGTCGAGCGATTAACCGTGGCGGATTTCGCCCGCCACGCAAAATGGATTAACCGTGGCGGGCATTTAACAAAAACCGCCACGGTTAATAGATTAACCATGGCGGTTTCCATCGCCCTTCGTGCGTTCCGCTGATGCATGCCAGGACATCAGCTTGGCATCCTCACGGGTTCCCAAAAATTACCGCAGCGATCGAGCACGGGTAGGTACCACAGCGATAGGCGAGAGATCTTCCTCTGGGTGTAACCCTCTTCTTCCTCGTCCTCAGGAGGTGGCATCTGGCACGCTTGTTGCCCGTCTTACGCTTCTTGGGCCCGCTTGACGATCCCTCCTCATCGGCGGCACGACAGCCATCATTCCTCTTGTAACGACTCACGCCATAGTGCGGACCGGTTGTGCAAGTCCGCATAGTTACCCGGTATAGAATACAATGGTTAGGGCACGCATGAAACTTCCTAAGCTTCATCGCCACGGGGACGAATCAGCTTCTTCGCCCGATAGGTATTGGCGGGCACCTTATTCCCTCGAGTAAAGCGGTGTCACCGAGGACCCGTAACAGGTCATTGAAGCTCGTGTCGACCACCCGTGGCGAGCCTTCGGCATCAACATCGTTAGGTTAAAGCGTAGCACCGTGCAATGCGCCGGACATTTGCCGTCATCTTTGTAGAGAGGGTCAATTGCCGCTGCTTCATCTGTCTAAAATTCTCGAGCCATCTTGGATTACCAAACAACACGTCATCTTCATCTTTGAGGTTAGCAATATCCTCGAAAAGATCAGCATCCTCGGCGACATGTCATCAACTCTTGACTGTTCACCATCATCTCCACCCGCATTGTCTTCTAGCATGTCTTCAAGCAGTTCATCTACGGTGATGTAATCACGATTATCAACTGCTTCTCCATCTGATGGTGGAACTTGTTCTCGTCCTTCGTCCACCACCGTTGTTTCCGTCGTTGCCGTCGACGAGGGTCCTCCAGATGAACCGGCCGCGACACTCGGTTCTTTTTCGCCATGATACTTCCACACGGTGTACCTCGGCTCCCTGATGAAACCAAACCGTATCAAGTGCTCCATCACGACATCATCCTTGTGTAAGAACATATGCTTGCACTGATAGCACGGGCACACCATTTCTTCCGAACCCTGACTGATTCGATGCTTCTGCGCGACGGGCATAAACTTCTTTCGCACATCATCAACGAAATCCACACTTACCCTCGGCCTGTACATCCAATCCCTGTTCGGCGCCATGACGGCCTGCTCAAATTAATTAAACCAGAGCAAAGAGAGAGCGATTGATGATTAGAGCTATCGAGGGATCGAATTGAGGGATATATATAGAGAGAGAGTTAATTAAGTGCAAAAGAGACAAATTGGAGAGAGAGGGGGGGGAGAGAGATTGAGAGAGAGGGAAGAGCACACCTCAAATGAGAGGGAGAGAGAGGGGGAGAGAGAGGGAGAGAGAGAGAGGGGAGGAGAGAGGGGGGAGAGGGAGAGAGAGGGGGGAGGAGAAGGGGAGAGAGGGAGAGAGAGAGAGAGAGAGAGAGGACCAACTACATCTCAAAAGAGTGAGGGAGAGGGGGAGAGAGAGAGGAAGAGAGAGAGTGGGGGGGAGAGAGGGAGAGAGAGAGGGGAGGAGAGAGGGGAGAGAGAGAGGGAGGAGAGAGGGAGAGAGAGGGGGAGTGAGAAGAGGAGAGAGGGAGAGAGAGAGAGAGGACCAACTAGATCTCAAAAGAGTGAGGGAGAGGGGGGAGAGAGAGTGGGGGGAGAGAGAGCTATCTAGATCTCAAAAGAGAAGGGGAGAGAGAGAGGGAGAGAGAGAGCACACCACATTCAATTAGATCTCAAAGAGAGGGAGAGGTACCATGAGAGGGAGGGGAGAGAAAAGAGGAGAGGAAAATACCCCCTTGCGGTGCCAAAATTCAAGCTTCAAAACCCTAAAAAATGGAGAAATCCCGTGGGGGAAGAAGAAGGTTGGGGCTGTTTTTATAACCACGACTTTTACGTGGCGGGCATTGTTAAAAACCGCCACGGTTAATAGGTATTTTACGTGGCAGTTTTTTACAAAGCCCGCCACGCAAAATTCATTAACCGTGGCGGTTTTTCCCGGGCGGGGGCTGCCAGGCTACCTATTTTACGTGACGGTTTTTAAATGCCCGCCACGTAAAATAAAAAAACCGAACACCTCGCAAAATCAATCTGTAGTAGTGACTCTCACCAAGCCATACAGCCACAATAGCTGCGATTTCGCGGAGACGTTGTCGATAAGCTTTGGGCATTGGGTTACCCGATTTTTTCAGTCGGGTAATTGGGTATTTGAAAATTCGGGTAATGAAAATTACTACCCGATATTAAACCCAAAAAACACTATCCGAAATTTGGTACCCGATAATTCGGGTTCGTATACCCAATCTACCCGAATTTGCAAAAAACAACAAACTACACAAAATTTTATTAGCAATTTAAACATAATTTCACTAGCGATTTGTGTAGAATTTCAACAACAATTTGTGGAGAATAATACATTATAGTCACTCGTTCAAACCAAGATAATTTTATTTTGATAAAGTGATAATTTCAAGTGGTCAACTAATAATAAGTGATAAATATAAAGATGAAGGTAAAACTTTGGGTAGTTCGGGTAGTTTGGGTACGGAGTGTATTAAATTATCCAAACTAATTTCGGGTAATTAAAATCACTATCCGAATTTGGGATTGGGTACCTTGGGTTCGGGTAACGGGTATCGGGTATTTTGCCCAGGCTTAGTTGTCAGACGACTCGTCACTTTCGCTGCGATAAATTCTCCGGAAACGTCACAGATAAGACTCAATGATAATCAGGAAACATCTCCGTGGACGTCGACGGTGACATTGCCGTAGTAGTATAACACTGACACAGATGGCTGTCGAGCTTTTCCTACCCATTCGAAACCTCAACACTCAAGCTTAGCTCTAGATCGACCTAGGCGCAGCACGTGAACACTAGCTACGCATATAGCTCTGGCAATTTGCAATTATAAGCACTGGCTCGGGTTATTGTTTTTTAATAAAGGATGAACAACATCCGGCCTTTACGCCTAGAGGTGTGCATAATCAATTATTATAAAAATTTGAAACGAAAAAGAGCATAACCAGGTCTCTAAGACGGATAAAAGAACTAAAGCAAACGATAAATATGCCTACACCTCCGTTACAAAGCTCCAAAGCAATCATCTTAATGTTTTCGCTCATGACAGATAGTGTGTTCTTAGCCTGCTCATCACGCTGCAGCTTGCGCCAGCAAAAAAAACATATCGAAGCGCTCCCTCGAAGATAACCACGCAAACTTGAATTCACTCTGTCCCCTGTTAAAAATAATATGATTTCTTTGTTTTTCCCCTTTATTTCTTTGTACTTGTTGTTTGTAACCCGCTGGGTTACCTTAATAAATTTACAGTAGGAGCTCTTCTGCTCCTCCTGTTTTCTTCAAAAAAAAAAATAATATGATTTCACTTCCAGTAGTTTCAATTAATCACGTCGTGCGCGCGGCAGTTGAGAAACACACCGGTGATCGTCTCGGTGCAGTGCGCATGATCATGAAACGCACGGGTGGAATTGTGCTCTGCTGCCGCCCAACCAGATTGTACTGTACCTTGACACGAGGGCATAGAAATTAAGAATGAAAGACTCACACAGAACAGAACTGGGTCATCATCTGGAATACTAGTACTATCTAACCACCTTCTTCGATACACTAAAAGAAGTGTTGTTTATGCCACTCCAATCAATCTAGCGAGGCCGTACTCGTTACGTCGACGGGCCAACAACGTGACACGCCACCGAACGACCTTGCTTCCAACGACTCGCACGCCAATGGCTGGCCAAACAGTACATATATAATTTAAGTTGCTTCGTCTAAACATCACCGTGCAACGCCCAACTGAAATCGTTAAGTAGGAGCACTGTCATCAGCTTGCCACGCGCCGTCGCCGTCGACCTCTCCACGTCTGTCTTGGGTCTTTACTGTATGACAGAACTTTTTCTTATTTATTGGTCACATGCACGACCTAGGTCAACATTAGACCGTCCTTTCTGCCATTCCAGTAGCCCAACGTGGCATGATCATAATATTTTTGGCAGTTGTTTGGTTTGCAGCTACAACTATGTCGCGCCACACTTTTTAATTAGCACCATGTCCTATGTCGTAGACTTATTTTCTTTGATAAACTTTGGCCTCGTTTAGATGTTAGAAACTTTAGCAAAAGTAACTCCTGGAACTCCTGTAGCACTTTCGTTTGTTTGTGGTAAATATTATCCTACCATGGGGTAACTAGGCTCAAAAGAATCGTCTCGTAATGTACATCTAAACTGTGTGATTAGTTACTTTTTTTACCTACATTTCATACTTTCGAACATATGTCTTTTGGTGTATTTAATGTGATGTGATGGAAAGAGAGTGAAAAAAGAGTTAGAAACTTTAGCCAACTAAACGAGGCCTTTGCCACAGGTGTTTCCTTCAATTTTCTAGAAACTCTAAACTGCCTAGCTCGTGAGAACTAGCCAATTACAACTACAGGAAAGCAAGTACTCGGATGCAGAAGGTGCTTGCACTCGAACTTAAGCCTCCCCAGGTTCTCTTAATTAATCGCTCGAAAGCTCAAGGGCTACTATCATTACTAGTATAGTATCCGTGCGTTTGCCACGGTTTTACTTAAAAAGAAGCACTTAAAAACAACCAGGCGGCGAGATTTTTTTTCCATAGTTTGTCTCACACAGTTGTATATAATCATAAATATAATTTGAAACATATTAATGCATCATGCATAACAAGGCATCATAAAGTCATGCAATTGTATACAGTAATCATGAACCATCCATCTCTTGATCTCTACCAAAAAAATGGCCAATAAAAAGACTTATTACAAAGTAAATTGTGTAACAAGATGGTCAATTCTTTAAGTTCTCACAAGTTCAGCTCCTTCACCGGCTGCTAAACTACAAAGCGTTAGCCACTAAACCTCAGCTCAAAATACAACATGTTTCTCACATGGGGTGTTAAGCCTCTTTTCAGCATCTTCACAACTCACTGCGGAGTGAGGTCCTCCCGCAAGGCCTGCTGCTAAAAAGAGCAGAGCCATTGAGACCCATTATCTGCTTGCTAGTGCAAATGTAGATCCCCTACTTCAAAAGAAAAAGAAAAAAATAAACATATATTGCGATAGTTACATCAGTAAGCAAGCCAGCAAGCCAAAATCCAAAGTAACCGAGAGAGCAAAACTGTGAGCAGAGAGACAAAGCAAACCTTCCCGAGCTTGATGACCGGCATCTACTCAGTCTCGAGCACGGTGACATAGAGTTTTATTATACTAACCACAAAGGGAATTACATTGACACCAAATCCTTCAAGCAATCTTCCCATGTACAAATACAGTTATGCTTTTCCAAATTGCACACAGGAAGGTGAGCAAGCATAAAGGTGAGCACGCATATTTTTGTTGTATATTTTTTCTTTGTGTCCTTGGAAGAAATGGGTCATGGTGCACTGAGAAGGCATCCCAAGAGGCTCAAAGTGGTCAACATATCTCATCTACTTAGTGAACAAAGCATAGCAATCAAGAATCTATCTATGATCCTACCTCTGAACTATACAGTGAGGGTGCGGAGCCCATGATTCATCATTCCAATATCATCTCAGTGCATCCTTCATGAATCAAGCTCATCCTCCATATCAGTGACAAAGCCAGAAATAATTTTAGAAAGGATTCAACAATGTCTAATCAAACTTATCCCCTTTTTAATCTATATAATTATACACAAAAATTCAAGGGGGGCTCCACATACTTGGGAGCCCGGCTCCACCGGCCGTTGGCTTCTTGCTCCAGATAACACCCCCCCTGGTGGTCTCTTTGCAGTGAAGACCGGGAACACAAACAGAGCCTTCCTTGAAGCCAAAGCGAACTTGACTTCTTCTCTCCAGAGCGCACCGAGCGGATCCCATCAGCCCCCTCCCTCCCAACTCCGGCGAGCTTGCCGAAGAGGGCTGGGTGAGCCCCGATCTGTAGTTTGTATTTAGTACCTGTAGTTTGTTTCAAAGTTCCCATTGTGGTACGCCCGTCCTGGTACGTCGTTGCCATTGTGGCCGCCATGGATGCCATGGTCGTCTCCGTCGCCGATGCAGCCAAGGTTAGTGGTAACAAAATAAAATCGATCTCCTCCTTTCCACTCTGCAGATCTCCCCACCACCTCCCCCGATTCCGCCTCCACCAACGAGATCTGCTCCCCTTCGCTCCACTTCCTCTGTCGCCCGCATCCGTTTCTTCACAACAGCCATCGGTTTTGGTGCTTCCTGCTGATGCATGGCTGCTCCTCTGCTGGTGTGGTACGTCTGCACCGTCCTCACCTGGGATCCGGGCCTGAGTTTCTTCAATCACCGGCGAAGTCTTCTACCGAATCTTCCGACTGCCGGTGTGCTTGTTCATCGCAAGCTCTCCCGACCCATCTTCAACCTACGCTTCGCGAGGTCATCCACCCGGGTGCATGCGTCGTCCTTGACACCCCTGCGACCCCTCGCTGACGGTTCCGTCTTCGCCATCGCCATTGCAGCTGCTGCAGTCCTCAAGCAAGACTTAATTATAATTCGGTCTTCTTTTGAGAACCTTTATGTAAAATAGTTGTTGTGATAATATAATATATGTGTTTGTTGTAACAACCACCCCCCCAAAAAAAAAAAACACACACATACACACAATGTTGTGATCTTCTACTCACAACTGACCTCGAGTGCACGGTGCACGTGGGTAATAAAGGTCATAGTCTACACTAGACGTAGGGTATTCTATACATAAACCAAACCAGAATGAATCTATGTCTTGTGTGCTAATCCTTTGATCTATATATATAAACTAAATTATTTTTCTCTATACTGTAGGCATTAGGTAGACTAAGTATTCTTACTAGATATACTTTTGTTTAGATAATGGATAATAATATCCGGCCTACAACGACCAGGAAGCTTGGTTTACCTAATAATGTCTGTGAACAAGAAACGAGATCAGCCGGTAGGATATACGAATGTATTCCAAGGGACGAGGAGTATTGAACGTTTTGGACGGGTGGACAACATGTGTGGGCACTGGGCCGTTGGGAACGTGCGGAGACGCTGACAAAGAAAGCCCATGTCTATTACGAAGTAGCATAAATGTGGTCGTCCGTGTAAGGAATCAAGGCCCAGTGTCTCACAAAGCAAAGGAAGCCCAACAGCCGCGGCATGGAAGCCCGCTCTGCACTTCCGAGTTCCGACGTACTCCGTGTCACGAGCACTGAGGCACTCCGGCTGTCGTTGCAGCAGCTTACGTTGCCGACGTGGGATGGGCCAGTATCCACTCATTGCCTCCGTCCCAATCGATCGGTCGGCCGGCGGCTCACCTGAAAATGGAGACGTGGACGGTGGACCTACATAAATGATGAAGTGTGATGCCCAATTGCCCATGCTGCAGTACGCCGAGCCAGCTTCGCTGATCGCTGATCGCTGATCGTACCAACGTCCCAACGCCCACCGGCCGTCGTCCCGCCCGACGACTCCGCACCCAAGACCCGTGCACTATACACTCTATCCGGCACGGCAAATCGCTCGATCGACGTCATTGGTGTGCCCCAGTCGTCCTACAGGCGCCGCTTGCTATTCACTGTTATAGAGGGTGGTGGGGCAAAGGGGGTGTCCTCGATCGATTTGCATGGATGATTCAAACGTACGGTCATGGCCTCGTTCGTTTACGGTGGTCGGTGGATCGAGGATAGGAAATCTGGCTGATCATTGCTACTATATATAACCTGTTCGATTAGTCTGGATTCCTCCAGGAATTATTCCGGATGATAAAAGCTGATGCAAATTAATGAAGCAATCTAGCTGAGAATTATTCCAGAGGGTAGATCCGTGATAACCAAAACTAAATAATAAATCAGGCTATTCATCTTCTTGCAGCGAGCTATAAAGTGGATTATCGAGCACTCCTATAGTCCCTATTAAAGTAATAGATCCATCGAGGGCCAAGAATTTTATTGAGTGTCAAAATAAAACCGTCTAAAATAGTGTAGTATTTTCTTGGCAGAAACATAATCCTCTAAATAAATAAATGCATATTGTGGAATGCTGATTACCGATCTCGACACACATTGATACGGACTTCAGATCCGAAGACTCGAACCATGCAACCTTAGCACCACATCTCCTATAACTACCAACTACCGGTTGAGCTCGCCAAGAAGTCTAATCCCACAGAGAGTCGAAGAACACAAACAAGAAAAGGTAAAATGCGACTCAATTGAACTAACAACTTGCAAATTTTAGAAACCGATAACAGTGACAGTTTAAAAACAGATTAATCTAAAGCCAAACCCCAAACCTAACGTGAGCGGTGGACACAGAGTATATAGGCGTCCAAGGACCCCTACTCACGTCGCTATGGAGTTCCAACACAATGGATGTCAACTTGTTTCAAGGATTCCCATTGATTCCGGTGGAATACTATCTAAACACCTTCTTCGATACAATGGACGACACAGAAGAGAACAACTGGGTCATCATCTCATTGTCTGGAATACTATCTAACCACCTTCTTCGATACTAAAAGAAATGTTGTTTATGCCACTCCAATCAATCTAGCGAGGCCGTACTCGTTACATCAACGGGCCAACATCGTGACACGCCACCGAACGACCTTGCTTCCAACGACTCGCACGCCAATGGCTGGCCAAACAGTACATATATAATTTATTAAGTTGCTTCGTCTTAACAATCACCTTGCAACGCCCAACTGGAATCGTACGTAGCACTGTCGTCGGCTCGCCACGCGCCGTCGACCTCTCCACGTCTGTCTTCAAGAGGCACACAGCGCGCGCATACAGCTCGGTGGCGGCAATCATCGGCGCTGACCAGTCGGCGCCTATGGTCGTGCCGACCACCCCGTGTGATGGGCTGGCCCAAGGCCCGCCCAGCCCATGGCCCCGCTTGACCCGCGGAGACGACAGCCGGAGGCGGAGGCGAGCGGTGAGCGAGGCGGAGGACGACGGCAAGGTGGAGAACCGAGGGCTCCGGCGCAGCTTTAGGGTTGGCGAGGTGGAGAAACTAAGGGCGCCCGGCGTAGCTTTAGGGTTCGGCGAGGTCCCACATTGCTTCCATCCTCGCCGCCGGCCGAGGAATGTGCCGGCCAGCCGGGCGGCGATGGGCGGTTCGGCCGGCGGTGAGTGAGCGGCAGGGCGCCGCCGGCGGGCTAGGGCCGGACCTATCCGGGCTGGGTATGGGTAGGCGGCGGGGCGTCGAGGTCGTCCATGGCGGCGGCGGCGGTGGCGGCTGAAAATATATAGGGAAGTGGGAAGAAGGGCGCCCGCGGCGGGAGCCGGAGTCGCCGGTGGCGGGCGGTGGCGGCAAAGGCGAGGAAGGAGAAGCCGTGGGGAAGGAGGCGTCGCCGCAAGCCCTTATGCGGGCCTTTAGGCGGGCGTCGGGCGGTCGGTGCCTAGCATCATCCGCCTCGGCGGCCGATCCGAGGTGGAATTTGGGCACTTAGGTGTTCTTGGGTCTTTAGTGTATGATAAAACTTTTTCTTATAGCAACTCCAACAGTTCCTCATTTGTTGTTTGGCTATGACCCTTGTTTGCCAACTCCCAAATCCAAATGCCAAATCAAAAAAGAGCTCATCTCCAATTGTTTGGTATAATTCACTTGCCAAACTTAGATCTAACTTACATCGGGAACCCCCGAGAGAGAAATAAAATTATGTTTATGTCCTTCCACCTCTTGAAAACTTACGTCAGAACCCCGAGGCGTAAACAAAATTATATTTATGCCCTTCCACCTCTTCTAATACGCACGGATCGCCCATTTTAATGTCGAACGTCATAAAGCGCGCATTTTTGCATGCACCGGACCTGATTTGCCAACGCTCACTAATTTGCCAACTCCAAATGCCAAATTGTTGGAGGAAGTTTTTGGAGCTTTTTGGCGAAATTTGAGAATGCCAACTCTAAATGCCAAACTATTAGAGTTGCTCATGCACGACCTAGGTCAACATTAGACCGTCTTTCGGTCATTTCAGCGACTTTCAAAGACGACGACCCTCAAGCCTCAGACTATCCGCACTCATGTTCCTCTATTTACTTACTCTATACATCCTGGTCATCAAAATTCCCTCTTTTACAGTACTTTCTCCCGCACTCATCTCTCCTTTATATCTCTACTCTATACCAACTATCATCAGTGAGACCTACTTATAATTTTATCTAAATATATCCATATGAGATCTAGTTTTGAAGTATTTATTAAAAACGAATCCAATGGTGAAATTGGAATTTAATTTGGTTTTTCATTTGCAAGTTATAGAATTTTTTTAAGTTACAACATAAATGGTGGGGCCCATGGGTGCATGCTCTTCCCTCCCACTCTCTCTTAGGGCAAGTACATTGGTGTTGTCTTATAAGTAGTCTCATATAGTGCCATGTAATTTAAGACGACTTAATAGACTATATGTATAATTGTTGTCTTTCTAAGTTGTCTCATAGCAACTCACATTTCCTTAATTTATGGAGAGAGTAAAAATAGGATTGTGAGTGCATGAGGACAACAACTCATATAATGGTAAAATAGTTTTCTCATAGTCCTAAATTTTAGCTCATGAGGTCGTTGTTTCGCGAGAAGCAACTACCCGATTCTCTCTCACCTCTCTCTTTCCTCCACATCATCAAAAATCCTACGTGGCGATGCATGAGACGGCGTATGAGACCGCTTACGTGTAGCAATGTACTGCGCGCGACGGCAGCCCAAATATAGTACCGGTATAGTACGCCCGGCAGGCACCAAAATGTCGGGCTTCCCGTGTGCCAGGTTGCTAATAGCGCATGCCGCTGCAGGCCTTTTTTTGCTGTAAAAGACAATGTAGTCCGTACGAGGGGGTTTACCAGCTCCCGCTGCGGTCGGCCTCAAAGAACATAAGATCGACCGCAAGTGGGACATGGTAAAATCATCTGTACCTCACACGCCGGCGTTCATGGGCTCAAAACCCCCGCGGGGGGACCGAAATGACCCGCATACGGCGATTTCTCTCGTATATTTGCCACGACAACACTTTGTACGGACGCCTCCATGCACACGCGGAAGTGAGCGAGGAGAGAGGGGTGGCGCATGCGATTCGCGAACCCCACCATTTCAAATGACTAAAAAGGTTATAACTCACAAACCATAAGACCAAATTAAATTCGATTATTCCATTAAATTTGTTTCATTAAATCATTCAAAATAAGATTCACATGGATATATTTAGATAAAATTATAAATGGGCCCTACCGATGATAGTTGGTATAGAATAGAAATATAAAGGAGAGATGGGTGCGGGGAGAAAGTCGCGGATGGTTTGCCCCCGTCCGCCCTTGCCTTGATGAAGGCGCGGCCGGAGTCCTCCATGATCGTCTTCAGCGACATCTCGGCCTCCTTCAAGAAGCTTGATTCGTCTTGCCTCTGCCGGATCGGTACCGGAGAAGAAGGCAACTTGATCGGGCGGCGTGTCGAGACGAAGCGGTGAAGGTGGAGAACTGCTTCCCCAGCTCCGTCGGCATCTTCTTCGCCTCGGCGTCCATGGTGGTGGGTGGATCTTAGTGGCTCGAATACTAGCTGTCACAAACCGGATCATTACCGGCGTGACACGTGACCTGGTGCGCCCGGGCGTTAGGGGCGACGGACGGGCGGCCGTGGCGGCTGCGGCGCGGCGGCTGCGGGGGGGGGGGGCAGCGGCGGTGCGAAGAGGGGGAAGGGAATAATTTCTTTATTGCTTGTTGACCTGAAAGATTACAGACCTTTACTTTTATAGCCCAGCTAGTGGGACTTGTAAACCAAGTCTCTAAAAGGTTTCCTTATAGATTGGAATACCTTTTTACAAGCAATCCTAGTTATTTTCCTAATAAGGGTCTTCCTTATAAATGGAATATCCCCTTGCACACCAAAAAGCCTAACATAATCTTAGTCAAACTCCTTCTTTATTCCCTAATTAATTTCCGAAGAATCCGCGGAAGGGAGGCGGAGGTGGCGCGCGCCCCGCCTTGGTGACGCGGTGCCCGTCCCCTCGGGCCTCGTGGGCCTATCATTACGGGCCCTATTTCTGGCACATGACATCTCTCCCCTTCTCTCGACCGGCAGCGTCCTCGTCTTTGGATGAACGCCCATTCGGTCACACCTCGGGAAAGATCCGTAGCTTTTGGCATGATGAGCTCAACCACGGAGAATCAGCTTCCCATGCACCGGGTTCCCGAGGATCATGTTCTCCGGGTTTGCAATGGTGTGAATTCCAAGAGATAGTGGAGGTTACCGATGTAGCCGTGGTAGATATCTTGGTGGATGGCGCCCTGTTGACGGCCCAGCGTGGACCGGGACTAATGCTTATCCTAAGTCCCGGTTCTTGTCACAAACCGAGACACGTAGGAGGCCCGGGCCGCCACCCACGTGGCCAGCACATTTAGTCCCGTTTGGTAAGACCAACCGGGACTAAAGTCTCTTTTTTTTTTTTTTTTCTTTTCATTTGATGACTCATTTTATTTTTTGAAATAGGTTTTCAAATACGATTCTACACTGTCAATGTTATGCATACGCGCGTTTCGGGAAAGTTTTGATTTGATCAATGTACACAAATAACACAAATAAAAGTACAAACAACATGTATATATAGTAGTCAAATAAATATACATAGACATGAAGTAATATCAAAAGTGATTACAAGTCCCTCCAACATAGTTGAACTAGGAAAGTACAAGTCCCTCAATTGCATATAGGTATACATGAAGTATCCTACTACTGAGATAGTACAACACATGATCTATGAGAATGATCTGCTGCAGCTTAGCATCTCTCAGCCTACAATAGTTATCAGGGTATTAACTAGGCTGGGAAATTTATCCAAGACAATAAACATACTGCTAAGGTAAAGCCAATCAAAAAAAAAAAAAAGATATGGTCATTGATAGATTTTTTTTCTATTCGTGGTTTGCCAGATATATTTGTGACAGATGTCCCATTACCATCGATTCTTTGGAATAGCTCACCAACAGGGAGGATTTATGCCTGAGGTAAGGAAAGGAGAAGGGTTAAAACTAGACACATATGTTGAAAGATAAGGATAGGCAATGAACTATCTGCATTGTGTCAATGCTAAGGTGACATTTTTATAAAATTTTAAGAATAACTTAAATAAAAAGACAACTCATGGTTTCAGAAAGAAGGTTAATTCAATTTCATGAGTTGGGGTCGAACAAATATTGGGGAAAGAGTTCCACCAACTCAATACTTCAAGAATTTGGCGGTCTATTGTAGATTTCTTTACTTTTTCATCATATACTACCGAGTACTTTACCATCTTGCAATGTGCAATATCTTGCTCATTCTGTAGCTTAATGTTACACCTAGAATGTAGGGTGACAGCTTGATCAGAATGAAGGCTAATGTTATTTTTCAACTACAATTACAGGTTTGGTTCCTACGTGGTCTTGAATACATTTTAGTTAGTCTCATATTCACCACGTTAGCCAATGATACTTTGAGTTGGCCTTGGCCATCTCTCAATATATATTTGATCCAAGAAAACAACTAGCATGTATCTATGATTAATCATTACACATTCAACACATTACATGGTTTTCTTGATAAACAGGATTGTAACAATACACGTTGGATATCAATTTGTAACACAATGAGACACATCTAAACCAGGCACCATATATACATAGAAAGGTAGAAAAGCATCCATTTGCTTTGTCGTGTTTATGTACGAACTTAAAGGCTTGTGAAGGATTTGCCTACTCGGTGGGGTAGGAAGGCTCCATGGCCAGGCCACACATGCCCCTCTTGTGCGAAATATCCTTCTCCATTCTTAGGAAACCATTCTCGCCCCAAGTCGTGCCCCAAGAGTTCTTCATTAGCCGAACTTGGTGCCATCACGGGTACGCCCATAACCAATGGCTGCAATCCCATGGTCTAAGTCAGTGCCGCATGAGCCAGTCATCACACCACCGAGTAGAACTGGAATGTCATGTCTCCGCCGTCCCACGCCCACCGACACGGGCTGGTCGCGCCACGCCTTCATCGGGGCAGCCTCATTGTTTCTTCGGCACATCCTCGAAGCCCTTGATGGTTGCAGCACTATTTGTTCCACTCTTGCACTTGCCATCTGTAGCTGCGTAAGGATAGCTAGACTCGGTGGTTAGCCGCCATTCTTGATGATAAACTTGAAAGCATCGTCCATCAAACCACCCTCACAACCCCTGATCCTCTCCATGGACATCACAATCCACCAACTCTTGTTCCGAGAGGGAGGTGAGCTTGCCAGTGCTGATTTTCACGATGCCTTACGTGGCAGCCACGGCTGAGAACGCCCAGCAACAGCCTGCAATTTATTGTTTTGTTTCAACATTTGTCATAAAACATAAGACACTCTAAATCAGGAGTACTTAAAAGTAATGTCCCACAAGTCTTCCTACAAAATGTACTTACCACATTGGCCTTGATCTTTGATAGGAGTGGCGGCACCCTTGGTCCTCCAGTCGATGGCTGCGGAAGTGCATCAACGCTAACATTCTCATACCTAAATCCGGTAGGGATCTTCACAGGGCTAGGTTTAAAGCCCTTGTTGGTCTTGGTAGCCCTGAACTCGTCGTTGGTAAGGTCGGGCGAACTGGTTGATGCCGAGCCAGAACTTTGCGGTTCCCACCAGCGTTGAACGACTCGGTGAACTTAACGTTAGCCTTGAACACCTCGAACCGTTGAGCCTTCTCGGTGGCATCTTTGTAGACACGGTTGTACTGTGTCATCCACTGTTCATGCCTCGCCACCATGGCTGAGTCGTCGTTCAGGTCGCGAGCAGCAAGGGCAGCACCGCAGAAGAATGCGAGGCCGAGGATTGCCAAGACCGATGCCTTGAGGGTAGCCATGGTCGATCACTCGATCGATCTGGCCTGTGAATTGTTTGCTAATGCTGGCCTCTGATTTGATGATTGGAACTGGGTGGTATACGTACGTATATATAGCTATAGACGTGTACTGTTTATTCTTGTAAGTATCAAGCGATACGGTGCTTCTACGTTGTATTGTGTGGAGAGGGACAGGTACGTGGCCGTGAAGTAAGTATGGTTGCATAAATTACTCGTGGCTGAGACGTGCATTTGCCGCTCTGCTACGGATTGCTGTCTTAAAGCTGTATAAATAAAGATTCTAAGCGCCACATTTGATGACAGGCATTTCAATAACAATATATCAGATAAAAATTGAAAAAGAAATGTACTAACAGCACACATGGTTGGCGTAATAATACTCCTTTCATCCTCTAGTATTCAATAATGTTTGCAAGTTCAATTTGAACTAACCAGGATAACAATATATATGGAAAGGCGCCATCCACTAAATAAAATAAGGATTTCAAATCAAACTGTGGATAGGTTCATATATATCTCAAATCAGTCAATTTTGTAAACACATACGACGGCAAAGTTACGTTCAATGCTGCACAAATAATATACAACGTACTATAGTACATTAAGCATAATTAAAGTACGCCTACTGTGTCAAAGGGGCTCACGGTGCAATGGCAAAGGCCATTGGTTGGGGCTCCCACCCGGGGTTCAAATCACAGGTGCGACACTTTATCCCTGGATTTATTTCAGAATTTTCGGTATTTGTGCATTAAGTGGTAGGCGACGCCCCCGTCGATAGCGAGACGCCCGGTGGTGGGGTAAGGTTTGTATACGTGTGTTCATAGGGGTGAGTGTGCGTGCGTGTTAAGCGTCTGCGTTGTACTGTGTAATCTTAAAAAAAAAAAAGTACGCCTACTATACTAACATGTATAAAATACGGCAGCCATATTTGGTTA
The DNA here is from genome assembly GCA_015847255.1 of Hyparrhenia diplandra. Taxonomy (NCBI): domain Eukaryota; kingdom Viridiplantae; phylum Streptophyta; class Magnoliopsida; order Poales; family Poaceae; genus Hyparrhenia; species Hyparrhenia diplandra. The sequence goes on from JADLZK010002438.1 coordinate 265,981, forward strand.
TCGCAGACAGGCAATGAGGCAACATGTCCGCCTCCAAGTCACGTCTCTGTTAATGTATTTTTTTTTTTTTTTTTTTGAATAACCTGGAGGGCGAGGCCCCTACAGAACTTTTATTAGGGCAAAAGAAAAAAAAGTACAGATTACAGAGGAGAAAGAAAGAAAAAAACAACCAGGAAAATTCAGGAACAAAAAAAGAAACAAAGAAGAGAAAAATTAGCCTCCTAATTGCACAATGTTCTGGCTCCATTCATAAAACTGATGAGATTTACTGATCTTGACTCTGTGCTCCAACAGGAGTAGCTCCTTTCGAAAATGCTTTGGCAAACCATCAAGGTAGGTTGAATTCCATGAAAAATGAGGCCATTCCGGGCCATCGGATAGACCAGCAGAGAAGAACGATAGCATCCATAAAGAAGGGACTGTTAATTTGGGTTCTTAGCTGACTATTAAGCTCAGGGAAAGAGACCCCATCCGGGAGCATCATTCCAATGGAATTCCAGCACATTCTTTGAGAATGGGCAGATCAATGAACAAGTGATCCACCGTTTTTTCTCGGCAAGGTCATTCTAAGACACGGCTATAATCATCAAGGATCATGTTCCTTCTCTTGAGAATGTTCCTAGTGCTCAATCTATCCTTCATTAGAAGCCAAAAAAAAAAAAACCTTATGCTTTGGTTGACAATTTGACTTCGAGCCATTTGAAAGAGAGGTGAGCAGGTGAGTCCCCACCGGGGATTTATAGGCTTTAGAGGAAGAGAATCTGTTAGAGCCCCAGCTATACTTCCACTCATCTTTGATATCATTGCTGTTAAGGCCTTCCATCAAAGGCTCAATGGCTTGAAGCTGAACAAGGGCTTGAGTAGACAGGGGGAGCTGAAAACAGTTCTGAAGTTCATCCTGAGAAATAATTCTCTGAAGAGTGACCATTTTATGCAGAGCAAACGAAAACAATTCAGGATTAGCCACAGCAAGGGGTTGCCCAGCCCATTTATCATGCCAGAACAAAATAGTGTCACCACAGTGACCAGAAGGAGTGGCCAAACTCTTATATTCAGGCAGGAGTTTTAAAATATCTCGCCACCAGAATGAGCCTTTTCTGGTATGGCATGGGAGCTTACCATTCCTGTAATGCTTTTCCCAAACAAGGTGGACCCAGGGGATGTCTTCTTTATTAAAAAACTTGTGGAGATTTTTCATGAGCAGAGCCTTGTTATGTTTTTCAAGATCAATAATTCTCAATCCCCCTTCATTCTTGGGTAAAGTGGCCATCTTCCAAGCTGCCTTTGGAGGGCCATTTGAATTAGAGGAAGCACCCCTCCAGAGGCAATGTTTTCTGTCTTTGTCAATTGCTTTGATGATCCCCTTAGGTAAGGCTAAGGAACACATATAGAAAGTGGGGAGAGCCGAGAAAACTGCATTGGTAAGCTCCAGTCTACTAGCTTGGTTCAAGAAGATGGCAACACTTTCAAGCCTTCTAGCACATTTATCAACCAGAGGCATGAAGTCCAAGCTTCTAGGTCTATTCACAGAAAGAGAAAGGCCTAGGTAGGTGAAGGGAGTTCTCCAATGGAGCAACCAAAGGTGCCAGCAAGCAATCCAAGTTTATTATCGAAACATTGATTGGGATCATCATAGACTTGCTAAAGTTCACTTTTCGGACCAGTTGCCATGGAGAAGCTATTAGCTGAGACTTGAGGAAAAAAAGTTATCCGGCTTCTCCTTCCATAATAATAAGGGTGTAGCATATTGGACCACAGAAAAGTCAGAGGAACACTGAAGAGGGATTGGCAGCTGAAGAAGGTCCATCTCTCTGGCTTTGTTAATCATTGACTGAAGAATGTCAGCAGCAAGGACAAATAGGAGAGGAGAAAGAGGGTCTCCACGACGAACACCTCTTACGCAATGAAAAGTTTTCCGAGGCACACCATTAAGAAGGACAGCAGAGGTTCCAGAGGAGAAAATAGCCTTTCGTCGGGACAACCACTTAGGACCAAAACCTTTAGCCTCCATGATGGTGAGCATGGCATGATGCTCAATTTTATCAAATGCCTTCTCAAAGTCTAATTTGATGATCACAATCTCTTTCTTTGAATGATGGCAAAGGTGGATATACTCATAAGCCTAGACGAGCATGGTCTTGAATGGTCCTTTTCTTGATGAAGCCATATTGGTTCTTATGGATCGGGGTAGTAATATAGGGTTGCAACTTTGTTTGCCGGCAGCTTTGTAATGAGCTTAACGGAAGAATTAAGCAAAGTGAAATAGGTCGAAATCATTCACTTTCCTAGCACCATCGATCTTGGAAATTAGAGTTATATATGAGGAGTTTATGCTTCTTAAACAGACATTACCATTTTGAAACTCACTGCAGACTTTATAGAAGTCTTGTTTAATCAGATGCCAGCATTTCTTGAGGAACTCATTATTGAATCCATCAGGCCCAGGAGACTTGTCATTTGGGAGGGCTTTAATAATGCTATCAATTTCTTCATTGGAGAAAGGAACCTCCAAAGCCTCTAAGCCTTCTTGTCTCTGAATAAAGAAGCCAGGATCAATAGAAAAACTGTTACCTTCAGAAGAGCCCAATCTGATCTTGAAGTCTTCCCACAGAAGGGATTCTTTTCCAGAGTGGGAGGAGACAAGGTTCCCATCTCCAGACTCCAACTCACTAATGAGATTAATTCTATGTCTGATGGTTGCATTGGCATGAAAAAATTTGGTACCTGCATCACCAAATTTCACCCAATTGATGGCTCCTCTCTGTCTCCAGTAGGCCTTCTGGCTGATCAAGAAGTTTGTGGAGGTGATCATTAAACATTTTTTTTTTTTGAAATTCCATTCTTCAATGGAAAGGTCACGAAAATCCTCAATTACTTCAAGAAACAAAGAGGACATTTCTTGATGTGTTGATCGGGTATTGCAGATTAATCTTTGAGCCATGCCACGCCTCGGATCTTTTCTCAAATTTTTTCAATTTTGTTGTCGAGCCATAGCACTATAAGGATGGTGGCAAGGAGAGCGGAGACCACTATCGACCACAATTCCCATAAACTGTTCATTACACATCCAGAAATTTTCAAATCTAAACACCTTGCCTTTAGGGATAACAGTAGAAATGTTGACCACACATGGAGTGTGATCGAAGGAGACATGTCCAAAGCTTTAGCTGCAGGTGCTAGGGAAAGAAAGAGTCCATCCAGCAGAAGTGAAGATCCAATCAATTTTCTCCGGGAGAGGGGAATGAAATTGCATATTTGACCAGGTAAACTTTCTTCCCTGCAACACAATTTCATTAAGTCCCTGGGAGCTGATAGCATCATTGAAAAGGAACATTTCATTAATATTTCCCCCAGGTTTGTTCCTATCAGCAGGTTTTCTAATCAGGTTAAAATTCCCAAGGAGGAGCCAATCCACAGAGTGGGGCATTTGGATATGTTTCAGCCAATTTAAGAAGATGATCTTTTCAGCATGCACACAAGGACCATAGGACCATACACACGGTGAGAACCCAAGAGGTACCATTGTGTCTTGAAGTGAATTCAAAAAAAAATACTGTAATCATTAGAGAAAAGCGACCCCACTAAAAAAATCCCTTTCAAACCAATTAAGATGCCCCCGAAGCCCCCACGTAGGCGAAACTCAAAGAAGTCAAAAGAGGCAGGACAGATCAGTTTGACAAAACTACCATCAACTACCTCCTTCTTGGTTTCTGTAGACAAACAATGTCACAAACCGCATGGGCAATCTTATTTTTCACATCATTCCACTTCCAAGATGCATTTAAACCCTCGACATTCCAAATCGGGACATTCCAACTTCTATTTAGCGATAGTTTGGATTCATCAAAAACAGCCGGACAAAAGCTCATAACGGACCCTCGGAACAACCGAGTTCACCGAGACAAAGAGAAAAAAGAAAAACGAAGCCTAAGAGCTATCTTCTGTTTCCTCCTCCTCAGCACCATCATGTGCTCTCTCCATCTTCTCCTTGTTCCCTTCTGGTTCCTCATCTTGCCTGGCCTCCTTCTCAGCTACCTTCCTTTTCTTCCCAATTGGTTGGCCTTTGCCCACCATCTTGATTAGCATCGGTCAGAAGTTCAGCATCCATACCACACCTTTGCAAACCCAGGTTTTTAATGAGACTTCTTTGGAATGGTTGGTGGACAAATAGTACATTTTTCACCGGGCGACTACCCGATTTAGAGCCTTTCTTGAGATGCTGAATTCTAGGACTTCTTCTTACCTCAGTTTCACGAGAGAGGAGCTTTTCTCTAGCGTCACGGTTTGCTTGGGAGCTTGTGGAGTCACAAAAACTCCCGAGGAGCAGCCTCCACCATGTGCGGACAGTCCACTTGTGCAGTGATGGGACAAGTCAGCCCGCAGATGGGCCGATTCAAAGCAAGCGAGGGGTCAAACTCTCCTCACCAGTAACAAAGCTTTTGTCGAACACGGGACATCTCCCAAAACTGCAATGGCGGTATCCCACGCTAGTTTTTTGTTGGCGACTCATCGGCGGCAACCGAGGTCATCGGCGGGTAATTCGAGAGATGACAAGCGAGGAATGATTGTGCAAATTTTCAGAATTCTTGCCGCGAGGATAGGACTTGGGTAGGGAGAAATCAACTACTCCATTTCCAACATCCAAGGTGACCCATAGCTTTGGAGGTGAGGAATTCATTGGCCCAAGCAAATTTTTACGGAATCATCGGCATGAAGGTAAAGAAGTTGGCCTAATCACAAGGGATGCTAACTTGAATGCAGTTGGGCTTACCTAGGCTAAGAAAAGAAGCCCAAAGTCTTGTGGCCTCGGCGATTACGTCGTCTCGCCGACTCAAGAACACTTTGGATCGGGCCCAACATCGGGCAAAGGGCCATTCCAACATTAAGCACCATGTTGTTACCGGGCACCACAGGGGCCATCATTCTCATTATTTTCATTATCGAGCCTTCATTGTGAACATGAGCAAAGAATTCCTCAATGTTATTATCAAGCTCTTGGTTAGCTTCCATGAGCTCATCAGGATCAATATCATCAACCAAGACATTTACAAGATTAGTAGGTAGCATGGGAACACGCATCAACTCCTCATTGGCCATGTTAAACAAATTCTGTTCAAGAGGTAATAATTCAGGCAGTTCATTAACCACAATCTCCTGCACCACTTCATTACCTTCTAATAAGTCATTCAGCTCAAGAAAATCTCCCTGGATGGGCTGGGACCGGGTTCGGAATCACTTCCTAAGGGTTATCATCCATCTCAAGTCGGCTGATTCGGATCAATTTCCATCATCCGAAAAGGAGCGGCATTTAAGTTGATAGCCCATTCCGGTGAGGTTAAAATTTGGGGTTCGGGCCAAGGAGCCCATCCATCCCGAGCCCCCCGCTCTTGCATGTTACCCGCCCTTGTTCCTCATTACATTTCTGCTCCAACCGAACCCGATTCTATTCCTCATTGTCCTCATCCCGCTTATTCTCGATTGTTGTCTCCCAAGGGACCGGGGGCCGCCGGCCAAGTCCAAAGAAGGCAAAGGGAGCTCCTTCTATAATCGGCATTGCGGGGGGGTGGATCTTCCTCGGTAGAACCCCACCCAAAAAGTTGTCTTTGCAATATCTCACACCGAGCAGGTCCACGACTCACCATTGAATCAGGACGCCTCGAGAGAAAACAATAAAATGTGGTATAGACAAAAGATCTACCACACGAGCACGAATGATAACACGGGTCAATCTTCTTTCCTCCTCATGCGAAAAGGTGCTTACCAAAAGATCCAATAGCATCACGAAAGAACCGATCCTCGATAATCCTTTGGAAAGTTAAGCATCATGATCCAACACTCATGATTGAAGCGCACCCCTCTGATTTACGCCTGGTTATGTCTCACGAAGGTGAGGAAGATGTTATGGAATGGAATCGGCCCTTCATCAATCAAGCAGATCTCTTTCAAATCCCTCGAGAACCTCACGTATGCTTGCCCAAAAGCGCATGGCTCGATATCTTCTCTTTGCTATTCTTCTAGCGTGGAGAAAATCACGAAGAATCCCATCAACGACACCAAAATCTAGGACATTACCGGGCAGCGGGGTTGAAGTGGGCGATGGCGAGATCATCATTTCGCACAAGATCCTCGTTGCTCGGAGTGGACCTTCTAGAAACCACCGCCCGCACCATCGTCGGCGGTTCACAATGTCATGCCACACCATCGAGCGAGCGAAAGGACGCGGATCAACGGCGCGCTCAAATGCCATGGCGGCCGACGGCGGCGATGATGGCCGAACCTCGGCGTCTTGCCACCGGCGGCAAGGTGCACTATTCAAGAGTGGGGTTTTTTCTTTGGGGAACTTGGTGGGCGCTTACGGGTGTACGGGCGGGAAGGCGGCGGTGGATAGAGACCGGCAAGCCGGCTCGGTATTTAAGTCGGGGCACCAACCCGTGCACGAGGCCCACACGGGAAGCGGGGATCGATAGCGACCCTTTGTGAGTTCCCATCCGAATCGGTGCGAGGATCGGCCCAAAGGGCCGTGGCCATATCCGGAAGCGAATTAAAGCGAGGCGGCTGTGAAGGCCCCGAGGGGGCGAGCGATTTGAACCGATTAACGGCCGGATTGTCTACAAGCTTTCCATTAACGCCGGTCCCCTTGCATGCGGAGGCCACATGCCCCGAAACACAACATGCACGACACGATTGGCCACGCAGCTGGAACTAGAGTGGCACGGGAGGAGACATCGGGAGCAACACGGCGGCCGGGCGTCGCGGCGTTGGGAAGCGAAGGGCATCGGTAGAACGGGGAGGGACCCGGGATCTCAAATCGAGGGCGGCTGAAAACCGACGGCCGTCCCCGCCGCAAGGATAGGGGGAACGGACGCGCTAAAAACATTACGGCACACTGAGCTTTGCCAAGAGGGATGGAGTTGGCACCGAGAGCGGCGGCGCACGGGCATCATTCTCGACGAACAACATCGACAAAGGAAAGCTTTCGAGAAGGAGCATGCCACGGCTCCTCCTGCGCCATGAATCGATGAAACTTCAGTTAGGGCCGTAACCCCCCAAAGGTGAGAGAAAACTTTAAACAAATCATTTTCAAAGCATTCAGGCGACGGATTTGCAATCCCACCGATTTAGAAACAACGAGAAAACACGGTCACTCGGTGAGCAACCTTGAAACAGAGAGGGTTGCCACCAATCACCGGCCCGAATGATGCGACCGAGCGTTTCCAACGGTGAGCTTTAGCTTGCGGCGACCAAAAGATGCGACTAGGATGAGCGAGTCGGCTATGGAGGGCGAGATCGGGGAAACCATGGGTGCGCCGGATCTTATCCCGGAACCCGAGGCCGGGTTCAAGCGAAAGCTCCCGGAGAGGCCATGGGAGCTGCGAGGGGAGAGGAGGAGGCTTACGAGCGGAGGCGAGGAAGGAGGGAGGGAGGGGCCGGGCGGCGGCTCGAGGAACGCAGCGGCGCGCCGCCGCCCGCCAAGGGCGCCTTCGGGGAGGCACCATGTGACCTCTTGATTTACGATGTCAAGTTCTTAGATCTAATTTGATGTTACCATCACATGCGGATTGCGGTGATCCCTTCCCAAGTGCGCAAGCAACTGTGCCATTTTGCCATGACTTGGTGAGCCCACCGTTAATGTATTTTGAGTCGGGTCATAATGACCGTTTGCAAAAACAAGGTTAAAAAACCAAAAAACGTCCTAGGCCCAATGTCGAGGCCACTTCTAGGCGCGATGTCAAGCTAAATTCGGGAATGTGTTGCCAAGGCGGCTCCTAGATACGCCCGTCATCACCGAATTTCGCTCGTGGACACACCAACGCCCACTATCATTGTTTCGGAGGAGGTGCGGTGAGAACTCCTTGCGGAGGCATCGGGTGTCGATGCGAGAAATCGTAGAAGCACTCTTGAAGCATATGCGTTGTGAGGGTCATGATAGAGGCCACCCCCACCCCCACCACCACACACACACACACACAAACATCTGTCATTTGCTTTAGGGAGAGTTAGTATGTCACAAACCGGATCAAACCCGGAGTGACACGTGGCATGGTGCGCCCGGGCGGCGCACCGGCGCTAGGGCGGCGGCGGTGTGGTGGTGGCTGGTGGTGGCGGTGGAGCAGGAGGCGGCGGCGGGTGACGGCGGCCTTGTGCGGCGTGGCGGCGGGCTGGCGGCGCTAGCAAGATGGGGGGTGGCGGTGGCGCAGAGTAGAGGAGAAGGAAGGAGATAAATTTCTTTATTGCTTGTTGACCTGAAAGATTACGGACATCTTACTTTTATAGCCCGGCTAGTGAGACTTGTAAACCAAGCAATCTCTCTAAAAGTTTCCTTATATGATTGGAAAACTTTTTTACAAGCAATCATATTTATTTTCCTAAAAAGGGTCTTCCTTATTGATGGAATATCCCCTTGCACACCAAAAGTCCTAAGATAATTCTAAGCAAACTCTTTCTTTATTCCCTGGTTAATTTCGAAGGATCTGCGGAAGGGAGGCGGAGGCGGAGGCGGCGGCGCGGTGCCGTCCCCCCTCGGGCCTCGTGGGCTGTCATCTTTTTTTTTTTTTTTTTTTTGGGAATGACCTTAGAGTTTATATTAACTCAAAACAGGAGTACAATCACTGGCTGCTAATGAAGCTAGCCAATGTACATCATCTAGCCAAAAGAAAGAGCGCTCGGTTGCGAAACTCTAGAAGCACGTATATGTGCAACAAAATTTGCATCCCGACGCACCCATCTAGACTTAAAATCTATAAAACTCTGTAAAACTCGAAATGTCATAACAAAGACCACCGACCGATGATCTACTTGTCGATTCATTATTCATTAGGTTTATCAACTCCGGCAATCACCCTCGAGGGCGATCCGTTGAAGACCAACCTCTTGTGCAAGTTCCAAGCCTTCCATTACGCGAGTGCTTCAGCGAGAGAGCATCTGAACATCATCGAACCATCCGGCAAATTTGCTGCGATCACATTACGGAGTCATCACGAATTACCACTCCGCCCGAGCCCGTGCAATCTGCCTTGTTGAAAGCTTTGTCATCCTTGCTCTATTTCACGGCACATGACATCTCCCCTCCCCCTCTCCGACCGGGCGCATCCTCGCTATTTGGATGAACGCCCATTCGGTCACACCGGGAAAGATCGTAGCACGACATGATGAGCTCAACCGGAGAATCGGCTTCCCATGCACCGGGTTCACGAGGATCATGTTCTCCTGGGTTCGCAATGGTGTGAATTCTAAGAGATAGTGGAGGTTGCCAATTTTTTTTCCGCGAGATATATTGTTCCGCGAGTACTATATTGTTCCATCGCCGGCCTTTGGTCCGGCCGCCGCTAGTATGGGCCTGCCTCCGCCTGGGCCTTTGTCTTATCAGAGCAGCAATGTCTCTCCACGGTGCCACTGAACAACAAGCAGCCAAGCAAGGAGGCCTCACCCTGAGACTCAAAAAGGGACACCTGACGTGATGTAACGGCCGCAGCGGTTGCTGTGAAAGACAGGATCGCTCTACTGTTGGAAGCTATAATTGGTTACTGTTGAAAATAGAAAGCTTTTTTTTAGATAATGAGTAAAATAGAAAGCTATAATTCGTTACTGTTAGATCATATCCAAGAAACTAGCCAAATAATTTTATAAAGTTAAAACTTAACTATTATTATCTTCAATAAACTCTCTAATTGACTCTCCAAATTGGAGAGCTCTATATCCCTTCACCTCCGCTCTCTATTCTGAGAGAGCTTACCTCACTACTTATCTTTTACATTTCCTTTATTAACTTGCTAAATTTGTATTTTGGCTTCGGGGTGACCATTTTTCCCTCACTGATTCTAGAGCTTCCCGTGGACCTGGACGTGGCCATTGCCCTGGCTGGCCGGCTGCTGGCTGGGATGGCCTGCCGCTGGCCATGGCTGGCTGGCAGCAGCCTGGGATGGATGGCCATAAGGATGCCACTGATATAGGGAGGGTATACTTATTATACCCGTTATATCCGCCGCTCCAAATGACTTTTTCTTTGCTAGTTCTCTGTTGGTTGCGGTTTAGAGAGAAGAAATAAGTGTGTGATAATTGTTATGCTATGTGTGTTGGTCACTGTTTTGCTTTGCTAGTTCTCTTACCCATTGGATGTCGATTATCCAATGGATATTTATCCTCTGCGGCTGTCTCCATTCATGGAGAGAGATCGAAGACATGGGGGGAGGGAAGGAGGGGCAGCAGGCGGTGTTCTCGTAGGCGTCGAGCGTCGGTCTCTCGAGCGGCTCAGGTAATGAAACCACAGGCCGGACAAGATGGGTAGTTGAAATGATGTCTATATCAGAAAACCAGAAGGGCAATATGGAATAATACATGTATTTTGTATTACCAAATGAATTAAAATGGTCAAAATGTCATTTTTTAGATCACACAAGTACAACGCATAACGCTCAACACGCACGCGCACTCACCCCTATGAACACACGGACACAAACCCTACCGACTATCTTGAAGTTCACGAAAGTCGGCAGACAAGCGCCATTTGTCGGCGGGGGCGCCGCCTACCACTTAATGCAGCGGAGGAAAATCTAGAATAAATCCAGGGATAAAGTGTCACACCCAGGATTTGAACTCTGGGTGGGAGCCCCCCAACCAATGGTCTTTGTCATTACGCCGTGAGAAAGTGCAAACGTTTTGGATATTGTTAATGTTAGGAATCCTATTATAGTGAAGCCACTTGTTTGAGTCTTATAATAACAATTGTCTCAATAAAAACTGGGACTTGTTAAATTTCAGGTGGCTTAAAATATTGATTATGTTTAAGCGATACTTAGAGCATGTCTACCTAATAATTTCTTCCCAAAAACATGGTTTTTTTTCAACTTCCCAAAAGGTACTAGGAACAATAAATAAGGTCATCTCCAACAGTTTCCAATAACTTATTTCTAAAATATAGAAGTCAACTTTACACTAGGAATCCTATACTATTTCAAAACTATCCTAACCACTTTTATATTTATTTTTTGTCTCTCTTATAAAATTACAGCAGGAACCCTTTTCTCCTCTTTATTTTTTTCCACACCCTTCCACCTCTAGATTGGCGATGGATACCCGCGATTTCCACTGGGGCATTTTTTTGAGAATAAGTATCGGTGTTTTTAAGTGCCAACAGATTGGGAAGAGTTTTTTAGAAACTGTTGGAGAGTAGTTTTTTCAATTTTTTTTTCCTAAAAACTTGGATTGGGAAAGGATTTTTGGGAACCGCTGGAGTTGCTCTTGCTAACGAGATTTAGATGCAATGATGAAAATATGGATTAGGAAGGGAAGAAACATTCGTTTGCTGTTCGCCTGAACCAAAACAAGAAAACAGGCGCAGCAAGGAAAAGTGTAAAATTAAGAGTTGGTAGTACATGTACCTTCCAATTGTAAAATTCACGTAGTACGGCTTTTGGCTGATGATGAGATGAGAGGCCAAGAAGCCATGAGTGCGTACAAGCAAGGGCTTTAATTAGCGGCATGATTTTTCATCAGATTTATCGGTGAACCATGCCGCTGGAGCAGGTCGCTAGCCTGGGCGAGTAAAGACCCTCGTGGCCCACCAACATGCGTCGATAATCCCACCGGCTTTAAATCCGGCCCATTCCCTCCCGCTGCCAAGATCACAGGAGTGATCGATCGAGCGGTGAGCTCACTCCACTCCACAGTGCTGCCATCTGGTCCGACAGCTAGCACCATGGGCTCGTCGGCGGCTCATCAGCTGAGGCAGCTCAAGCCACTGTACCAGCACGTGGTGAACAACTTCGTCGTCGTGCTCGCGGCGCCGCTGGCCGTGGCCGCCGCCGTCAATGCGGCGCGCGTCGGTCCCGACGAGCTGCTCGTCAGGGTGCAGGCACTCCGGGCGGTGCACGTTTTCCTCGCCGTGTTCGTCGCGGCAGCGGCGGCGGCGCTGTACGTGATGCTGCGGCCCCGGTCCGTGTACCTGGTGGACTACGCCTGCTTCCGCACGCGGCCCAACTGCCGCGTCCCCTTCGCCACCTTCCTGGAGCACGCCAAGCTGGTGACGTTCGTGGAGGGCGCCTCCATCGACGAGCGCAGCGTCCGGTTCATGACGCGGCTGCTGGAGCGGTCCGGTCTCGGGGAGGAGACGTGCCTGCCGCCGGCGCACCACTACATCCCGCCGTACCGCAACCTGGAGGCCTCCCCGCGCGGAGGTGGAGCTGGTCATCTTCTCGGCCATCGACGACCTGCTGGGCAAGACGGGCATGAGCCCGCGCGCCATCGACATCCTGGTGGTGAACTGCAGCCTGTTCGCGCCCGTGCCGTCGTTCACGGACATGATCATCCACCGGTACGGGATGCGGCCGGACATCCGCAACGTGCACCTGTCCGGGATGGGGTGCAGCGCCGGGCTCGTCTCCGTCGGGCTGGCGAAGAACTTCCTGCAGGTGGCTCCGAAGGGCGCGCACGCGCTGGTGGTGTCGACGGAGACCATCACGCCCAACTACTACGTGGGCAGGAGCGCGCCATGCTCCTGCCCAACTGCCTGTTCCGCATGGGCGGCGCCGCCGTGCTGCTGTCGACGTCGCGCGCGAGGGCCCGGTTCCGCCTGGCCCGCGTGGTGCGCACGCTGACGGGCGCCCAGGACAGCGCGTACCGGTGCGTGTTCCAGGAGGAGGACGGCGAGGGCCACCGCGGGATCAACCTGTCCAAGGACCTGATGACGATCGCGGGCGACGCGCTCAAGGCCAACATCACGGCGATCGGCCCGCTGGTGCTGCCGGCGTCGGAGCAGCTGCTGTTCGCGCTGTCCTTCATCGCGCGGCGCGTGCTGAGCGACCGGCGCGTGAAGCCGTACCTGCCCGACTTCCGCACGGCGTTCGAGCACTTCTGCATCCACGCGGGCGGGCGGGCCGTGATCGACGAGCTGCAGCGCTCGCTGGGGCTGTCGGACCAGGACGTGGAGGCGTCGCGGATGGCGCTGCACCGGTTCGGCAACACGTCGAGCAGCTCCGTGTGGTACGAGCTGGCCTACATCGAGGCCAAGGGCCGGATGCGCAAGGGCGACCGCGTGTGGATGATCGGGTTCGGGTCCGGGTTCAAGTGCAACAGCGCGGCGTGGGAGTGCATCGCGCCGGCGCGCACCGCCATGGGAGGGCCCTGGGCGGAGAGCATCAGCCGCTACCCCGTGGACATCCCCGAGGTGCTCAAGCACTAGGACGTGACAACGTGTTTGTGGTGCTGGCCAGGCCGGCTAGCCGCGTTGAATGCCGAGACTGACGCGTCCATGTGTGCGGTGCGCTCCAGCCCGGACAGGTGGTTGAGTGAGGGTACACCGGGTTAAATCCGGCAAGGCCATTTATTTATTTACTTACTACAGTACACACGTACGTACTCGTGGTCCTCCTCTAGATCGTCGTGTACCCTCTGTTTACTTTTTTTTTCTTTTTCATTCACAAATTTGTTTTCGCGCTAATAATTTATTGTTACTTGTATCCTCCATTTAGAAACACGGCAAAATGTACTGCGGGTTGGATCCGTTCCATCATTATTATTACTGTAACATTGTACTCTTACCTGAATAATAATTTATTATGAAGTGAAGTTACTACAGCGACTCAGCCAGTCACTGGCTTTAAGATGGATGGATGCATGACTTGACTTTCTGAATCTGCTGCGGCTGCATTGCACTTGCCTCGTCGCTGCGCTGCGGCCTGTAAGCAGGGCTCTGGGCTCTGGCCGCGTGCGCCCTCTGCGCCAGCCGCCCAGCTTTTATCAGCGATTCAGCGGCGTCCGTTTTCAATTCTTGCCGTGCCGGCCGTGCGCTGCTTCTGCTTCTACAGTTCGGTCGACTCCGGCGTCCACTGCCAGCGTACTTCTGCCACGCCCAAGCAACACGCATAGGAACCCGTTACTAAATGTGACGAGGCATGCATGGCGAGGGCCCAGAGGTTAGGCGACGGACGCCATGAATGCCCGCGGAATCTTGTTTGCCCGTGTCGCACTCGATCGCGCTGTGGGCATGCGGCAGCGCCATTATGGAGCCCGGGTGTCGCACCTAGAATGCGTATGGACTCCACTCCGTATGCATGTGCGGTGGCCGGTGGTGCTTCCGGTGGCTGTGTATGGTATGGTGCATGCGGCTTGCCGGCCATTTGCCAATTGGCAATGCCAGCCGGCCGGACCGCCGGAGGATCTGAATCTATGCAAATGAAATGAATGAAATGCAAGCCCCGGACGCATGCATGTCCCCGCGCACCGTCCTGTTGCGATCTTGGCCCTAGCCACTTGTCATTCCTAACTGCTGCTAATAAAAACAGGTACCTTTACGGACGGTTCTTTTCAATGAATTCGTTCACTGTCCTAGCCGTACTTCAATTGAAATGTGATAATGAGCATGTTACTATCCCGTCTGTCACACGTAAACACCTGACTTGTACAGTGTAGGACTATACTGTATGTACAGTTATTCTAGAAGCGAGCGACGACTTTGTTCAGTCATGCTGTACCTAGGATGGATGTACTCTGATCGATCGGATACCGAAGATGTTGCACACACCATATTTGTAAAATTGTACTCCCTCGATGCTAAAAAGAGTGTGGTTTTAAGTTTTTTTTAGACGTCGTGTTTGACCGTTCGTCTTATTTAAAAAAATTTAAGCAAATCTATACCTACTAATAAAGCGAGAAAATTTCAGTCCACCAAAATTTTGGTCTACCTAAAATTTTTTCACCCTTTTCCCTGTCCACATCAGGAGTCCGGTAAGAATACACCTTTATCTTCCTTCACCGAGCAATACGAATACACCTTTCTTTTTTTTTTGACCGAGCCAAACGAATAATCTCCCTTACGTGTCCCAATCCGATCTCGATCTCCTTAATTTCCTTTGCGTATATACACATGGTTGCCTTCCTTAGAATAAAAGGAAAAGAAAATATTGCGTGTCAGCCCGGTGCCATCACGTGATACGGGATCATGTGCGCAAAAATACGCATGAAGTCCGTCTCTCCTGTCGGGCGCCGATCACCGAATCGCCGGTCGCGTGCGAGCGAAGTCTTTCGCACCCTCTCCGATCCTCCATAGTCCCTTCTTTCCTTTCGCACCTCCCATAGCGGCAAGGCTCTTCAAGATGAAGGTGAGCTCGGCTGCACCATTCGCCGCGTCGCGCCACGGCAATGACGCCCATGCGAGAATCAGGTGGAGATCGCCGACGGGGCAAAGGGAAGGAGGGGGATCGCGGCCGCCGAAGTTGTTGTTGTCCCCGATGAACGTGATGAGAGTACGCGGAGGCGATCTACGATTCACATGGTGGCCACGAATCTGCCGCATCTGATGAACGCCAAGAACTTCACGCCCATCCAGCATGCCGCCATCGACTCGCGCCGCACATCAGGTCGTCATGCTCAAAGCCAACACGCACGTACCTTTCATTGCTCATCTCTTGCTTGCTTGCTTCTTTAAATGTGTGTCGCGGCGGCGCACTGTGCACAGACGAGGGACGAAGCGTAAATATATTTTAGGATGAGCTAAACAATACATAATCAAGCTTAGCCCCTCCTAATATAGGTAATTATACAAAAATTTAAGGTGAGGCTCAGGTGGGGCTCCATGTAGTTTAGAGTCTGTAGGAAATGTTTTGGA
Organism: Hyparrhenia diplandra; assembly: GCA_015847255.1. NCBI lineage: Eukaryota > Viridiplantae > Streptophyta > Magnoliopsida > Poales > Poaceae > Hyparrhenia > Hyparrhenia diplandra. The sequence continues at coordinate 281,582 of JADLZK010002438.1, forward strand.
GCCCGGTTGCCCCCCCGGTAGCTCCGTTGCTACAGAGAAGGTGAACATCTCGTCATCCGGGACCGCGGGGACGCTAGGCACGGCACGATGGAACGAGGAACTTGGGCGGTGGCGGCGGCGAAGACTTTTGCGTGGATAAAAAAAGCCGAAAAAATTGACCAAATTTTAATGTTTTAGGAGTGAAATATTAGGTACTAGTGAAGATGTGCTTCTTTTTTTTTTCCTCGTGATATTTTTTTAGGAGTTGTAAAACATGGTGTTTTTAGGATGAAAATTTAGAAAACTCTTGGAGATGCTCGAACATGATGTTTTTCCGTCGGTTTGGTTAATCTAATTATCTCGACCTGAGGATACGATATGATATGGGCCGAACACGCGCCGCCGGAGACTATACCGCTTGGTGATGGCGTGGACGGTGACGCCGTGGTGCCCTATTGACTTTGGGATCGGAGGCTCGCCATCTTGCGCCCCGATTCGCTATTTGGCATGGAGCGGCCTAATCCGCCGAGGCGCACACGAAGGGATTGCGACTCAGGCAAATGCCAATGTGCCATCGCGGGGTTCTTTGGCCGTCGCGAGTATTGGAACCGGCGTCGTTAGAGAAAAAAAAATTAAAAAATTTGATTGTATTATAGTTATGTCACCGACTATGATAAACCATTTTAATCAAATGCTTATTTGAAATCATGATTTTAATTTAAGTGAGGCGGCTTCCCAAAAATACGGAGTCCGGACCCATGACCTATGGCAATGCACGAGCACTTTTTGCTTGTTATCATTATTAAAGTATCTTTAGAGACAAAATAAGTTTATTCAAAAAATTTATGCAAATTATCATTATTAAAGTACCTTTAGAGACAAAATAATTTATAATAAAATAAATAATATTTATATAAGAATTTTAAATAAGATGAATGGTCAAACAAAAAGTCCGAAAAAACCAAAAACGACATTTTTTCTTGGACGGAGCGAGTACACTGCAGTTCTATTTCTACACCGTACCAAAAAAAAAAAGGTGTGGTACACCCATTTACCAAATTTAGGGATGTAGGGACATGTTTCCAAAGCTTGTAGACCTAAGCGATATTTTTTAGACAGGGGGTGGTTTAGTTGCCATGCAATAACCTAAAAAGTGTTACAGTTCTCGTGACATCGAATCTCTTAAGGCATGTATGAAGTATTAAATGTAGTTAAATAAAATAACTAATTACACGTTTTAGCTGATCTTTTAAGCCTAATTAGTCTATGTTAGGACAATAATTACCAAATACAAATAAAAAAGTGCTACAAAGATAGCGAACCCAAAATATTTCACCAACTAAACACACAACTTAAAGAGACCGCGACGTGCATTTAACTGGTGGTTGTGTTGAGTTCCTTCAAGTTCCCATCATATCTTCTCGAATTTTTACCCGGACGCATGCACGGAGTATGAAATATAGGTACACAAAATAACTAATTGAACATTTTGGATGTACTTTGCAGAGGAATATTTTGAGATTTTGAACGTAGTTATGCCATGGTAAAACAATATTTACCATAAATAAAAAAAATTGATACAGTGCTAAATTCAGTGCCAGTAAATATTTCAGGGAACTAAACACACCCGGTATATAAAATTACCTCTTAGAACATCCTAAACAAGCTGTGCTAGATTCTAGCAGTGGAACGAAGAGGGTGTAACTTGGATCAGGAGGCGAGGCTGTCTTGCCTAGGGAATCGTCGGCGCTAGACGCCGTGGATGACCACCAGCAAAAGGTCAGCGCCCACGCCCACGGCACCGCTACGAAAGCCCTCGACGACGACGGGACGCCGCCGGAGCTCGAGCGACGACGCCGCCGGCGCAGTGTTCGGCCGGTTAGTGTCCCGTGTTGCCCCCCTCCTCCTCCTCTATTGTGACCCCGCCGTCGATTCCGCCGGCCGGCTTGCCGCTGTGACAGCGGCCGACACGGCGGTGGTGGCGGTTCGGCGGGCGGTGAGCTCGGCGGGCGCGCCGGGGCCCCGGCCTCATCCGGGCCGGCGGGTAGGTGGCGGGGAGCCGGAAGTCGCCCATGACGGCGGGGGTTCAAACTTCGGCGGCGCGAAAATGGCGCTAGGGTTTCGGGGGGAGAAGAAAAGAGGGGGAGGGAGGGAGGCCACCCGGCGCCTTCTAGGGCCGGGCGGCGGGCAGAGGCGGCGGGACGGGGCGTCGGCCACCAGGAAGAAGGAGGAGAAGACGATGGGGCGGGCCTTGGTGGGCCACTAGATGGGTCGCCTGGTTTGGCGCCTAGTAGGCCCCATCTTGCCCACGCCCCACGCACGTAGACAGGCAGGGCCAGCGATCTAGACGACCCGCGTGTCGGCCGCGTCCACCACCACAGGGCGCCTGGTCGAACCTGCTGCCACACAGTAGTTCGCACAGCTGTAAACCCAGCAGAGGGAGAGAGACCGGGCACAGGGTAAACTGTTTACCGGAACAGGAGAAGCCGTGCTGCCGTGTGTCCACAGTCGCTCGCGCTAGAACGTGGAACGCGCAGCTCGAGGGAAGGCCGGCCAGGCGCGTACAACTACTGTAGCACACGCTAGGCAGTTACTACGCCCCCACTAGCTTGCTAGACACGCACCAGCGCAGCACGGACGCGCGCGGACGGAAGTACACCCACCCCTCGCATACGCGGCGGCCGGCATCCATGCGGCTGCTACACATAACCACCAGGCACCAGCAGCGGCAGCCCGGGACGGACGAGACGCACGGTACGGCGGGTGATGCAACCGCTTTGCCGTGCGCGTACGATGCCGTTCTGAACTATTACTTTTGCACTGCATGGACGCCACCGCGTGGGCCCTCCGTCGAACGTTACACGACTTCACGACACAACCAGCAACCAGCGCCGTTTCCTTGTCACCGGGCCGGCTGCCACTGTCCGAAAAGTATGCACGGAGACTGGTAAATCTTGATTTCTAAACGTGGGGCACGCAGTTAAGAATGGAAACCAACCTCTTCGTGCAAGCGTATAAACTTCTATTCTGAGCTACAAGATGTTGATCTAAGGGGCGTATGTGATTACATAATTTTACACTTAACCGCGGGTCTCTAATCACACTTTTGCATTGATCAACACCATGTGGTCCAGACTAGAAGTCTTGCACGGAAAGGTTGGTTAATTTGCACCTGATATGATGTTCATCAATTAGATTATTGGTGTTCTCATACTATTTTTAGACCAAAGATGATCACCCGGCTTTATTAGAAAGCTTAACGAACACCAATATGGTCCAGACACTGGTGACAACCAGTTTTACAGTACGAAACACTCTCTAATGCAGCACCTTTTATCGACATACTTCTACCATAACTCTACTTAACGTGAGATTTAAACGACAAACGAGACCACTAGGTATCATTAAATATTTCTCTTCCTGAGATATCACCCCACTAAGAGTATCAAAGCATTGCAAAATAAGACGATACTAGATCGACACACAAAAAATGGATCGCCCCAAATCCTGCAGCTTTCCTTCTCCCTAGCTTTGCTCAACGAACGTTCGACACCAGCAGCTGGAGCATCTCCTATGCAGCCGGCTCCATCTTCTTTTCAGAAGCGGCCTCCAGGATTTGAGCAGCATGATGGTTTTGTGGATCACCACCCCGGCGATGCCAAAATCTTCTTGTTGATTGCCAGGGCGTTGCGTACTTTTCATAAGGTCCATAGTGCTCCTGCACAAATGAATAGCATCACTTTTTGTCTACCTCTATGACAGTTTTCCAAGAACTCTAGTTTGTTCTCATACTATATATGCTACGGAGGCTAAACTATATAATCGAAAGGCATTTTATATAAATAGATTACATAAACAACTATACAGAATAATAATGAAGAGATGGCCTCATATACGCGTGTCTCTCCTGTGTCTTTTCTTTTTTGTGTTCTTCTTGTGGCTTGATAGAAAGGAGACGAGATCTACCTACGACTTCTACGCACCTTTTATATTGGGTCTTCAACACATTATTAGCATCTTTTCCAACAGAGTGAACTCATTTTGTGGTGCTAAAACAATTTTTAAGAAATAAATGCTTTAATATGCTCTAGAGGTAAAACCGTTCTTTCAACTTTTATTTACAAACTCGGTTTTTTTATTTACATTTTGTATTGGCTTTGTCATAAAACAAACATTTGTATCTTTAACCATTGATTTTTTTTTAAAATAATATAAATTCATGATATATAATTTATATTTAAGATTCACTATGAGAAAGTACTTCTAAAATCTAGAGAACTCATATATTGTGAAACTACAACGAGTTTTTTAACTTGTCCAAAAAATGAAGAGTTTTTAAAATAGATGGCCAAAGATAGTAATGTTTGATACTAATATGATATGTAAATAAAAACCAAAGGAAAAATAGTTAAATGTGATTGTAAAATTGACATGAGTGACACACAAGGAAGAAAAAAAAATGTAACGAAGGAAAGCTGTTGTTTTTCTTAATGGATACATATAGCTTTACAACATAAAAGGAAAATGCTCAATACTACGTCTTTTAATCCATACTCAGCGCAACCTGGACAATCGGTATACGATCCGTGTACTTCGGTTCTTCAGTTCCCACAAAACATTTTATCAGAATCGCCTCAAAAAAAAAAAAAAAAAAAAAACCCTGAACAAATGGCCACACAGTCTAACCCAAGGTGTTGGAGGTGGACAAACTCAGGTAAAGATGTGAACATGGGCCAACTCCAACGAGCGGAGGAGGTGGTGCGCTGACTAGCCCAAAACTCCATATCGGTCTTGAAAACAACCAACTAGTAGATCACAAAACGACGGCCCATGTTCAAAGATAAAAGGTAGACAATAGGAAAAAGTCTACTTTCGGTCCCGCCCTTTGCGAAAGTCCGATTTTGGTCATATCCAAAACCGGACAAAGCGGGTCCTCGACTTTTTGAAACCGTGCAGATTTCGTCCCGCCGGCGGTTTTGGACGGTGGTTTTTTGCTACAGTAACTCCGGTTTTACTACAGTAACCGTGGTTTCGTTTTTCTTTTTTTATTTATTTCGTATTTGAATCTTTTAAAAATCATAGTAAATCCACTGAAAATTCATAAAATAGAAAATCCAATTTTGTTGGACTCCACATGAGTAGAGCTACGCAATGAATATATAATATGGTATACTTTAATATAAAATTTTTTGCTATGAAGGTTTTGCCTTTTTTCTTTTTATTTATTTCAACTCAATATTTAAAAATCATAATAAATTATAAAAAAATCATAAAATTGAAAAAATAATTTTGCTAGACTCCACATGAGCATATTTACACAATAAAGATATATAGGTGTACTATTTAATTTATTGGCCGGGATCCATCGGGTTCTGACTCGCAAGACGTCCTCCCCATCAAAGACAAAGAAACCTAGCTTTTAACCTAACTCCCTGGGCGTTTTTAAAGAGCCACAGTAACTACGTGTATTTGTGTTATTGCGCGCCTCAAAAATCGGAGTCCAACAAAATTGAATTTCTTATTTTATAATTTTTCTGTAATTTACTATGATTTTAAAAGATTGAGTACAAAATTCAAAAAAAAAAGGCAAAACCTTATAGCAAAAAAACTTTGTACAAAAGTATATCATATTATATATTCATTGCGTAGCTCTACTCATGTGGAGTCCAACAAAATTAGATTTTCTATTTTATGAATTTTTCTATGATTTACTATGATTTTTGAAAGATTCAGCCGAAATAAATAAAAAAAAAAAAAAAAAAACGAAACCACAGTCACTGTAGCAAAACCGGAGTTACTGTAGCAAAACCACCGTCCAAAACCGCCGAGGGACGAAAATGACGGTTTCAAAAGTTGGGGACCCGGGTTTTTTTATCCCTTTTTGAAAGTTGAGGGACCAAAATCGACTTTTTTGAAAAAAAAAACTTGAGGTAGATCACAAAAGACGGCCCATGTTTTTCCACAACAATAAGACACAACGGAATTCATAGTCTGGACTGCTGTGCTGGGCCGGACGAGTTTCACACGTCCCCTTCAGCCCACAAATGAACCTGCAATTCCCGATTAAAAAAAAAAAAAAAGATGAATTGCGCCAATGGACAGTCCCAACTCTGAACTCCTTCGATTTGAGATCACTGGTGTACCTTCACCCGTCTAGAACATAGTTTTAAATAGCCGGCTATAGCCCCACTATAGCATATATGTTTCCATAAAAATGAATCTATGTATATATAATTGTCCGCTATAGCTCGGCTACACTACAAATGTTGGCTCTTGCTTTCCCGATACAGACTAGAATTTTTCTTCCTCCTCTGGAGATTGCTACAGTATACTAGTGCCTTACGGTGACTGCTCAAAAAAAAAAAAAAATGACTTCACATGCAAGTGCGACTCACTTACCCAGGATTACCTGATCTACATAGCAGGTCCAATTCAATTCCGGCGCTTTATCAAAGTGTCAAGCCCCTTTACCAGCGTGCCGTGCTGCCTTTTTTGAAGAATTGCAGACCTTTTCACTGCTGCTTTTAATCTTCTATAGTCACATTGCCCCTACTTGCCTAATGTTTTGACCCCACCACACTCGTCTGGACTCATATGATCGATCGGGTCACAGACGCTCCATTAGTTAGGATGCTGAGTGCCTTTTTTGTGCTAATTGCATGCTCTTTATTTGCCCATTACGGATTCTTCAAATCTTCTGAAAATGAGTGCGCCGGCGCGCGTGCTAATACCTGAAGATCGATGATAACTACCAATAAGTGGAGGATTAGCTAATATTTTATGGAAGGGGTGGTGTGTGAGGAATAAAATATGATATGTATCGACGGGGAGGATTCGTGCGTGTTTGTTCTTCGTTGACGAAATCTGTTCCAACATTTTGACTGCTTAGATCATGTGTTCACACATCTTAATTATCGCCCTCTTGTTGTATTGTATGATTTCCGCGCGCGAAGAAAAACGACGCTGCACGAGTTGTGTCGTCAAAGATCGAGTTGCCGGACAGAGTAGACTTGCAATTGCAAGTGCAAGGAAGTAGTTAGTGTTACTTTTTCCATTACAGTACAGTAGAAAAGGAAGAAAACTAAACACACACGCGCTAGTGCGTTCAGCATGAAGAAGCGTGGGAAGATTGGAAGCCTGCGACTTCACGAAGACTAACTACGTATACTGCAACCAAGAAACACTCCCAGTCCCACTTCGAACACTTTAATTTGGCCTACGAATATATGCAATCCTGTGTGGCCCAAACGCTCTCGATTGCCAATCAATCATCCTTCCATCTCTCCTGCAACTTCCCAATTTCTTCCGGCTCTTTTGCAATCAGAAACTACGTACTCTCGGCGTGCGAATTGGTGGACTGATCCATCGCCGCCTTTCCAATGCTCAATCATAGGAAGTCGCCGTCGTCACCATTTTTTTCATTTGTGGCCCAGCTTTCGGCTTTTATATATACCTAACTTCTGATCCAGTAATGACGTGACCGTGATGCAGCTAGTCCAGTATAGTGTATTTGCCACCGTACACCGTCCGTCGTGTTCGTCGAGTTGAATTGATCTCCGGCGACCGTCAGTCCGTCGTCCGCACGGTTGCTGGCAGACTTCGGTAACCGGAGACCAGGACGATAATGAGCACGAGGTGGCAGCTTTATTTTAGTTCCATGTCCGTTTCTGTCTGTCCTGTCCTTTCTTCGTTGAACCATGGTGCAAACTGACGAGGAAACTGCACCAACAAATTTGTCACAAATTTTTAGTTGAACCATGGCATGAGTTGCAGGAAAAGGTCAGGTCAGACGAAGCACACCACAGTAGCTTGCTGTGTTTTCTACACATGCAACAATGGCACGACAGATCCGGCCACTACGCCAGACAAAACAAGCTGAGGAAAATTTCTGGAAAGCCATTTTGATACTGTTGAAGCTCGAAAGGGAACGACAAAGGCAGGAGATCTTCCATGTCCCGTTGTGCAGACTGTGACTGCAGAGACGGCCGGAGGAGGGTACAGTGCACTAGTAGCGGTCCCTCCCTTATCCCTTGGCAGCTCGCAATTGGGAATGAAGGGTGTCAATGGCAGCTAGAGAGGAGACAGGCTCGTTAAGCCATTTAAACTCGCGGTTGGTGAATCATCTACCGCTGAGCCTGCCAATGAGCCTATTGATATCCAAATAGTGCCATCAAATAGGACTGAACAGTTGATCGTCAGTTATGGGATCTCGCGGATTTGCCTACCTTCTAGAATCACAACTCAGAACAGCTGTGCAAAATGTTCAAGTTCAGTCCAAATTAACTCTAAACTCCACAGCAGTTCTGAATAATATGGTTGAAATTGTTCCCGGTGCTTCTTTACATGTTTCTCCAAAAGAAAAGACACCTCTGAGGCTGATCTCTAGGGTTTTCTCGTCTCCGTTCCTGATAGCGACTTGGAGTAAAATTGTCATCACAAACACACGGTTGTCCGTGCTGCGTAGAACACAGCGGCAAGCGTACAAACCCCGAAAAGATGGATGCCTAATGCTATATAGGTGGTGGTCTAACCTCTAACGAAAGCAACAGTTTGCAGCTTCTTTCTTATAGTATGTGCTAACTGACAAACCGGCCGCCGAGTTGCTGAAATTCCTCAGCATGTTGAGTAACTGTTTCCCCTTTGCAGACACACAGATCCGATCCCCACCAGCACAGCAGCAGCACTGAGGTCAGAGGCTGCAGGGAACATTGAAATTAAGGCTCATTTTATTACTGCTACTTCTTAGTTGCTGTTTGTTTAGCTTCTTTCTTTCCTGTTTTTTCTGGTAATCATGGTGTTACCAAGACTCTACTTTGTATTTGGTTTTGTGTTGTCAACACCGATCCCCACTTAATGAAAAAGCAGCAGGCTTAGGTGGGCGTGGTCTCAAAAAAAAAAGGCTCATTTTATTACACGACACCTACCATGCTCCTAACCCTGTCCTTCAAGCTCATGTTGAGTTACCTAACTAATTCTTCTTAAGAAAATTCCCAATAGATTGACCAGTGAGCAGTGACCGATTCTGCATCAGCTGAGAACCAGCGTTAGTTTGACTTGTCCATGCGTGCTCCTTTCAAGGAAAACTGCCTCTTCACCTTGAACACAACCAACGAGGCAACGACCTAAAACTGTAGGCCGGAGATCAACATGTGCTTTGTTGCTGCTGCGCCGCAAGGATCCCAGGCCAGTACACACTTGCCATGGGCCATGGCCACAAAAAAAAAAAAAAACCCCATCCCTTTAGGCCAGGCCCTGGTTTATTTTATTTTAAGCTAAGCTGCCTAAGCTTTATGCCACACAATGCTAGTTATATTGGTAACCATGAGTGTGCTTGTGCAAGAAGAATATTCTACTATCTCCAACCCAAGTGTAGGCCAAAATTCGCTCCATGGATTCCGTTGTCTTGACATCTTTCGCGTGTGCCTACTTTTTAAAAGAAATTGGTAGGCAAGGCATCAGGACAAAATGTGAGCTATATGAACACACCGAGAACAAAATGTGGTATCACAAGTCAGCTAGAACGGTGAATATTAACTTCCTGAATTGTTTGCAGCTAATAGATACCCTCTGCACTATAATTCGCTTCTCTTTTTGGGTGAAATTTGGATTCCTCTATTTCATCACGCATTAAACATTATCCAAAATGCCCCACATTTATATCGTGGAACCTAACATGCCTAAGATTCCTGTAGAGATGTACTTGATTATGCTTCGTATGTTGCAATCTTTCTATAACATAATAATGAAGGTCTAAGGAAGTTGGCACGGCAACGAAGCTTGTTGATCATGCGAGATATTACTATATACCCTGAATAAAATTTAGAGAAAACCATTGACTTGATTGTGGAAATTTGGCAAAATGAAACTTTTTGTTGTAATGAACTAGCAAGCTGGCCATGCAAATAGTGCGAGGAGCTAGTTTGTTTTTCGTGTTATTTGAATTTTTATTGAAACAATATTTTTCAGATACATCCATTTATTTACTTGATTATAATCCTTTAATCGTGATGTGCCTTTTGGTATGGACTTCAACTCTAACTAAGAGCTATTGTCATCTTTCTTGTCTTTACCTTTATCTATTATTATCTCATGACTATGCAATTTTAGCTGAGGTTAAATCAAGTAGCCTTTGGTCGTCTTGGTAAGCTCTATTGGAGATAAAAACCACTTTTGAAGTCTTTATCTGGTCTTCAGTTGTTCTCGTCTTGCACTAACGGCTTGATTTAGTATTAAAACCATTGTCTCTTTATTGGAGATAAAAGGCCACTTTTGTACTAACGGCTTGCACTCCTCAGTTGTTCTCCGTTCAATAAACGGAAGGGTCTTCCCATGCTAGCGTGAAGGAATTTGTTGGTTGTGCATTGCATTGTGCTATACTATGTGTGATTCAAATAATTCATTCAACAAGGATGCTAACACTATCAAGCAATTTAGACTTATTTGTCTTCTTAATGTGGACTATAAGTGTTTCACCAAGGTGACTGGTCCCCATTGCCAATAAGATGATTGGCAAGAACCAAACATGATTTATCAAGGGGAGGAACATTTTAGGTGGGGTTCTTGTCTTGCATGAGACTCTTAAGAAGATCCAAAGCAAAGGCCTTTTTTTGAAAAATGATTTTGAAAAAGCCTACGATAGAGTTAGATGGAGTTTTCTGGAACATGAAAAGGCTTCCCAACTAAGTGGATCAATTGGGTTATGAGCACTGTTAAGGGGGGTAGGGTATGTATAAATGTCAATGAAGAAAGGAGCCCTTACTTTAGAACCTTTAGGGGACTAAGGCAGGGTGAACCCCTCTCCTCTTTTGTGGCTGACACTTTAGGGGTATTGCTCGATAAATTAGTCAGGCATGGCCATATCAAAGGAGTTTTAACAGACCTGATTTCTTAGGGCATTTCACATATTCAATATGCTAATGATACTGTAATCATGGTAGATACCTTTGAGCAAAGTATCAGGAATTTAAAATTGATTTTATACTGCTTTGAGTGGCTAACTGGACTGAAAATTAACTTTCACAAAAGTGAGGTCTTTGTGTGTGGAGTTCCTCAAGGTGAAAAAGAGACTTTAGCTAACAAGTTGAATTGTTCTCTTGGTTCTTTGCCTATGAAATATTTGGCGATTCCAATTAGTGGTAGGCATTTAGCCATGGGTGTAAGGTCCTAGATGGCTAGAGGAGGGGGGAGGTGAATAGCCTATAAAATTTTTCTACAAGCTCAACTAAACAAACCGATTAGTATAAAACACGGCGTAAAGCGGTTTGCACTAGCTCTATTATCTTGCAAGCCTCTAGTGACAATTCTAAATATATTCTATAATCTCTATGTCACACAAGAGCTATGTCACTACACTAACTAGTGAGCAATCCTAATATGGTCCTTATCTTTGGCAAGAACAACTACACAAAACAAGTGTTAGCTCTCTACTCAAGGTAAACTAGGAAGGTAAATGCAAGAGTAAGAGCGATATACCAACTCGTAGAGGATGTCAACCAATCACCGGGAACAAGATGAACAATCAATCACACGAAGGTGATGATCCACACGTCGAGACAATGAACAAGTCGATTTGTTCACCCGGAGTTCACTTGTACACCGACAAGCTAGTCTCCGGTTGTGCCGACCAACACAAGGATGGTGTTTGAGCTAGGCGGTGCCCTTGCTAGCCTCAACACACAACTCAACAAGTGTGGTACCCAAAGCACGAGCAATGTATTCCTTGCACTTTGTCTTCCCGACGAGGAGTGCGTAATCCTCTCACAAATCAACCGGAGGTGGCCAAGAACAATCACCTTCTCTTGCCAACGCCTCCACCAATCCACCAAGCCGGCTAGGAGCGGTGCCTCCAAGAGAAACGGGAAATCCACCGTCTCACAACGATCCCCAAGTGCCTCTAGATGCAAGAACTTCGATGCAATGCACTTGGATCAACTCTTCTCTCAAGAATGAAGCTCAAAACAAGAATGAGAGAGGAGGGAGGCTTGCTTGCTTGCTCAAAGATGTTAGGAGTGATTCAAAATGACCAAGAGAGAGAGCAAGTGGCAGCCAAGGTGGTATATATAGGCCACACCACGAAGTGTGGTCGAAATGGTGGAAAACACACTTTTCATTGCGTTTGACCGGGCGATCGACCGGACTCACCGGTGAGTCGGTCGGTCGGTCGGTCCGGTCACAACCGACAAGCCGAACCGACCCGACTGACCCCCTCGCCTCCGTCGCGTCGGTCATCATCCGATCGATCGTCCGTCGGTCAAGCCGGATGCTTCCGATCGATGCGTCCGATCACCGTCGGACGCCCGAGCACGAAAACATGCTCTGCGCGAGACGCACCACCGGAGCGTCCGGTCGGCTTGCGTCGCGTCGGTCGCGCTTCCGGTCGCACGGCGTCCGGCCACGCCCGAGCTGCGAAAATCCGTCGTTTTTTGTCGCCGTTCCTTCGCCCTTGCTCCAAGCCGACTTCCGTCACTTGTTTCTTGTTGCCGACACGCCGAAGAACACTTCGACCTCATGTGTTAGCATTTTCGAAACCATTTTCAACAAGGACGGAGTTAGCACTTTAGGTTAGAATGCATGCATATGAGACTTGAACCTAAAGGCACGTGAGGATCGATATGTACGAAAGTTTTCCCCTCTTTATAGTACGGCTTATCGATCCTATAATCACCCACTCTCTATAGTGTCTTGGGTGTGAAATCAAAAGCCCTATAGTTATACCTTTGCCTTAGGACCTTTGATCTCCAAACCTCCACCGAGTTGCATGCTTGATCATCTTTTGGATCGCCTCGATCCATCCTCCATGATCACAAAGCACCAACTCCGGCCCGACCAATCTCCAATCATGTCAAACACTTAGCATTGAGAGATTAGTACTTAGGTGTCACTAATTAGCCAAAACCAAACAAGAGATCTTCAATCTCCCCTTTTTGGTAATTGGTGACAACCCGCATAAAGGTTTTATGATTAATGTTTTTGAACATACAACGGTTGTCCAAGCATTTTGCTTACAATCATAGGATTGGACAATCATCATAGTTCGGTTTTGGTAGCATGAGCTCCCCCTACATGTATGCCACGAGTTTGGAACGAAGCATTGCATACATGTATGAATATTGAAATTGAGGGTGAGCTATGTTACCAAAATGATGCTTAGGGTGAAAGAAATGGACCTTTTGAAGCGTGATACCAATCGGAGTTGCGCCATTTTCACCATACAAGCATCAAGGTAACTAGATTTTCATCAAAACTCAAAGTACCACGTGAGATCACATTATAAGCAAGGTACTTGAATTAAAAGCGGAATTTTGAAAATCTAGCTAGCTCCTATGCATGCTAGTTATCAACCACTTGTAAAGCATCTTACTCAACTAGCATATACGACACAAGCATGTATATAGAATTTAAATACATGTGCAATGAGCAAGTCATATGTTAGTGCACAATCAAATGCAACAAATTGTTTATGAGCTTGCTCCCCCTACTTGTGTGAACCACTTGTTAACTCATGAACCACATGAGAGGTTTTCAAAAACATGTGAAATTTTTAATTTTCCAAAACCTTTCATGCACTAATCTCTCCCCTTTGTCGACAATTTCCACAAAAGGTATGACCTTGTTGTGTTATGGAAGAGAGAATAGTGCTCAAATTTGGTCAAATTTGGATCACTTGTCAAACATATGTTTCGGTTTGAACCAAAGACAAGCTTCTTCACACCTCATGACAAGGGTTATCTTGCCTATGTTGAAGCATATGTGTGAAAAAGATAGCCAAATTCAACACTTGAGATTGCAAGCCCATAAACATGTCATATGTCATCACTAGATCAAACATGCATAAGTAGCAATAGTGATGGCATACATACATTGAGATCCTTTTATTTTCCATGAATGCTTCCTAAGGCACAAGTTATATATGTCTATATGTTCTAAACATGTCCTTAGATATCATGAATGCCATGTCAAACAATGATACCTTTGCTTTGCTTGATGGAGGGGCATGTCATGATAGTGGGGTGCATTCAACTCATATTGGAGAAGTCAAGGATATTCAACTCATTTCTTAGCTTGCAAAACTTCTTCTCATCTAGTGGCTTTTGTAAAGATGTCGGCCAATTGATCTTCGGTGCCAATAGGTTGGATAGCAATATCACCATTTTGTTGATGATCTCTAATGAAGTGATGCCTTATGTCAATGTGCTTGGTTCTTGTATGTTGAACCGGGTTTTGAGTCATCTTGCAAGCACTTTCATTGTCACAATACAAAAGGCACATGATGGAAATCAAATCCATAATCCTTCAAAGTTGATCTTATCCATAGCAATTGTGCACAACAACTACCTAAGCACTAATGTATTCGCCTCGGCGGTTGAAAGTGTCACACCGGTTTGCTTCTTTGAAGACCAAGACACTAGAGATCTTCCAAGGAATTGACAAGTGCCACTTGTGCTTCTTCTATCCACCTTGCATCCCCCATAGTCCGAGTCAGAATATCCAATAAGCTCAAAGTTTGACCCCTTGGGATACCATAGCTCAATATTTTGTGTGTGCTTCAAGTACCTCAATATTCTTTTTGATGCGGTGAGATGACTCTCTCTAGGTGAGGATTGAAATCTTGCACACTTTCCCACACTAAACATCACATCGGGCCTAGAAGCGGTCACATAGAGTAAGCTTCCAATCAATGACCTATAGTACCTTTGATCAACCATATTGCCACTTTCATCATTGTCCAATGATCCATTGGTACCCATTGGTGTATTGATGCCCTTGGCATCTTGCAACCCAAACCTCTTGACCATGTCTCTAATGTATTTCCCTTGACTAATGAAGGTGCCATTCTTCATTTGCTTGATTTGAAGACCAAGGAAATATGTGAGCTCTCCAAGCATAGACATTTCAAACTCTTTTGCCATCATCTTGCCAAATTCTTCACAATACTCTTGATTTGTTGATCCAAAGATGATATCATCAACATATATTTACATGACAAACAAATCTTTCCCAATCTTCTTGGTGAAAAGAGTAGTGTCAACTTTGCCCATCTTGAAGCCTTTCTTGAGTAGGAAGTCTCTCAACCTCTCATACCATGCTCTAGGTGCTTGCTTCAACCCATACAATGCCTTGTTCAACTTGTACACATGGTTGGGATGATAGTAATCTTCAAAACCGGGTGGTTGCTCAACATACACTAGCTCATTGATGAATCCATTGAGAAAAGCACTCTTGACATCCATTTGATAAAGCTTGATGTTGTGTGCACATGCACAGGCCAATAGAATTCTAATTGCCTCTAATCTTGCAAATCGAGCATAAGTCTCACCAAAGTCAAGACCCTCTACTTGAGTGTAGCCTTGTGTAACTAGTCTTGCTTTGTTTTTCACAACAATGCCATCTTCATCTTGCTTGTTCTTGAACACCCATTTGGTTCCAATGACATTGTAGTCCTTTTGGTCTTTCTACCAATTCTCAAACCTTGTTTCTATCAAAGTTATTGAGCTCCTCTTGCATTACAATGACCCATTCTTCATCTTTTAAGGCATCATCAACCTTTTCGGGCTCTTCTTGTAACACAAAGGCAAAGTGTTCACAAAATGCCGCTAGTCTTCCTCTAGTTTGCACTCCACTTGCAATGTCACCAACAATTTGATCAATTGGGTGATCTTTAGCAACACTTGAGCTTTGGAGTATTGGAACTTGATTGCTTGAGGTTGTTTGATCACTAGTTGTTGCTTGAGATGATGTACTAGCTTGTTGTTGATCTTGAACTTGAGCACCACTAGCTTCAGTGATTTGCACTTCATCTTTGTCATCATCAACTTGAGTTGGCCTAATATCACCAATGTCCATGCCTCTCATTGCATTTACCAATTGAGTTCCACTAACATCATTGAGGTTCTCATCTTCATCTTGGGACCCATTAGTGTCATCAAATTCAACATCATGGACTTCTTCCAATACACCACTTGAGTTGTTCCACACTCTATATGCTTTGCTTGTGGTGGAATAACCAAGTAGGAACCCTTCATCACACCTCTTGTCAAATTTGCCAAGTCTTGCACCCTTCTTCAATATGTAGCATTTGCATCCAAATACTCTAAAGTATGCAATGGTTGGCTTTCTTCCATTCAATAGCTCATAAGGTGTCTTGTTCATCATGGGATGGCAATACAATCTATTGATGTAGTGACATGCGGTGTTGATTGCTTCGGACCAAAATGATTGACTCACATTGTACTCACTAAGCCTTGATCTTGCCATCTCAATGAGAGTCCTATTCTTCCTCTCAACTAGGCCATTTGATTGTGGTGTGTACTTGGTCGAAAGTTGATGCATGATTCCATAATCATCACATAGCTCATCAACTCTTGTGTTCTTGAACTCACTACCATTATCACTTCTCACTTTCTTCACTATGATGTCAAACTCATTATGCACCCTCTTGAGAAATGTCTTGAACAATGAATACACATCACTCTTGTCATTGAGAAAGAACACCCAAGTGAATCTTGTATAGTCATCCACAATCACAAATTCATACTTGTTGCCACCAATGCTTGTGTATGCGGTTGGGCCAAACAAGTCAATATGGATCAAGTCAAATGCCTTGCAAGTACTCATGAAGCTCTTCTTTGGATGAGTGTTGGCAACTTGCTTGCTGGCTCGACATGCACTACATAGCTTGTCCTTGTCAAAGTGAACATCCTTCAAGCCTCTCACTAGATCATGTGTTACTAACTTGTTGAGTTGCTTCATACCAACATGACCAAGTCTTCTATGCCATAGCCAACCCATGCTAGATTGAGATATCAAGCATGTACTAATTTGAGTCTCACTAGCACCAAAATCCACAAGATAGAGATTCTCAAATCTTATCCCCTTGAAGATCAAGCTTGAATCTTTTGCATTCACTATCTCAACACTATCTTCACCAAAGATACACTTGTAACCAAGATCACAAATTTGTGCCACGAAAACAAATTGTACTTCAAGATGTCAACTAGTGCCACATTTGAGATGGTCAAATCATTGGTTATTGCTATCTTGCCTAGGCCTTGAATCTTGCCGCTTTTGCTATCACCAAATGTAATAGGTTTGCCATTTTCTTGAGTTGAATCAATAGAGGTGAACTTTCTTGCATCACCGGTCATATGTTGAGTACACCCACTATCAAGAATCCAATGGTTGCCCCCAATCTTGTAATTTACCTACAAAGGAAATCAATAAAATTTAGGTACCCATTTGCCTTTGGGTCCTTGGAGGTTAGCAACCAAAGCCTTTGGTACCCAAATTGCCTTCTTCTTTGGGCCAACAATGGGTGTACCAACAAACTTTGCCTTGACACCCTTCTCACCCTTGGTAAGCAAATAACAAGAATCAAAAGATATGGAATGCACTTTGCTTGATTTCTTGTTCATGTTTATTTTAGCACATTTTAGCTCTTGATGCCCCACTTGCTTGCATCTATTGCAATAGAGCCCATTGCTCTTCACAAAGCTAGGCTTTGGAGTAGCAAAGGCCTTCTTGCCTTTCTTGAGGACATAGCCTAAGCCTTTCTTGTTAAGGGAAAACCTTTGGCTACCCAAGCAATTTAGCAAGCGGGCATCCCCACCATAAGCCTTTCTCAAGGAGTGGGTGAGCTCATCCACCTCTCTTTTGAGAGTCCCATTCTCAACCTTTAGTGATGAATCTAAAATTACTCCATCACTATTAGTAGAGCTTGAGTGGGTTGATGTGGATGTGAAAGGAATGGATGGTTCTTCAACATCAACCACAAGGGTTTCATCTATGATGTCACATGTTAAACCAACATCCTTCTTGATGATTGAGCAAGCTCTATCATTCTTCTCTAGGAGCAAGGCATGGGCTTTTTGAAGCCTTGTATGAGCTAGCTCCAATTCCCCATGGTCTTACTTTAGACCCTCATGGGTGGCCTCTAGCTCCCTAAAGTTTTGCTCAAGAGTTTTTACACTCTTTTGCAAAGCTTTACATTCCTTGTCCTTAGTCTTAAGCATGATATGAGTTTGCTTAAGCATCTCTAAAAGATCATCTCTAGTGGGTTCATCATCATCATCATCACTATCACTATCATATTTTACTTCATTATCACTTAGTTCATCATGCTCATGTAATGATACCTTAGTGGGCTTAGCCATGAAGCATGAAGGTGATGAGCCGAAGAGGGATGATGTCTTGTGTTGACCAATTGCACTCATGGCCTTGGGCTTCTCTTCCTCTTCATCGGATGAACCATCACTATCCCAAGAGCAAACAAATGCACCATCATTTGTCTTCTTGAATGTCATTGATTTGCTCTTCTTGTTGGTCTTGCCACCCTTGTTTGCCTTGTGCATCTCTTTTTCTTTCTTGATTGGGCAATCGACAAGGATGTGATAAGGGCTATCACACTCAAAGCACTTTCTTGGCTCTTCATTGCTCTTGGATGAGTCATTTCTTCTTCTAGAGCCTTGGCCAAACTTCTTGCCCTTCAAGACCTTGTTGAAGTTTCTCACAAACATAGCAAACTCTTGATCTATCTCATCAAGATTGACTTCCCCATCATCTTCTTCTTGAGCCTTGAACTTGCCCTTGATCTTGGATGAGGTGGTGGCGGCCTTGAATGCCACAACCTTCTTGTTCTTGTCATCTTCCTTCTCCACTTCATCTTCTATGCCATCAACTTGCTCATCGGTTAGCACCTCTCCAAGCAAGTCACTAGGTGTCATTGTATCCAATGCACCTCTAAAGAGTATCTTCCTCAACATGGCAAATCTCTTGGGCAAGCATATCAAGAATTTGAGCCCAAAGTCACGATCTAAGGTCTTCACACCCAATGCCTTGAGATCATTCACAATCACTTGGAGCCTATGAAATGTCTTCGGAATGGTCTCATCCTTCTTCATTTTGAAATTCTCAAACTCACTCTTGAGAACATACAATTTGGTACTTTTCACCACCTTTGTGCCATCATAGGTCTCACATAGCTTCTCCCACACTTTACTTGCCTTCTCAAGGTCCTTGATGCCCTCAAACACCTTGACATCCATGACATTGTACAATGTGTTCAATGCCATGGTGTTGCATTGCTTGTTTGACTTGTCGGTGGGAGTGAGGTTGGTAGGATCAAGGATGACATAATCCTTCTCGGTCACTTCCCATACTTGGTCATTGATTGATTCCAAGTACATTCTCATGCATCTCTTCCAATTGTTAAAATTCTTGACCCCATCAAAGAAAGGAGGTTTCCCCCAACATGGTTGAACACAACATTTGCCATACTATCACACCAAGGTTGTTAAGCCTTCAAAAATGGTGACCACGGCTCTGATACCACTTGTATGGTCCTAGATGGCTAGAGGGGGGGTGAATAGCCTATAAAAATTTTCTACAAACTCAACTAAACAAACCGATTAGTATAAAACACGGCGTAAAGCGGTTTGCACTAGCTCTATTGTCTTGCAAGCCTCTAGTGACAATTCTAAATATATTCTATAATCTCTATGTCACACAAGAGCTATGTCACTACACTAACTAGTGAGCAATCCTAATATGGTCCTTATGCTAGCAAGAACAACTACACAAAACAAGTGCTAGCTCTCTACTCAAGGTAAACTAGGAAGGTAAATGCAAGAGTAAGAGCGATATACCAACTCGTAGAGGATGTCAACCAATCACCGGGAACAAGATCAACAATCAATCACACGAAGGTGATGATCCACACGTCGAGACAATGAACAAGTCGATTTGTTCACCCGGAGTTCACTTGTACACCGACAAGCTAGTCTCCGGTTGTGCCGACCAACACAAGGATGGTGTTTGAGCTAGGCGGTGCCCTTGCTAGCCTCAACACACAACTCAACAAGTGTGGTACCCAAAGCACGAGCAATGTATTCCTTGCACTTTGTCTTCCCCGACGAGGAGTGCGTAATCCTCTCACAAATCAACTAGGAGGTGGCCAAGAACAATCACCTTCTCTTGCCAACGCCTCCACCAATCCACCAAGCCGGGCTAGGAGCGGTGCCTACAAGAGAAACGGAAATCCACCGTCTCACAACGATCCCCAAGTGCCTCTAGATGCAAGAACTCGATGCAATGCACTTGGATCAACTCTTCTCTCAAGAATGAAGCTCAAAACAAGAATGAGAGAGGAGGGAGGCTTGCTTGCTTGCTCAAAGATGTTAGGAGTGATTCAAAATGACCAAGAGAGAGAGCAAGTGGCAGCCAAGGTGGTATATATAGGCCACACCACGAAGTGTGGTGGAAAGGGTGAAAAACACACTTTTCTGGCTACGACCGGATGGTACCGACCGGACTCACCGGTGAGTCCGGTCGGTGGGTCCGATCACAACCGACAAGCGAACCGACCCGCTGACCCCACGCCTCCGTGCGTCCGGTCGGCGTATCCGATCGATCGCGTCCGGTCAAGACCGGATGCTTCCGGTCGGTGCGGCCCGTCATCGTCGGCGCCCGAAAGCCCGAAAAAACATGCTCTCGCGGGACGCACTCCACCGGAGCGTCCGGTCAGCTTGCGCGGCGTCGTCCGCGCTTCCGGCCGGTCGCGTCCGGCCACGCCGAGCCGCGAAAATCTGTCGCTTTTGTCGCCGTTCCTTCGCCCTTGCTCCAAGCCGACTTCCGTCACTTGTTTCTTGTTGCCGACACGCCGAAGAACACCTCGACCTCATGTGTTAGCATTTTGAAACCATTTTCAACAAGGACGGAGTTAGCACTTTAGGTTAGAATGCATGCATATGAGACTTGAACCTAAAGGCACGTGAGGATCGATATGTACGAAAGTTTTCCCTCTTTATAGTACGGCTTATCGATCCTATAATCACCCACACTCTCTATAGTGTCTTGGGTGTGAAATCAAAAGCCCTATGGTTATACCTTTGCCTTGGGACCTTTGATCTCCAAACCTCCACCGAGTTGCATGCTTGATCATCTTTTGGATCGCCTCGATCCATCCTCCATGATCACAAAGCACCAACTCCGGCCCGACCAATCTCCAATCATGTCAAACACTTAGCATTGAGAGATTAGTACTTAGGTGTCACTAATTAGCCAAAACCAAACATGAGATCTTCAATGGGGGCTTTTGATCCAATTACTCAGAATACAGATTTTGACAAGCGCCTGCCTAAGTAGTATTCATTTGTATTGCATGGGTTTCTATCTCCTAAAGGATGGGGTACATGATAAAATGGACGGTATTAGAGCTAAATTTCTCTGGCAAGGTGCGGAGGATAAGTTTAGATACCACATGACCAAATGGGAATGGTCTCTAGACCAAAGGACATTTTCAAATGAGGTGACGTCTTTAATGTGGGAAATGGTAAGAAATGTAGATTTTGGGAGGACTGCTGGATAAAACAAGTCCCCTTGAAAATTTGTCATGAGAACATCATTAAAAGGGTTAGGGATCCAATGTGTGTGGTAGACGAGTGTTGGGATGGTAATTCCTGGACCATGGACTTTAAAAGAAGCCTCTCTCCTCAGAAATATGATAGTTGGCTAGGTCTTTTAGTAGACTTACAAGACATTGCCCTAACTGATAATAAGGTTGACACAGTTCTGTGGGTGCTAAACAAATATAACCAGTTCACCACCAAATCCTTATACAGCTTCATGACTGGCTGGGGAGTCAGTAATGTGGTGGCTAGCCATATTTGGAAATCTAAAATCCCACTGAAAATCAAAATTTTCTGGTGGCAAGTCTTTAATAGTAAACTTCAAGTGGCTCGGAACTTAATTAGTAGGGGCTGGACAGGTGATATTAAATACTTCCTTTGTGGAATGGAGGAATCTATTGATCATGTTCTTTTGAATGCTTATGGGCTAAAGTGATTTGGTCTTTGATCAAAGAAATTTTCCACTTAGATGAATATCCTAACTCACTGGAGGAGTTTTCATTAAAGTGGCTTAAGGGCAAAGGGGTCTTTACCAATTAAGATGTTGTATTTATGTTCTCAGGTTCTGCTTGGTCCTTATGGGTCACGAGGAACAAGCTGGTCATTGAGAAATCCATACCAAAGTCTCCAACTGATGTATTGTATACTGCAATTTCGTTTATGCAGAAATGGAGTTTCAACCTTAAGGAGAAAGACCTGGAGCGGTTCGGCCGAGTGAAGAAGAACATCCTAAAGTGGCTCCAATCGTTTCAGCCGTCTACTACTTTGGACGTTTATGAATTGTAGTATCTGTATTAGGTTGGTTTCAATTCATATCTATTTGCTTTCTTTTAAAACTGGTATCCCCAATCCTGGATCGAACATGTTGCTTTCTGAAAAGCAGAGGAAACTCCTTTTTCTTAAAAAAAAAAAACTCAACAACACTTTTCTATAGAAAAGATGACACTTGCTAGAAGCCGATTACGCATGAACAAGTAAGTTGGTCCTACAAGTTAATATATTAAAACAACATTCAAGCTGGAAGAAATCAATTCGTTCGGCCTTCTAGTGACCAAACAACCTGTTCAACTTTCATTGCGTAATTTTGACCTCATTGTGCTCGATCAGATTATAGACTGCACACAAAGAGTGCAGAAATTGACATGTTTATCTGCTGAAATTGCTATTGTAATAACAAAACATGCCTAGAAGTTTCTTGTAACCCAATTATTATTAGCGGAGCCACATCAACGAAGTCTAAATGTATCAAAAGTAGAACACTGTATTCTTCTAAATAACATTTTTGTATGTTTTTTATCTGAATAAAATTTATGCAAGATGTATCATTCGAAACAGAGAAATGATTTTGTATGAGTTTTGACCGTATATACACGACTGAAGACTTCTTCCTGCGCAGCCGGGAGTATAGATATAGATGATGACATATTCCAGCCCAGTCGATGCACATGGTGGAGATTTGAGGTGTCCTAAAAAGAATCTAATGAGGGTCCTAGCAAATTTGCATGACGAAGCTTCTTCGTTTGTGGTTCCCTTTTTTTTTTTTTTTTTTTGTAAATTTGATTTCTCTATTCAAGAATGAATAAAATAACGATGAAATCTACTACTACATGTTTGTTTGACGAAATGAAGGATGTAATATAAAATGTGTAAATTTTAATTGTGTGTGATCCTACACGCAAACGAAAAATATAAGTGAAGATTCCTGCAACCGGATCTGAGCTGATTTTTGTCCGCCAAACTGTGCTCGCCTGTACCCTTTTATTTATCATATGAAAACATGTGAGCTACTAGTGTGTTCAAATGTGCACTTCGCACGAACTTTTCCCACGGAAGGAAAGGTGATCAGAATATAGTGTAGCTATGGGAATCTAGTGATGAGGTTCTCAATTTATTTATTTTTTCCGAATAATTCGCTCATTTAGTTATTAATATTTTATTTCTGTTGGTATGTTTGACTTCACCGTGCTCACATGCGAAGGAGCGAGGAACAAACAAACAAACAAAAAAAACACATATACACGTTTATCTGCTTCCAATCTCCAAGAGTTATTGAAGATTCCTATAACTGGAGTTGATTTTTTTCCTATGATAAGTACTGGAGTGAATTAAGCTCAGGCCAAATCGGGTACTTATTAAGCACGGGCAAAATACCCGATACCCATTACCCATACCCAAAATACCGAACCCGGACCGAATTACCGAACCTAAGGTACCCGATCTCAAATTCGGGATAGCGATTTTAATTACCCAAAATTTGTTTGGGTAATTGGGTAATACATTCGTACCCAAACTACCCGAACTACCCAAAGTTTTGCCTTCATCTTTGCATTTATCACTTGTTGTTAGTTGTACACTAGAAATTATCACTTTATTAGAATATAATTATCTTGATTTGAATGAGTGACTATATTATATTATTCTCCACGAATTGTTGTTTAAATTCTACACAAATCGTAGTGAAATTATGTTTAAATTGCTAATGAATTTTTGTTTAGTTTGTTGTTTTTTATAAATTTGGGTAGATTGGGTAATACCCGAACCCAAACCCGAATTATCGGGTACCAAATTTCGGGTAGTGTTTTTCGGGACTAATATCGGGTAGTAGTTTTTCATTACCCGAATTTTCAATTACCCGAATTACCCGACCTGAAAAATCGGGTAACCCGAATGCCCAGGCTTAGTACTTATCATGAACCTTTCTCATGGAAAGAAAAGGTCGTTGGTCATGCTGATGCTGCTATATATGTGAACGAGCCACACAAGACTTGGTTACATCGTCTAGTCGTCTTTCTTAAATAAGGGGATATGGGATTGTTAATTTGTTTACGGTACAAATAGAGATTTCCTCAAATGATCCATTCAACTCGTAGTTCCCATTTTGTTGTGTATTTGAATTTTGACCTCACTTCGCGAGACTGAGATTGCAGTACGCACGAACTGAACGGGTACGTATGCGGAAACCCGCACGTTTATCTGCCGTATTTTGTCATTCTCTCGTATATATATATACAAACACTATTTCGTTTGCTGATTCCAGTCTTGGAACGGACCTGACCAAAATGTTCTCGTACACATGCTCTGTCTTGCCCCGCCCCGCTGGCCGCTGCGCACATACGTACATACTGACAAGTTGCCGCCAGTGGTTTTTCTTATGCCTGGCGGCGGCGGCGGCGTCCACGGCCGTCCGGCTCAATCCGTGGAGCCATTCGCTCCGCGCATCACGGGGGCGCGCCCGGCGCCAGAGCGCCGCGCGGCTTTGACAAGGACCATCATAGGAACCTGGAGAAATCGGGGGCGATTTGCCCGAGCCGTCCATGTGGAAACGGAGCCCGGTTGGCGCGGTGCACTTGTGCGCACACATTCTTCGTTTCGGTGCGCGGTCGCGTTCCGGCCTAGACGAAGCTCGTCGAATGAATTCCCGTCCGCGTCAGCCCCTCGTCACGGACGAACACACGCAACGCGTCCGGCTCACGTGTGTGAGCGAGGGCTGATTCCTTGGCGAGTCGCGACGGCGTACGTATCAAATAGTTCGGTGATGTCAGCGCAGGGGTTAGCTGGTTACGGACCTACGTCACCTTTAGGTTTCGTGCGTGAGAAACAGAAATGCGTGGGGACCGTGGGAGGCCACGGCACGATGCGCGATGGTACAGGCGGTGAGTGGATGGACCACCACTCTTCAGCGGTTGTTAAAGAAATAAGAGTTTTGCTGATTTTATTGATTTATACATGTTGAATTATGAGCTACTCATTGTTTGCTTTTGGATTTGTGGAGCTTGTCAGCAATATCCACCTACCACCCCGGTTAAAAAATTGATAGATTTAAAAGTACCAAATCTATCGTAGTGTCTCCCAAGCAGTAAATAACATAAATTTTAAAGAACTATTTTTATAACATATGTTCCTTTTTTTTTTTTGTGATAAATATATCTGTTATCATAATGGCAGCGTATCATGTGTTCTTGTGTTTTCGCGGTAACGATGCAACCATCAATTAAGGCCACAAGATGCGGATCCAACGTCTGCGGTGTTTTTCACTTAAACCCTCCACCGTGGGGGTTTAAATCTAACCCGTGTGTATCAGGGTGGGAGGGTTTAAGTGAAAAACCCCGCACATTGGATCTAGATCCTATGGTCTTAATTGGTGGTTGCATACGTTGCCACAAGCTTGGTTGCATGTGATATATTCCATCATAATAATACCGTAATGCTAAAATAGGCCATTACATTCATTTTTAGAAAACAACCCGTGTCAAGTGCAACTCATATCGCATCGGGCCGCCGCCTAGGTTTGCTCTCGCGAAAAAAAGTAAGGGCGGCGACCCCGCCGCCGCTGCCGGTGGTGACGAGGAGCGGGGTCCGTCTCTTCAACAGTCTGTCTTCGTAGGGTATTGGTCGAGTCCTAGGTCTAGGGTTTGCTCGCCGTCGATGTTCGTCGGTGGAGTTAGGTTTTCTTGGGAGGAGCGTGGCTCCTCTCGCGGTTTGCTTTTCCCCGGGCGACGCAGCCGGAATAATTTCTCGGCTTCTTCCGTTCTCCGATAGCGATCTTCTCCGACGTCAACGGAGAGGCCGAGGAGACCGTCTAGGAGTCGAGGGTCGGCGCGATCGTCGTCTTCTTCAGGTGATGGTGTTGTTGACCCTGTTAATCTCAAGGAAGATGTTCTTTGGTGAAAATCTGAGCTTTGCTCGGGTTGCCGGCGGTGGAATCGAAGGACGCGTCGTGGGTACGGGAGTTGGCCGATGCGCTTGGGAGGTAGTGTACTCGGCTGATTCGCCTAGAAGTAAGCCCTCCTCTGCGGCCTCCACCTTGTGGAGTTTGACTCTAGTGCCCGACGACGATTGGAAAATGGCTTCGGGCGGCGGTGACGAACGGATCTGACGAAGGCTGCGAGGAAGATGAACAGGAGTTTTGTACTTCTCGTAATTTTTTCCTTTTCTCGTGGATCCCTGTTTGTAAAAGGGCCGGTGTAATACGTCAAGATCAATACATTTTCCTTCTAAAAAAACAACATGTGTCTAATGATCTGCATAGCTACGTTAAACCAAATATATATACCCAAATAAAGAGTCGATATAAATTGTAACCGATGTTCATCCCTAGACTATTTGCGTGTGAACACTAACATGTTGTTTATGTCCAAAAAGGAAAATTAAATAAATAATTGTTTCAATGGTCAAAGTCAATCAATTTTAGCTTAAAAGGTGCATTTAAATGTCGTTTAAATATATTAAAACTCTAGTTAATGTGTTTAATTCTTCTCTCTCTTCGATTTAGTCTTAATGTGATGTGCTAGCTACATTTTTACTTGCAAATTCTTAAGGACCTACTTATAGTGTGTTCTTGCTAAGGCTATGCTTAGTTTGGTGGCCCTTTGAACTTATTGTAGTTTTCTCTTTTATAGTATTGTTTGGGATAGTTCTTGCCAAACTGCGAAGTAGTTTTAATAGGTGAATGTTTGTTAGTTCACAATTTTTAGCCTAAATTCAAACACCAATTTTGAGGTCATTCGATCCTTACACATTACCAACATATTGTAAGAGAAAATAAAGGTTTTTTAACTTTTTTTTTATTAAAATATATATGCTTATCATTCATGAATAGATGTAAAATATTTTATAAAATGTAGAATTCATTATGTCCCTTCTATTTCCTAGAATAATAACATGATAGTCAACGAGTCGAATAGCCCACCAGACAAATGGTACTTCCAGTGACTATGAGCACTGGGTTGCCATTGTTATTGAGGCTATGTGATGTTCGTATCATGTGTCTAATTCTATTTTCAATAAAATAGAATAGGATGCCCAAAAGATACCATAATGTACCTAGCCATACTATTTGTATGAGCCACCTTGTTATATTTTTATCAAAAAAGAAAATTAAAAAAGGGAGACACTACCTATCTACCGACAGATTTTTAGCCAAAATTCATCAGATTCACTTGCGAACCCGTTAGCACATGCAGACTCAAAACAAAGAAAACACGCATCTTCAAGCACCATCGACGTCCTAGAATTAGACAGATACGAAATCAACAAAATCTGTTGACCGATAAATAGCAAAACTCAAAAAAGAATATAGATGGATAAAGTCTTACATGCATCAACGGACAGTAAGATGGTCATGGCGCCACAACGGACAGATAAGAACTCAAAAATCTGTTGAAGTTTTTCTTATAGTCACCGAGTTTGGGAGACCGACGTACGTAAGGCAACCTGACTAGGCAACAATCTCATTTCCCTAAAACTGAAAATGTAACGCCTAGCATTGGTGCCTCTTCGAGGCAACATTTTTCGGCTCCCAACCAAATAGCCCTTGACTCACTGTGCCAACTCCGATTCTCACGTTTGGCGACACTGGCATGTTCAATCCGTCTTTGCAGCAAAATTCACCGTTTGGACTGGGCCTTCACACTGCACACAACGAAACCTGGAGCAGGCGCGTCATACGTGGACTACACAGTTTGACCCCCAACAACCGTGCCAACCATCCATGCATGTCACGCCGGCAAGGTTCAGGTGGTTCAACTTTGCCGGGCAGAAGGAGAAGCCCCCGCCGGGCGACGTGGTACGACGCGAGACGTCTCGCCGTCGCCGGCCAGCTAGCCGGCCGGCCCAGCGCGAACCCGCCGGCAAAATCAATGCACAGCCTCTCGGCACGGCGATCAATGCACGGTCGGTCGGTCGATCTCACCGTCGATTTGCTCTCGCGCGCGCCACGTTACTGTGCCGGTGGCCGGCCGTGTACCGTGCACGTGCCCGCCGTGCGACGGTGCGAGGACGTACGACTTCGGGGCCTCTCCCAGTCTCCACCAACCGTGAGTTTAGCCGATCGATTGGTCGTCCGGCTGCTGCCGCCGCCGCCGCCATCCTGCTCGATCGGCTGACCGGCAACGCACGGCGTCTCGATCATGCGTGCTGCAATGTCCCGGACGTTCACATGTGCATTCTTCTGCTGGCCTCTGTAAAAAAAGTCGTTGTCGATCGTGACGCTGATCTGAGAGCCCCGAGAAGCTAACAAGGCGATTATCTGGGGAGACGAACGAACGTACGTAGCTGAGCACGGATAAGAACAACAGCATATTTGTGTGAAGGATATCTGATTATTTGCAGCCGCAATACACACGAACGAATACACACACACCCCCAGCCGGGCCCGAAGAGGCAGCCGGTTTCTATCGACGACACACACAGCGTGGGGCCTGACGGGAGTGGAAAGAAGAGGAAGCGGACAACAATGGCATATGATGCCCCTGCTGACTGCGAAGCTGCTGCCGCCAGTCCACGACAGGAGCCGTCTCTGCAAGTGCAACCGGGCGAAAACGACGAGGCAAACGCATGCAAATCTACATCAGGGCAGCAAGCAAGGCGATCGATGGCATGGCTTTGCAGGTTTTTTCATTGTGAAAACGGTTGCAGATTCCCTGGCAAACGGATTGTTGATCGAGATGGAGCGGATCGGATAAGCAAGCAAGCACCCAACGAGCACCGGCACGAGCACTGCGTCATCCGCAGCCATGTGTTGGTTGCTCTCTCTCGCCGGGAGGCGTGCCTATAGCTTGATGATGCAGCAGATATCATGCATGTAGTATGCAGGTAGGGACAGTTGGGATCGATCGATATACTCTACTGAAGAAAAGTCACTTCGTGTCTGGTAAGGTCATACGGGCCGGCCGGGTGTGACGATTGCGGCAGGGGCGTTCGGTAGAGGAACGAACGTGCGGCCGTTACTGCCGAATTCAGAGATTCCGTTTACAACTAGTGGGTGGCTATGGAGTGCAGGTAAATTCAGGTGAGCAAGTCCACACACTGCTCACTGCAGCATATAATACTACAGTAATATTGCAATGGTTATGGCCGTCAGAACAGAAGGCTGCAGTATACGTGTACCAGACTTCGATTCTTCGAGTAGGTATCCGTATGTCCGTATCTCACGTTTTATGTACGAAAGACTACTGTGTATTGTTATGATACCGATACGTGTGTCCTTTCTCTGACCTGAGGTACAGTATATCGAAAGAAAACGACCACGGTACACACTTCATTTTCACGGCCCAACTTATTCAACGACGTGCACACGCAGTAGCTAGGCAGTACGTACACAGGCTCGCAATTCTACGAGGAACACGTGCATTCCCCAGCGTTTTTCAGCATCGGCGTACAGAGCACGGGTTAAACGAAGATACGATACAGTACAGAGAGATGACCATGGCCGTGTCCTGTCCGTGCCATCGTGCCAAAAACGCGACACGGCAGCAGCCGGGCAAACTCGGTCGGTCGATCTCCCGGGTCACGGGCATCAGATTCAGATCAGTCCGGGCACCGTACCCGGCCGGCCGTCACGGCGTAAATTGACCTTGGCGCCGGAGCCGGACGCTCGTCGGTGCCGTGACAGGCGGAGAAATGGAACGAGTCTCTCTCTAGATGCCATCTGGCGTCCGCCGTGGCAGGACGGCCGGCCGGCGGCACCTGTAGTCTGAAACTCCAATAGGTACCTCAATATGTGTGACAAGGATTCTGAGAGAGCCGTGAGTGATATTTCTACACTAGGATACGGTTAGCCATCGGCACAGCGGGACCAGAAAAGGACCAAGTAGATTGAATTGCAGAGATAAATTACTCTGACAAGTACACTGCATTATTAATCTAGTGACATTTTGTTTAGTATTATAAATGTTATTAGCTTTTTAATGTGTATATTTAGTTAAATTTAAAATTATTTGGCGATAATTTTATTTTTAAGGATGGAACTAGTAGAACCTCGTCTGCCGTCCAAACATTGTACTACTAAACATTTTTTAAACAAAAACTCTCTTAGTCTCAAAATAAATAACTAAATTATCGTGACTCTCAACATGGTTTCTCACTGCGCACTCTACAAGAGCTTATCATTTTGATCATCAGTTCTTTCCCTTCAGTCAGCACTATAGTGCCTTTGATACATTGCTGACATACCCGTTAATTTCTTAGGTGTGTTTGGATGATAATCGGACATTGCACACTCCCTTGTTGGGTTTCAACATGCACGGAAGTGTAAGGTCCCATTTCGCATGGTCCTATTTTTGTAGCGGATGAATTGATTCTAGAAAAATGAACTTCGCCTCAACTACAAAGTGCCAGATATATGTGGGGAGTAACCAAATTTACACAAATCAAGTAGCCCTTACCAGAAAGGGATGCGGTCTCGCCCTCCCCAACCGGCCGGGACACGCCGGGGAGGGCGAGACCGCTTATCGCTATCGCTATCGCTGGCCGTGTCCTGGCCGGTTGGGTGTCATCTTTGGGTGACACCCAGCCTAGGCGCCCGCTATCGCTGGGCCATGGCCCCCGCCCCATCCGGTATGAGCCGCCAAAGCCGCGGCCATGACGACGCTCCTTCCCCATCCGCAGGCCAATTGGTCCCGGTAGGCAGAGGTTGAGCCCGTTTGGCCACACCCTTCGAGGAAGGAGGCCAGCTGGGTGAAGAAGACACTGATGGATACACTAAGACGGAGGGCATTGATGCCTGCGCCTCCTTTGCGGGGTTGTTCAAGACCATCTCTGCTCCAATCCTCCGAGAGATCAGTGTCACCCCCTCCGACTAGCCAAAAACACAAGAGGAGGGTTGCTGCTGCGCCCACTCGCTCGAGTGCACGCCAAGCAACTCGACCATCCTCGGCCCCAATCGTTGAGCAAGCCCAACACAAGCTTATACGTGAGCTTTCCTTCAATGATAGCAAGTCGGCGCACAGGTTCCGGATGCAGCGGTCACAACCTACATTGACATGTATGGGCTCGACCTCCCGGAAGCAGGCAATCAAGGACATCCAAAAGGAGCACGTATGAGCGACCAGGTTACTTGTAGTCATGGTTGCTGAGTCGGGAGCCGTAGAGATGGAGGTCGTTTAGTTTGCAATTGTAGCTCTAGATAGAGCAGTAGCAGCTCTCGGGCTTTTAGTCTAGTGAGTAATCAGCCTTTATAACTAAACCCCTAAGGTCAGCTGGGGCCGGATTGGGGGTGAGCGCTGCTTCATCCTAATGGACTTAACCTTTTTTTCTGTCTATTCTTTAAATAACTATACTAAAAACTAAAAAAATGCATTATTGAAATGAAAAGACTTTCTCAACGATTCCTCCGTCAATGTTGTATGCTACTTTCTTCTTATTATCAATCAAAGCCGGTTTGCCGGTTCTTTAAAAAAAAGTGCTAGATGACATGTTTCTACACCTCAATGCAAACAAGTTGATAGATTCCGACTTAGAATCAGATGGCTCCAGAGCCAACCCGTGATACAATCCAAGCACATAAGTATGAAACAATATAATGAAACTATGCATTAAGGGTAAACATTTTTCATCCATGTTTTATTTTATTTTAAATGATATAGTAGCACAGGAGAGAAGAATGCCTTAAAAGATGAATTTTTGTCAATAATTTTAATATCACGTCCATCACCCTACACCTATACGTCCTACCACCGCCATTGCTATACAGCTCTATTCCACGGCCTCCTACATTTAAGCCCGACGATGATGACGAAGGAATGTCGCCCGGAAATAAGGCATATAGTATAAACGAAACGTTTCACACATTATTGACTGGAGAAGTAGAGCTATAGATTTCCAACGGGCCGTGCCGTGCCGGCCCGTACTGCGTCGTGCGTGCGTGCGGCCCGTGCCCGTGCCGTTAAAGGCACGTCGTGTGCCCTACGGGCGGGCGCCGCACCGGGCTCCGTGCGACCTCGAGCCCGGGCCCGTCCCCACGGGCCGATTTTTTAAAAACACTTAAACATGATCATTTTTTTACACAGTTTCAAGATATTTGTACAATATTATACCAAATATATGTATAATATTATACCAAGTATGAAAATATCGGGACTAATATACCAAATATGTACAATATTATCACTAGTATATTTGCCACCAGGCCTCCCCTTTCTTAACGTGCCGGGCCGTGTCGCGTGCCCCATGCTTGAGGGGGTCGGCCCAAGCCCGTCTTCTTTGCCCGTCGCCGCCGTGCCGTGCCGGTCCGTCGACCACCGGGCCGTGCCGTGCTTCGTGCCGGGCCAAAAGCGTGCCTCGTCGGGCCGTCGGGCCACGGGCCACATGGAAATCTATAAGTAGAGCTAGGAGGTGTGGCCTAACAAATTGTCCTCTTGTTTGTTGCAAATAAATAAAGAAGAAAAAGTACTACTTCCTCCGTTTCTTTTTATAAGTCGTTTTGGCTTGTGTTGGCAGTTGGTCAAAACGACTTATAAAACGGAACCGAGGTAGTACCTTACAAAAAGGATTTATACTAGCAAAATACATCCTTGCTTGTCCTTGAGCCGAATACTCAGCATCACCTTTGACCCCAAGCGGCCAAGCTCTTCCCTCCCTAGCCTTTTTTTCCCTCCCTTTTAAATTCCTTCACGCCCCCTACGCGGCTACGCACAAACAACACCTCCGAAGCGAGCTGCGCTGCCGCCGAAAGAAGAGCAGGGAAAGGGTCGCCAAAGCCAAGAGAAACACCGAGCCGCCGCCGCCGCCGCGCGCCACCCACCCACCCGGAGCCAAGGGCCGGCGGCAGCAGGCAGAAGCCGCGCGCGGGGGCAATGGGCAACAGCATCGGCGGGCGGCGCAAGGGCGCCAAGGTGATGCAGCTGGACGGCACGGCGTTCCGCGTGAAGCCGCCGGCGTCGGCGGGCGCGGTGCTGCGCGACCACCCGGGGTTCCAGCTCCTCGAGTCGGAGGAGGTGAAGCTGCTGGGCGTGCGCGCCCGCCCGCTGGCGCACGACGCGCAGCTCCGCCCGGGCCGCCTCTACTTCCTCGTCGCGCTGCCCCGGCCGGCCGTCCCGCCGCGCCGCGCCTGGTCCGGCGCGCTCCACGTCGGCGCCAGGGAGCGCCTCGAGTCGCTCATGCTCACGCGCCGATCCACCTCCGACCTCTCCCTCCCCGCTGGTACTGCTACTACGGCGCCGCCGTCCCCGCTCTCCACGGCCTCCGAGGGCGGGCCTGTCCGGCTCCGGATGCGCCTGCCCAAGGCGCAGGTCGAGAAGCTCATGGCCGAGAGCCGGGACGGCGCCGAGGCTGCTGCCAGGATCATGCAGCTCTGCGCCGCTGGTAGCGGCGCCGCCCGCGCCGAGAGGGGCATCCTGCGGACGCCCGAGCGGAGCCAAGGTTCGTGCCCACGCCGGACTGGGGCGTCGTTGGCGGTGGCGCCGCGTTCCCGCAGACGCCCGAGCGGAGCCCGAGGTTCGCGGCCACGCCTGACTGGGGCACCGGCTTCATGTTGCCCTCCGGCGGCGCTGCGACGGCGCCAAGGACGCCGGAGAGGTGGCCCGCGCTGCCACGCACTCCGGAGTACGCGTCGCCGGACGTCAAGGCCAGCCGGAAAGAGGTAATGCACGGCCTCCATCTCTCATCTCTCCCAATATTTTTTTACTTATTGCGGAACACGTAGAATTCCTAGATTCACACCGTCAAATATCAGTCTAGGTTATAGCTGTTCGCATAAAACTAAAATTAAATCGACTGATTTTTTTTGGTGCAAAAATCAATAGATTGTGGTGAGAAGCACGTGGTCATTACTTTTGACCAGCAATCGGGAAGTGCATTTTCTTATATAAAAATAAAAATATTTACGACGTTATTCTGTCAAAAATTTAAACATAAAAAAAATGATGTTAATGCCTAAGGGCATATAGAAAACTACGGAAACTCGAAAGCGACTAGATGCATGAACCACGAATCCATTTAAACAGAACACTGCAGACTGCACTCGTTGAAAATTAATAGTATTCAGTTTACTCAGAAACAGTCAAACGGTACCGTTTGTACTGTGCAACAAACTGAAATGAAACCGAGTGAAATCTTGGGATAACCTGTCTGAAACCACTCGGATACCTTACGTGTCGTTCCGGGCACCGGCTTACTAATGTTTTTCAGGTGTGTTTCCAATACGCTAGTGTAACCCACGTAGGAGTACTGCTAAGCAAGGGGCCCATTCCATGTCACTGCTACCTTGGATCAATCTTGCTTACACTAGAAATCGCCAATAACTTGTCACAAGAAACGAAAACACCATTTCAACTCCATTTGATGCTCAGATCCAACTTGTCTTTCGCCGAGTTAGGTTTAGAGAGTTTAAATAATCAAGGTTAGCTAGCTAATCCTTGTCTTGATCGATCTATGATCTCCAATTCGACTCCTTGTAGTGCTCGTGATGGATAACATTAGAAAACCACTAGAATTCAGAAAATTGGGTCACTGGGATGTACCTTTTTCATTGTGTTCTGGGCAACACAAGCTGTAAACAGAACAAAAAACATATGCCAGCGGAGGTGGTCACCTCACTAAACAGCTTTCCGAGGAAACATCACGGAAAAAGTGAAAAAAGTGAGGACGGCCACCATGGACGATCTTGCCATCGTCGCGTGAAGGTGAAAAAAGCGAGAGGCGGCGAGCACTTGATCGAGCAGGCAGTTTGATGCCGTTTCTTGCACGGCAGGGACTCATCTGCCGTCAGGTCAGGCGCCGCATTGTTGGTTGCGATTGTGGCACTGCAGCCAGCACAGGCGGCGGCGGCGGCTGCTGCTGCAGACGGGTTGTATAATGGGAGAAATTTTCAAGATTTTGACAGGTCCAGTGACTAAGCGAAATACGGTTGCTTTGTCACTCTCGTACTCGAGTATGCGTATGTGTATTGGAAGTTGAATTCTCGGTTTTAGTTGTCTTTGCGGGTTCTGGTTCTGGGTCGTAGTCGCAGGCTTGAATTTACAGCCAAGAAGATTTGGTCTTGCTGCTGAAGTTTCAAAACAAGTTTCGCTCTCTCTGGGTATTCGATGTTGTCAGCAGTTATTTCACAGTAGCGGTAGAGAGTAGAGGCTCATAAGCTAGCATGAAGAGCATCTCAAAGACCCAAAGTCAGATTGGTGGGAGGTCAATTTGTGTTACTGAACCAAAGGCATTCATAAGTGGGCCTTCCCCCCTTCAATCCATCTGTGGTGGCAACATAAAACACGCAGTGGGAGTCCCTCCTTCAGTTAGAAACCAAACCAAACCGGAGCTGAGAATGTTTCACGGATCACAATCTTACAAGTTGCTCATCTTGCATCCATAACTTCATCTTGGGGGCGGTTTTTATTCAGTCACCGTCACTGATGCAGTGTAGCGGTCATTCTGGAAGCTCAAAGTCAAATTGATAACAACTTAGGCAATTAAACAGAGATTAATAAGCGGCACGGTCGACCGGTACATGACACTATCTCATGATCTCACCGCAATTAACCTTATCATTATCATCACCAATCCTTTTCCGCCTTTGCTCATCTTTTTTTCAGTCTCAAGATAAAAAGACATTTTCGCAGAGTGAAAACCCCCATTTCTAAACCACTACATGACACTATCTCATGATCTCACAGCAATTAACCTTATCATTATCATCACCAATCATTTTCCGCCTTTGCTCATCTTTTTTCAGTCTCAAGATAAAAAGACATTTTCGCTGAGTGAAAACCCCCATTTCTAAACCACATTATTTATTGGTAGCTTCTGTCATGCCTTTTACTTTGCTTGTTTCGCCGGCATAATTTTGCACACATCATTATCATTATCCCCTTAATGCGTGTGCAGATCCGCAAGCCGAGCGGTTTTAGCATTTATCCCTCGTCGCTTTTGCTGACGGTTTCTGAATTTTTATCCCTGTGGTGTTGCAGAAGCGAACGCGGTTCGTGGCGCTGCCAGATGAGATAATCGCGTGACTTTTTCTCCCGGATTGGATGAAACGAGGGCGGCGGTTGCTTGCAGTGCGGCATGGCAAGCATGGTGGTGGTGGTGGTGGTGGTGGTGGTGACGGTCAGCAGAGAGCCAGAAGATGTAGACTGATCCGCAGGGTTTGTCCGAGACGACGCCCGGCCTGTCCCATGGTCGTTTTCACCGGTTGCGAGCTGGGGAGGAGCACCAGGTGCTGAATGCCGGTCGCCGGTGGCTTCCTGCCTTGCCTCCGACGACAGGGACTGGACTGTCCTCTTCTTTGTTTTTTTAATCTCTCTCTAATGGTGTGTGGTCGATGTATCTGTAAGGCTCTCTTGCTCGTCGTCTCTAGATGTAGGTAGCTGAAGAATTAAGCTTAGAGTATAAATAGTTCTACATGTATATGAACACACATACTTTTGTGGAGACGATGATAGCTACCTTATGTAGCTAACAGCTTCATCATCCCGATCATGATTCTGTTTGTGTAAATATTCCGTCAAAGGGGAATAAGGAATTGCATATTTTGGTGATAAAATTGCCTCAGCAGCATTTCCATTTTGGGGGAAAGATCGTGTGCCGATGTTTGTCAGTTACGTACTTGTCCCGTGGTCACTGTGGATTCTGGACTGAGGATACAGATGCTGAGTAACCATGAACTCAACGTCGTATGGAACGCTGGATATGAAATGAATGAACTGACGATGATAAGTAAATTAGCGAATACTGGAGAGTGCAGACTGCACATTAGAACAAGCCAGTTTTCTTTGCCTTTCTTCATTCCAAAAACAGAGGAAGAAAAAGTTTACCTTGCCTTTTTAAAAAAAAAAAAAAAAAAGATAGAGAGGAATTTCCTTTACCTTTTTTTTTTTTTTTTTTTTTTTGGGGTCAGAACGGAAGCGGCACCGACCAGTCAGGACTCAGGTCCACCTCCTTTTCTCTCTCCTGTTTTTCGGCCCATCAATTGGCTCCTAGCCCAACTCATACAGATACAAAAAAAAAGAGCCAATCTCGCATGTTTTAGGCCCATACAAGAATTCTTTTTTTATTTTTTATGTTCTTTCTTCTATTGTTCCTTTCTCTTTTTTCTTTTTTTTTTTTTTTGTTCTTTTGATTTCCTTTTTTAATTACTTCATTTAGTAATTTTTTATTTCTTATTTTTATGTACTCACATAAGTTATGAAACATATTTTTATGTACGGGAGTTGCTATATCTCTTTCACAAGAAAAGTAACAAATATTTCTTGCAACATGATAGACCCTTGGATCAACATCCAAGGGTGGAATCTGTCATCAGTCATCTGTCAACAGAACAAAACGCACAAAGTGTTAGCTAGCTTAGCTAGCGAAGCTATCATGACCTCGGTTTGAAACAGATAGCGGGTCCACGAGTTCATCCCGGAAAGCCGTTAACCCCACATTTGTTACAAAGCAATCGCTGTAAGTAAACACCGATTGTTTGAAGTCTCCTCTAGCGACTGTTGTGACTCGATATCCATTGCTTCCCACCAGGCCGAGCTTTCTTTGATCCTGCATTGATAAGAAACATATGCTGATGTTAAAAGATGACCCAAGAAGGATACAAATCTGTGCTAATAAAAAGGCAAGAGTACGGAGAAAGAAAGATGTTAGGATGAGATGAGTACTTGTTGATATGCATTCTGAACTGCTTCGAGCATCTGGACAACGTGACTCATCTTTGGCCTCTTGTCCGCATCAGGATCAACACACTTGAAGCCACTCTAAGATGTGAAGCACCTTGTGACAGAAAGCAACAGAAAGGAGAATTGAAAGTTGTTCAGTAATGCATAAGACCTGAATTTGGAACATCCGAAGGTTCTAAAGATGTGTTAGGAAGCAACCTTTTTTAGCATGCGGCAAGCGTCCTTCCTCTGGACACTCCAAAGAATCCTGGTTACAAACATGAAAAGCTACAATAAGCAGCTCTGACAAGACGATATTCAGTAATGATAGAATCTGAGGTTGCCACTTGTACAGT
Organism: Hyparrhenia diplandra; assembly: GCA_015847255.1. Taxonomy (NCBI): domain Eukaryota; kingdom Viridiplantae; phylum Streptophyta; class Magnoliopsida; order Poales; family Poaceae; genus Hyparrhenia; species Hyparrhenia diplandra. The sequence goes on from JADLZK010002438.1 coordinate 319,673, forward strand.
ACTAACTCACCTTTCTGCCAGGAACGAAATCAATGGTTGGTCCACCAGTAACTTCGACGGCGACAACGCCCGGCGAGCTGGTTGATGAAACACAACACAATTAACCATGTTGCCTGAATGCTTGAATGGGCTGTGCAACAGCTATGCAGCCAACAGGATGGTATTTCAGTAGACTTGCCAGATCTCTAACAGTTGACATGACAGACAGGCAACAGGTAGTAATCCTTGAGGAAAAAAAAAAAAATAAAGGGTGACTACAGCAAGTCAGAAGACAGAAACTAACATTTAGGCCTTATAAAAACAGTCAAGATGCCAAGATCAGTTCAAATGTATAGCATTCAAATATGATGCTGCATCATGGCATTCAAATATATAGCAGATCTGGACAGAAATTCATGGTGCAGTTCAAATATGGTGTGCACTATATGCACCATGGCATTCAAATATGGTCTGGACAGAAAACTAGTTAAGCAGTCAAGTTTTTATTTGGTAAAGTAGTTCCATCATTCAGACACAGTACATTCCTATTGAATGTAAGATGCCATCTAAAACAAGTGATGAAAGGAATAGCCCATTGATAATTCCATTTGTCAATTTTCACAATACAATACAACATATAATCTTCTACTGCTAGAATGCTGCAGTGCTCAATCTTCTCTAGGCACAAAAACGACAGTTTTTAAATCATGCCATCTAAGACAGCTCAATCTTCTCTAGGCACAAAAAAGGAATTGTAGATTGCAATATAGCCACTTCCTACCGGCTTAATGAAAATGCCGCAGAAACATATAATCAATAGGCCGTGCTCAATCTAATCAAAATGGAAGCTTCCATTTGTGTTAAAACTTCATTGCAGTGCTCAATCTTCTCTAGGCACCACAGCTCATTGCTAAATAGTAAGGAGTGTCTGTTATTAATGAAAATACGATGAAGCATATTCAAAGACAGAACTTTCTTTATTTGGTTTAAAAAGGCCACTTTCTACTTATCTAGCATATATAGTACTTCACATTTAACAGCACAGAACATCAAATAATTTCCTCTAGTCAGTTGAGAGCAACTGTAGTTCCCTGTTCAAACACAAAATGAAGTTTGATAATCGACCACATGACCCATCAGTCCAGTTCAGTTCCAGACTCAAGGATCACCAGATGAATGGAATACAGTACAAGGTGCTGTGACACACTGAACATTTTAGCTGCTACCCAATGCAAATTCACAGGTTGTATCGAGTAGCAAATGGAATCAGGTGAACTATAGAACATACCTAGTGATATGGCCATAGCTATAAAGCTAAAGCATGAATTAGCTCTGTGGACGTTATGACCAGCAAGCCAAGTGTGCCAATATGATCTCACCATGTACTGCTTACCAAGCTGATCTAGTTTGTTCTGTCGACTTCTGTAGCCTTGGACAAAGGAACATGTTCTGCATTGCTATATCCTTGTTCTTCATTCATAATTGATGATATCTGATGAACACATTAACAAAAATGAAAATATATTACAAATTATAGAAAAATAATGGCAAAATTGCACTTGTCAAATAATGCAATTTCTAGTATTAAAAAAATGAAATTACTACAGGAAAACAAAAACCTCTACTAGAACCTGCATCTCACTAACACACTAGAACCAATCGATATAGCAACCTGCATCGCACCAAGCATGTTAAGGAGCATCTGGCTAAGGATCCAACTCAGACTTATCTCTCTCAGACCAACATGACCAATACCCACATCCAAAACATATTAAAAGACACCAAAATAGACCAGAGACAACTAAACTCAATTAGATTATCACATGAAGCAAAACAGCAGCAGCTACATTCATCAGCCTAGCAAAGCCCACCAACAGCTATTTCCAAAACCCTCCCAAAATACAACAAAAGAGGGTGGTGTTCTAGCATATAGTGGAAGATATGCTTTGCCGAGGTCTCATGTGGCATGAACTCTACGACGAGGAGACGATCACCACTCTCGCATCAGCAACCGATCAGATTGCCAGGCAACCACTGCGCAGCTGACCAACAGCCCTTGCCTCCCTCCTGCACCCACCGACAAAACAACCATTGAGTCGGACATCCGCGAGGCGGGTCATGACCTAGCACAAAGGACAAGATTCAAGATAAAGACAAGGTCAAGGCCGGTGGGTAGGGGACAATACAAGGCACAATACAAGGGACAAGACAAGGGACTATACAAACACAATGAACAATACAATACAACAAAATAATAAGTACAAGACAAGGGACAATCCAAACACAATTCGTAGGTCCTCTGTGATGACTTCGCGTCTCGGCCTCGAGGGCCTAACGGCCCACTCGGCCTCGAAGCGAAAGTGTTACTTTCAAAAGGCGCCTTCAACGCAAGGTTTATATAGGGAATCAAGCGATGTCATTTTGTACTTCGTTGTCTTGTATCGTAGGGTCCCCCGCTTGTTTTTAAACAATTTGTTTTTATTACAAGGGACAATACAGGGGACAAAACATCGGACATAAACAAGGTTCTGAGTTAATAATTTTTTTTTCCGGTCCACATCCAAGGAGTTCATGAAATGAAAGAACGATTCTTTAATGCAGAATGGTCTTGAAAGTAATGATAATGCCATCTAACTTACTCAATTGTCCGAGCTACTTGGCTACCACAGATTGTAACCAGGTTTGAAAATAATGAAACTAGTTTCCATTTGACAAATTTCATGTTATTGCCATTGAATGTTCAAAGAAACTAGTTAGGTCTTTTGCTAATCAATGTAACTTTTTATATGTAGACTGCTTTGGCAAGAGATTGAACTCGTTACTACAATTTTCATTCAAATATTGTCCTAGCACAGAAAACAAGAGACAATAAACAATTTTTTTCTATGGAAAACAGATATTGCACAAGTCATATCTGTAATTTGCAATTTACTCCTAATAAAAGTGCAATAAAGGCAAAACTATTAACCGATCCAAAACAGGACTTGCATGCATTTTCAGTCAAGTTTCAAATTATCTTGTATAGTATGGCCTGCATTGCAACCTCAAAAAAAAAAATATAACCCCAACGTTGGACTGAAAGTAGACGTTCTCAGCATACTTAACTAAGCGCGTGTACACGGCAAATCAAACCTAAGTAGATCTCTGTGCATTAACATAGTTTGATATTGGTAAAATAATAAGGAAAACCAAATAGTAGAAAAGTTATATATAAAGACTGGAGATTGCACATATTATACACCATAATTGCAGTATTTGTAGTGTGTAATTTACTACTTATAAATGTGCAATCAGTAAAATGGTACATGCACATAGAAGAATAGAATAAAATCATAGTTCAAGATACGGTGCGAGTAGAAATTCAACGAAGGATAACTCACATGCTATCAAGGTTTTGTAGTTGTCCAAGTTCCAAGTACTTATAATTCTACTCATGTAAGATATTTTTTGTTTCACTATTTGAAATCTGTATTTTCTTACTACAGGCAAACTGACATTGGACTAGACCAGATCAGTAGAATTCAGTAATGCTCATACAACATGAGTTACTTCAGAAAGAAACTAATGACACGAACCTGAAGCTAAAACTCTAGATAGAGAAACACATCAGAGAATAACGAAGAGTGCATGCATGTATCACATTGTGCGCTAATTCCTTCAATATTTGTTAATCTGTAGAAATAATATTAGTCAAGTTTTGAGGCTTTGTTCTACAGTAGGGTACAATAGAAAAGGAAAAACTAAAACCAATGGAGCAGAAACAAGCTGATCGAGTTTCATTACCTTGTTGGCAGTTTGTGTTCTCTAGCAAACAGAGGAGATCAGACTGCAAAGCGGTTCCTTGGTGTCACTGTCGAAATCAGGACATCAGAGCTTAAGCCCGCACCTGCTTGGTACCAATGACCATTTGGCTTGCAAACCTACAAGAGGATAAACACTAGGAATTCTCAGTGAAAAAATATATAATGAATATGATTTTCAAAAATTACAAAACAAGAATATATAAATTGCACATTTCAAATATTGCAAATAGTACATGTTGTTAATGTCATTTAAATGTACATGTGTACACCAGCTCATGCATGTGGATAAAATCAACGGCTATTCAAAAATCACTAATGTAAGGCAAGATATCAGAGAGAAAAAAAATCACTACAACTTAACCTGGATAAGCAAGGACTATTTGAGGGGGAGAGGGCATGCTATTTATTTACTAAAATGACAACACAGATTTCACTTCTAAGGAATTGACTACACATTAGTCTGGCTGCAACCTAATGGAAAAGGAGACCAGATGTGTCGGCATTACAAGTAACAACAGAGTAACACACTATGCAGTTGACTTAGGCATATCATGTCGTGCTCCATATATAATTTGTTATGCAAACAAAAGAATTTGCTACACTGAATTTAAAGAATTTCTCTTAATCACAATTAACATATTTCCAACTCCATTCTTGGCAGATCAGCAAATTTGGCAGATCAGCAAACTTGAGTGGCACCTCCATTCCCAAACGCTTTCAGGCTTAAATCAAAATACAAATAATAAACAAGCTTATAGAACCAAATTGCATATACACAGAACTACAATTGCGGTTCTCTATACTTGCAATTTACATTATTCCGGTTTGCAATTCTTTAGATGACATATATACATAGTTCACTGCCAATAATAGTAGTTTTGATTTTGATTGATGGAACCAAACTGTTGACACTGCTTTCATAATCAACAGAAACAAAATTTCGAGAGTTTTTTTTTCTTAATAAAATAGAGAAAAATTCTGTGTAAAAAAGAATCCAGAAAGATAACTGAAAACAAGCTGATCCTAGTGATCACTGTTTAGTAATGAAATATTATTAATGATCTGCTCATTGCTCAACTACCAAGCCAACTACATGTAGCATCAACAATTCAGCATGACTCAGGTCATATTATTTCTTGGGGTTCTCTGGTAAGACTAAGCTCCTGCTTGGCATGCTGAGAGGTTTTGGCTGCTCATCAAGTGACTAAGAGGTTGTAACTCCATATAATCACACTAGTTTAGTGGAACAAGAGCTGTAATATGGATACCATATTACAAAAGGCCTGTTAACCATGAATGCTTAGCATATGAAAATATGGATACCATGAAGTCGCACACACAAAACAGAGCTATCTATTACTCTGTTGATAAATTTAGAATACAAGTACAGAAAGATTCAACGTCAGCTCGGTCTGATCCAATGAACATAAGCATGTCTAAAAGGTTGGACGTGTTATGAAGATTCTTAGCATCACCTCAATCTTTTTAGACCCTAGTATCACATCTGACTGGATCAGATCATCACCAGCAATCAAGGTGTGATCACCTTCGACATCCGTGACAGCATAGTTAATGTGGTCAATAACCATTGCCTCTGGATCCTGAAATCCTCAAGACACAAACTGTTGGCTCGCTGAGGTCAATGAAAATGTAAATTTAATAAAAGGTGTCAAGCCACAGGAATTGCTTGCCTCATCAAAATCAACCCCACACTCTGTCGCAATGCCAGAATAAGATCAGAGGCGGAGGAATCTGCTGCTAGGATTATGTCATGCCCAGCATCGATAAATTCCAGGACTGCATTCTAGGCCACTGACCCACCAAAACCTGCCATGGAATAAAGACTGGCTTTAGAAACAAATAGTATTGAATCAAGGACTACATCATCATGGGCAGAGATCAAGCACCATCCAGTAGTTTAGTCGAACAAGAGCTGTAATAATAATGTAGTGAATTGCATCAGGCAACAATTGATACCGCTAAGATCTGCTGCGTTCAACTAGAACTAACTGATTACAGACAATTTTCAGGTGAGCCTTATATTGCAATATTGCATACCTCCTCCGGTCATGGGAAATTCTACTCCTAAATCCCGATTTTGCCATTATCCCCAACAGATCACAGAACTCCACCCACTCCACGAGCACAGATCAGATCAGATAAGTAGACAGACTTGGAACCCAAACCATCTCTATTCCCGTCGAACATATCTATCACCCAAACACTCCAGCAACACAGGTCGAATCTCTGAGAGCGTAGGCAGGAAAAGGAAGCAATTACGTGGGGTGGAAGGGGCGAAGAGCACGAGGCTGGCGAAGAGGTACTGGCTGTAGCGGTGGAAGTCGAGATCGAACCCGCGCGCCTGGAGCGAGCCGAAGAAGGCCGAATGCGACAACCGCACTGACGCCCGCGGGGCCCCTCTTCGGCGGCGCCCTCCGCGCCCGCGAGCACGAGGAGGGTAGCGAAGGAGGAGGCGGCGGCGAGGAGGAAGAGGAGGGCGTGGCGCCGCGTCGCCATGGCTGTGCAGATCTCGTTGGAAGCTGGTCCGGAAGAGCGTGCTCCGCCTCGGCGTACGGAGGAGGGTCGGACGGGCTCGCCCCCTCGGCGGCGCTGCTGGACGGTGGTGGCGTGCGGGAGAAGGGCAGAGGATGCACCACCACCGCCGTCGGTGCTCCACGCGCAGTGGTGGCCAGGAGCTGGAGGAGACAGAGGTAGGCAGGCAGATCTGGGACTGGGTCAGAGAGTGGGAGGTGTCCCCCTGCTCGTGCACTGGAGTCTGGAATAGGGCGGCGGTGTTAGCGGGTGCGTTCTCCGGACCCAACAACAATACATCTACATCGGACCCAATACGCCTCTGCTCGCACGTCCAGTCCGCGAGCGACGCGTGTGGCAAGAGAAGTAACAAAGATTTCTTTCAACAGATGGATAGGAAAAGTGTTTATGTACAAAAGGTATTCACATAATTTTATTTTTTCTATGGATTTTTTTCATTCTTTTATCCACAAAATCTTTAGGTGTTCCATACGCTATGAACTGTATGTTGTTTTTTTAAATTTCCTATAAGATATGTTAGATGTTGTTTTCTAAATTGTTCATTTAAATATCTATGAGATGTTTTATGATATACTCTCAATTTTTTTACATAGTATCCCTCAAATATTATGGTGTATCTTAGCTTGTTCACGTAGTATCCTTGGTATGTTCTTTTTTTTTTTCTCCACTATGCCACTATGTTTGCCTCTTTCCTTTATAATTTGTTTTTATTTAATTTGGTACTTATTTTCCTTTATTTTCTTTTTACTTTATTGTATTGTTTTCTTGTACGCATAAATTTTTAGTTTATGCACTTGAATTATTTTTCTTACATAATGTAATACAATTGTTTTTATATACTATTTATGAGGTGTATTCTCACATGTTCCATGATATCTTATTTATTGTTCTCATAGTACGCATGAGATGTTCTGTTATATATTTGAGATAATTAGGTATATATGGCCCTCAAAAAACTCTTCTTAGGTATTTGGCCTCATTTTTTTTTTGAATTTGGTTATATGGTCTCAAAACAAATTTTTATTAGGTATATAGCCTTCCGTCAACTGTTAGGGTTGGCTGTTAGGGTCTCCCTTTGTTGGTCATGCGAAAAAGACAATTTGCCCTTACGTGAATACTTCACAAAAGCAAGAGTATTTAAATTTAAAGATACTAGAACGTAAAGGCCACGCCGCGGCCTCACGGTGGCTTGGTAGTAAAAAAGATTTGGTTCGTGTGATTTTTGGATCCACGGTTCTCCGGTGGTTGACCATCGATTGGGTGAGCGGGGGGAGTTCCACCCGGGCTGGTAAAACTGAGGTACAACCGGTAGGATGTTGTCGAGCGTCCATTGGCCGCCAGTGCTGGTTGTCGAACCGTGGCTGGTTGACTTCGTCCGGGCCCAAGTGCAGTAGCAGCTGAGAATTGTGCTTTACGCCGGACTCTTCGAGTGACTGTTGGGCACTGTCTCTGTGCACCCGTTCCTGCCCTGGAGGCACTGCTTGCTGGGGTCCACCGCATTCTGTACTCTGGGGCCCGTGTCTCAGCGAGAGTGGTGCGGCTGCTCGATGCGTTCGGGTCTGTCAGCCCTGGTGGGATAGGGATAAAAACAGGAATCGCTAGCAACTCTTTTCTTTCTCCCATTCCGTTTCGCCGTTCCTCCAAGGTGAGCGCCGCCGGTGGTCCTTTCCTCTCCTTTTGCTGCGTTTAGCTGGTGTCGGCTCCTCTTGATCGCTCCTCTCGTGCTGGCGGTGATCGCGCTGCGGCGCGCCGCCTCTGTAGGGTGCTGCGGGGGTGTCCACCAGGTGTCAGATCTGTGGCGGCGGGTGCTCCATCTGCGCCAGGGCTGCATACGGTGCTGCGGGACGTTCGCTGGCTCGTGGTGAGCTTGGCTCGCCGGCGTCTCGTGCCTGCTTCGTCTGTATCCTGATGTCTTCACCGAGGATGAAGACTGGCGTCCAAAGGTACACGATCTTTCTTCGTTCCTGTACTGCCTTCTCTGATCTTGGTCCGCAGTCCCCTCTTCTCTAACCTTTTTTTCCTTTTCTTACCTCTCCAAATACTATCTAGGTTCCAGCCATTCTTAGAGTGGACAAGAAGGGGATCTTTGCTCTTGCAGCTAAGGAGCTAAAGCTAACCATCGAGGAAGAGAGACCATCCAGATCTATGGCGACATGTACATGATAAAAGTGAATATTGCCAATGTCCTCTCCAAAGAAACGTACGAGAAGAAAACAAGAGAGTTTGCTGGAAAGCCTGTACCCACCAAAACACTATCCATCCAGAGTGCCTATAGTGCGGTTGTGAAATATCTTGAAGAGGGAAAACTAATCACAGTAGACGATTACAAAGCCGAGAATGTTTCCCAGAATCATGGTCAATGTTATTTGAATTCAAAGCAAAGAAACTCACAGACGCTGCTCTTGCAAACTACAGAAAACTGCATGGCTTCCTATGCTCTTTTGACGCATTTTGTCAGGATGCTTCCCGCCGGCTTGGCACTTCTTCTTGCCGCCGCAGCAGATATCCCATCACCAAAAAAGAAATCACGCCGTCACGCCATGAATGCTGCCTTGGATGAAGGTTTGGCGTCCATCGTCAGCAAGCTATCACACGATCTGCAAAACATGCGTGCTCAGTTTATTGCCGTTCTTGAGAGTCCAGATGAAGCCAGCCAGATCTATGTTTGTGTACTTGCGATGTTGCTTTTGTAATTTGCTATGCACGCATTGTACCCTGCCAAAAATAGTTTGGGCCATGCAGTGCCTTATTCTGGGTGTTTTTACTCTTTTCCGACGCTGATGGTTCATGGACATTGATTATTTCACAAAAAAAAAAGTTCCGTGCAAAGTTGATCCACCAACCAACGGCCTGCGAGGCTGCGACACAGCCGGTCAGTCCCCGCGCGCATGGGCGCGCGCAAGAGACTAGTATATGCACATGCACATTCGTTTGCTTGCTATAGCTAGCTTGCTTTCTTGCTTGCTTGTTTGCGTCCTGCTTGGCATGCGAGCGCACGGCGCATGTGCACGGGCGGCCAGCATGCGAGCGCACGGCGCATGGATCGGCGGCCAGCATGCACGGCGCATGCACAACAGCGCATGCACGGGCGGCCAGCATGCGAGCGCACGGCGCCGGCAAGCGAGGGCGGGCGAGCGCGGCCTGGGCGGCGGCGTGCCCTTCGCGGAAGGCGAGAATGCATGGCGTGGCGGCGAGACCTGCGCGCGGCAGCGAGCACGACGACGTCCGATCTCAAGCACAACTCTCTTGCGTATGTATACATATATACACTTAATGTAAAGAAGTATGTACAAATGCTCTATTCTAAAAAAGTATGTATAGATACCCAATTCCAAAAAATTTTATAAATAAAGAAATAAAGAACTCAATTTTTTTATTTTTTTCATCGTCGAGGGGTAAAACTGGTCATTTTGCCCCTAACTTGACACCGTTACCTATACAAGGCTGACGGAAGGCCATATAGCTAATAAAAATTTGTTTTGAGGCCATAAAACCAAATTCGAAAAAAAAAAGAGGCCAAATACCTAAGGAGAGTTTTTTTTCGAGCCATATACCTAATTCTCTCTATATATTTCAGGCTGTTTGTGGACTATGCATAGGATGCTCCATGATGTATTTTTGATTGTTCACACAGTACTTCTGAGATGGTCTATGATATATTTCAGGTTGTTTTTCATTTTGAATACCAGACATAAATATTATGGACCAACATTTAACCAGGATTTTGTTTTCCTACATCTGGTATATCATCCTCCTGAATCTAAAAAATTTCACTTATAAAGGTGGGAACACTGTTTCTTAAATCAAGAATATTGTCGTGCCTAATGAAAAGGAAATTGCTCTATATTCATAAAAAAAATGTTCTTGAATAATTTTCTTTCTAAATATATTCACGTGGGTTCTTGTTTAAAAAAAATTATTATAATAAATATAATGATGTGCTCAAAATTTGATTTGGATACTTGTATGAAAAACTAGAGACTTTAAAATTTCCAAAGGGGTTCATGAAAACTTGCATGGCGTGGGATATGTAGCAGACAGCAAGTGCGAAAAGCGCATGGGACAGAAATCACGAGGCCCAACATCGTGGTCTTTTTAGCCCATCAGCAATGAAGCAAGAGCGGCCGAGAATGTCCCAGGCTTCCGGCCTCCTGCGCATAGCTGCGGCACCGCGCCTCGGGCGTATCGCCTCCAAAGCCCAAATCCATCTGGAATCCATCTCGCGACGAGGAAGTGCAGGCGACACAGGACGCCCTTTTTCTGCCGTGCAGCAGCTGGTTTGCAACCGTGTCTCTGTTACCGGTGGCCGTGCGCCGCTCGCGTCAGGAGCCCACCTCCCCAACCGATGAAAGGCACGGCGGAACTGCCAGTTTCCTCCGGTTTTCAGAGTGTCTCGTCCAAAATCCATACCACGGTGCCGGATCATCAGATCAGATTTTAGAGATAACGAATAAACGGGAAACAAGGAGGTGAACACACGCGCGACCGGTTTTTCCACGCGAGGTCCTGCCGTCCTAGTTTTTGCCAAGATAAAAGGCATGTACAGGAGCTATATAAAAAAAAATCCATTCTCTCAGGGAGGCGGCGGCGCTTCGCTTCGTCAATGCCGTCATCCATCCAGACCAGGGGACCATCCGATAATTGTGACGGAATGGAACTCAACTCGTGTACAACGACCCGAGGCAGTCTGATTGGCCGGTCCGTGGACGGTGACGTGCGACGGCACACTTTACATGTAGGACCGAGGGGGTACCGCACCGGCCGTCGGCGTCGGAGGTTAGGCATGGACCGCCGCACGCCAAGTTGACAACTTGGCCAGATCAAATTAGTCGCGGCGATGAACCGGAGCTTAGGCTGCTTTCACGCTATTTAATACTACTCTAACTTGGTTCTTCTAAATTATAACACATCTGACTTTTTTTAAAAAAAAAAAAAAATTTTATTTCGGCCTCTGCAAAGAGTTTTCACACAAGACATGTGACTTTTTAGACTCCAAGTTTGATCATTTCATTTTATTTAAAATATTGTACAAAAATATCACATACATTTTATGGCTTGCTTTATTAATAAATTCTTTAAAAGTGACTCAAATTTATCTATATTTGCACGAATGTTTTCGAATAAGATAAATAGTCAAACACTATACTACAAGAGACTATAGAAAAAAAAACTATACTTATCAAAAGAGAATTTCGTAGACAACTAGAAAAAGTAAAGTAATTCGAACCAATCATTCACATCTCCTCTCCTCAATTCCTTCAAATCCTATATAGACGAATCTGCGAATGGCTTGGGTATCGCCGCTGGCTTGGGGCCGCTGCTGCGCAATGGTCTGCGTGTGTGAGGATCCAGTGAAGGTGGTCCTGTGCAGCAACAAGCTCTCATGCTCACTACATGCTACCGTCGTTGCTCTTCCTGGTTCTAACCTAAGCAAAGTGATGGCCGCCACATGCTCTAACGCTGCGGCTGTAGAGAGGGGACATTTCTTCGACGAGTGGCCATGGAAGAGAAAGGGCACATGAAACCGCCACGCACGGGTGGAGGACACGACACAACTCTCCATCTCCATCCCTAGTTGCCACGCAAGAAATATAGGGCACTAGGACGTTGACTGACCACGCGACGACCACACAGGACAAGAAGGGAAAGCATGACAGTAATATGTAGAAGATCTTGACCACGGAGGCCGCACGTGCCGCGGTGGATCAAAGAAGTGTGCTTCGTCCTTTGACCTTGTTGTCTCCGCCACTGTGCAAGACAATAGCAGTGAGACACGAAAGATCTGGTGTCGGGCCTACCGAGATTCCATGGTGTGGTGGCAGAGATGATGGGGAGGGCAGTAAGGCGTAGGGTATTTGAGATGATCTATAGAAACTACGAGAAGTCACCAACACAATAGGATGTAGTTTCTTCTGCTTTGATTAATAAGTAGACACTGTTGTATTACCTTTCGGATTAAACTTCGTTATATTCGCTGAAGAGACAGAAAAAACTAAGAAACCGTTTCTAATGAAAAACTTAGACATGAAAACTATGACAGTGTCTGAGTTCACATGGAAACTGTGATAGTGTTTGTACCGTGAGTACCCTTAAATCGCTCCTTTCGTGTCACATGTGTGTCCCATCGCTTGCCAAGATAGTGTCATTGAGTAGAGTGGAACAGTGTGGTGGTATGCCGCCTAAGCTAGCTTAGCTCGGTTGGTTTGTTTGGCTTTGGCTAGGCCGATGTGATGTGGAGGTGGTCAAGCCCACGCCTGTGCTAACCGAGGCTTTTCACACCTTTCCACATGCTATCCCCATCGACAGGCGAGGCTATCTTTAGAAGCACGATATTTGCACTTTGTGGAATTAGCTTTCATCTGAGAATTTTGTCGCGTACAACAGTTGGTTTCCTTTTTCAGTCCCATTGGATATATGACTCATGCGTGTTGATCCTTATTCCTAATTTAGATTTCTAAATTATCCACATTCTTAATTTGAATTATTACAATCTGTTTTTCTTTTACTATAGTCAATTCTACGTATTATAGTTTCTTGTGTGATGTGTGTGTGCACTGTGCCAACCACACATTTTATATGTGCGCTTTCAAGTAGATTTTTTTTGGAAATGTAGGTTGTAGGGAATGCAAAAGATAGAGGACATGAATTAATATAATCAGTGCAGGATTAAGTAGAGGTGATGACTAGGTGAGTAGTATCCCACTGGCCGACAATAGTCGTCGTTCATCGTTTATCACATGATAAGTAGTGGTGCCTTCAATATATACTGGATCACGACACCACTTAGCAACAACCATGCAGTGGGTACACAGGCACAACGTGCCCGGTGTTTTGTGCTAATCCAGCACATGCTCTTGTGTGCCCTCTTTTTGAAGCTTATTTCAGTTATGTAATCGATGACTCGTAATAGTTCTAACAGCTTCTTGTTGTTAATCAATGAAATGTGTTTCCATATTAAAAAAAACGATTGCTAGTTATTTATCCACAGTAACTTTTATGTACATATTTGAATATCAATTTAATATTGTGGAAGAGCATGAGTGAGCCTACTAGATTGGGTGAGAGTATTTTCAAACTCAAATTTTGATGTTTTGCATGCGTTTCTTCGTACGATAAGTCTCCAAGTGCCTTGTGAGCATACTCTATGTGTTTTAAGTTATGTAATTCGTAAAAAAAAAAGAGACTATTTCACTTCTATCCTTCCTATAATGAAACCACATAATTCATTAAAAAATGTTTCTTCATTTTGCTTTCAATCCACTTTTGCTGGTCTCTAACTTCTTTCACAAAACACACCCGGAGGGTACGAGAAAGTGCGCCTACATTCCCAAAAGAAATGTCCCTCCTTGTCGAGTTCACGGTCATCTCCTCAATGATTGCAAATCTTAAAAGTTAAAATGTACTAATGCCAAAAACTAAGCTCCCAAGATTTTTTTTTTTTTTTTTGAAAAACAAGAATATAGTAACTAGCACAACTAGCTAGTGGCAAGGAAAACAAAAACAAAAATCAAGAGACGACGACGAGCAAAAAGCTGCCGAAGAAGAATCGTTTTCGCACATTACTTTGGGTATCCGAAGCGCCACCTGGCCTGCAGTGTCGCGCTCGCACATCAGGAGACAGAGCTCCACGGGCGTGCACGTCTCTGATGACCGTGGCGCGGGCCCTGGGCGCCGCCGAAAGGCGACCCCGGACAGGGACCGAATTGGCCGGCATGTATCCGCGTCGGATCGGAGTTGGAGGCGACCCGACGTTGCCTAACCGTAGACCATAGTGTCGTGCGATGCCGGGCGCAAGTGTGCAGCTAGCTACAGCACATGTACTTCTTTCTTCGTTGAAAAAACTAAAACTATTTTTAAAGCCTCCTGTTAGTTGTTGCAAGAGGCGCTATAAAATTAATTTCAAAAAATCAAAGACATTTGTCTATCAATTAAATGGAATCGTTATACGTAGTAATAGCAATTGGACGATTAGATCTATTGAGCTTTCTAAGAGTTACAAGTCTCTAATTGTTGATGCCGATCAGGTAGCACATCTGCAAAAGCAAGCACGTCTAAGACGGCGCGTGGCCTAGTACGCAGCGGAGGAAGTTCAAACACAGCAAGGCCGATCAACAAGCTGGGCATGTACTCTAGATTTAATGCCTGTAATCTTCGTTACTGGAAAGCTCGTGAACATCTCTACGAAAAGCAATTAAGCCAGAAGAAGTGCAATGAGGTTGTCCTAGCTGGATAGCCAACAACATCTAGAAAACGTCAACCAATCTCTTCGAGTGATGTGCTGGATAATAGAGGGCTGGAAGAGATAAAATGGAGAAAAGTCATAGTAAACTGAATTTTTTGATCGATTGTGTGTTATTATTCATCTCAATTGGTCACAATCCTCTGATACGTATATATGGGGATCGTCTTATCCCAATAGACAACCTTCTCAGAACATAATATGTGCAAGGTTCTCATGAGATTGAAGAAGTTTGGATCGAATTTGGGAAGAAGCAAACTCGGATAGGCAAAACCAGCCCAGACCAATTTATGTAGCCACGACACCAACTTCGGTAAAAAATCGGCCTAGGCCACCTTCAAAAAACTGGGTCCGCCTTCAAAAACTGTCTTGGGTCGGTTCCCTTCGCCCATGTCCGCTCATCGCCGGAAACAACCTAGGCAAGTTTTTTCCAGATTGGCCGTCCAACTTGCTCCAAATTGACCTGACTTTAATTTGATTCTTTTGGTTTGTATACATACGACGTGACCTGATGTGTTGTTTCAATGTAGTACCTATTTGCATTATGCCGCTATATCATGTTGACGATGTTCCGTTCACCTAGTATGTTATAGATTTGCATGCTAGTACATATGAGTTTGATTGGCATGATTTATTTTCTAGAATTAGTCATGAAGTTTTGCCTACTTATTTATTTAACAACAGAAAGAAAGCTAGCAGAGAATTTAGTTTGAATAATCAAAACAGCTATGTTCCATATAGTCTACTAACCGCATTTTAGTGAAGCAATGATCCTGTTCGCTGGATCGTTTCTGGGCTGACTGATTCTAGATTATCCTAATTTATTGTGAAAGATAAAGACTACTAAATAGTTCACTGATAAGCGCTGATGTGCGCGCAACCAGTAGACTTGCTTCCGGTGCAGTTAACTTGAAATCCTATCACAAGCAGTGATGTGTGTTTCAGGACAGATAGGTATATATATGTATGTATGCGTGTCGCGGGGTCATTAGTTGTTGACTTGCGAAAAGATTAAAAGCTGGAGAGATCAGCGGTCTTGCAAATGTGCAACAGTGAAGACCCCACTTGTGCGATTTGCCATATCATACCACCGTGGAGAGAAACATGGAGATGCATGCATAGGCTTCTGTTTTTCTACAATTCTGCTAGTACTGGTTCCATACGTAGTACTCCGTACGCATGCGATACACATACCACATGATTTTGACAGGAGGCAGTTGTAGTTTGGTAGTAGTGATGCGCTTTGGAGCTGCGTGTCGGCGGATCATTTGGTGCTGACCTCGGTAGCAGGTATGTTTTGCTCAGTGTGGCCATGTCATGTAGTAGATGTATGCATCCGCGCGCGATAGCCCTTAACTGCTCTCGCGTAGATCGAGTACTACATACGTTATACACGCGAAAGTAAACTCTGCACTACTCGACGACCTACTAGTTCAACCCAATATAACTAAGCTAGAAGTCAAGTGGGACCTCGCAGCTTCATCCGGGATAAGTCGCAACTCTTTCGTTTTTTCCAAACACAAATGTCAAAGCAAACATACGACTAACCATCTTTTTTTTTTTTTGGCTATTTCTGATTATTGGTCGAAATATCAATGCTAAATTATCTGTCTGTCTAAGATATCTCCAACAGTATCTAAAACAAACAATCCCCAAAATAAGGTTTCCAACCTTTGTAAAATATATTGGGAGCTATAAAAAAGCTACAACTCCAACAATTTCCAAAACCTCACCCAGAAAAGATGGAAGGCAATTTTACATCAGGAATATTAACCTATTTCTAAACCACACTAACACTTTTATACTTTATTTCTCTCTTGTACATTTGTATCAAGACCGGTCTTATTTTTTTTTTTTTTTCCTCCCCACATGTTCTTGCACCTCAAGATTGTCACGGCGATATGCATATAACTTTACACGCTGGGGGTGGTTTTTTTCATGTGAAAAAAATTTGGTGGTGGGTTTGGGAGTTGGTGGAGATGAGTTTTTTTCTTCATTCTTGCCAAAATTCCTAGATGTTGGTAGGTTGTTTTGGGTACTATGCTCTAAGTCATTTTTAAAAATGGTTTTGCATTTTTGAAACCACAAAAAAAAAAATCTAAAATTCTTATTTTTTGAAAACAAAAAGGAAATTTCTATTAAAATTATTCTTAAGAATTATATTTATATGGATCTTATTTTTACTTGTGTTCCTCGCACTACCAAAGGAAGCAACATTTGTTACTATTTTTTTGTGAGTATATAATATACCATCTTTTTTCTATCACCGTTTCATATAACCTTTTTATTGAATGTTTTAGCTACTAAATGAACTTAAATGAAAAAAATCAACTACTGAAGTTTTAAATCTTATCAAGACTACAACTTTGATATAGAACATGTATTGACATCCGAGTTTGTTAAAAAAATTTTCAAAAAAAAAAAAATGCGTCTCAAAATACGTAAATTTAGAAAAAAAAAAAAACATTTGAGACTCTAATATGCAAACTTCAAATAAAAAATATTAACAACAAACTTATAGATCAGGTCGATCACTACAATTTTTGTATTAAATATGTAAATATTTAAGTTTGTTTATAAATTCTTAATTTGAGTTTTAAAATATTAAAACTTAAAAACACATATTTGGGACTCTACTACTCTTTTCATAAAAAAACTATAAATGTATAGATTATATTGAGAACTATAGCTTTAGTCTAGACCAAGTCAACATTCATGGATGTTGAAAAACTTTAAACTTTAAATTTTATTATTTCAATATCCAAGAACTTAAAATAACATTTTGGGACTCTAAACAACTTCCAATAAAAACCTTTGAGTGTGTGTTTGACACATGTGAGTTGGAAGTGCTGGGAGATAATATTTGGGGTCTTTTGCCTTTTCTTCGACTACCTAGCTGTTCGCGATGTTAGGTTTTGGACTTTTTGTCACTTACACTGGGCCCTACATGGCTACAAGTGATTTTGTTGGCGCGTTTGATTTTTCGGTTCATGTGAGTTCGCTAAACACCAATGCGGGAGAAAATGTCACCAACTGTCTCATCAAGGCGAAATACCACACAACCTTTTTCTTTGGCTGCAATATACTACACAGACAACCGGTTGCTGGTCAAGGAGCATCTTGCGTAAGAACAACCACTGCTAAGCGGGACCGCCCGCCATCACACTTCGCAGGCCATCTCGGCAACACAAATTGCAGGCCACAACCTCTCACGTTGGCCTCCAAACATTGTGCCAACGCCCTCCTCCCAACCACCATCCGCTGCGGTGGACACCGGAATTTACAAATGGAGCACTCCGGAGATGGTTGGAATTGTATTTTGAGACAAATCTATTAAGCCTAAATAATTTATAATTAACACATACTGCAACATTCTCTCTAATCCATATGTGGACGTGGAATCGCCAACGACATGTAGGCACAGGGGAATCCTGGCCCGTCAATCATGGGGCCACCAGGGAAACGCGGGGGCCGGTTTGAAGTTGCATAGAGAGAAAGAAAACTGGAAAAGTCACAAAATTCATGTGGGAATAGCTACATTACATTACTGCTGAGATGATAATGGTGATGATGACGATGATAACGCGACGAGGATAAGATAAACAAGGAACACTTCATGATTGAGCTATTTTAATTTCAATCGCGCGCTCCATATTGCGCGGTCGACCTTGTATGTGACGCGCGATCGAATCCGGGCGCAACATTATTGAGAAGCCGAGTGTGCGGTGACTCGATTGTTTGTGTATCAGCAGCGTGCGTACGTATCACGTATGGCTGGCATTATCAATTGTTTATTTGCCAAGGAACGTTGCAGCATTGTCAATTCATCAGGATAGGCATGACCGTACCGCATGAGGAACACGCACTGCGATGTACCGCCTCCGTCAAAAAACAAAAAAAAACAATCCTTGCATCTTGGGGAGTAAAGAAAAAGAATATCACTTATATCTCGAGAAGTCACATATTCTAAATTTTGACCAAATACAGATGAAAAAGCGTTCTTGTTTATAATGTATAATAAATATTGTTAGATAGTCATGAAGCGAGAATTGCATTTTTTTTAGTTCTCGAGAAGCGAGAATTGCTTCTTTGTGTGTGTGTGTGTGTGTGTGTGGGGGGAAGGGAGGGAGTAGGAGTTTGTTTCTAGCGTTGTTCGTGCACATTTAGCACAAATGCATGCAGCCATAGTTCAATGACAAGACCGTAGAGTTTTTCTTTTTTTTTGGTCACATAGAGGGCGGAGACGGTGAAGCCAAAAATGTTAGCTTCTACTTTAATTTCAGAAGAACAAAAAAGATAGCTCTTTGCCACAATGAATGGTGTATTTTTAGAAGCTGGAGGCGTTTTATGAGAAA
Organism: Hyparrhenia diplandra; assembly: GCA_015847255.1. Classification (NCBI taxonomy): domain Eukaryota; kingdom Viridiplantae; phylum Streptophyta; class Magnoliopsida; order Poales; family Poaceae; genus Hyparrhenia; species Hyparrhenia diplandra. The sequence continues at coordinate 338,602 of JADLZK010002438.1, forward strand.
AAGGTTGCTCCGTGCCTGCCAAAGTAAACATTGAGACATTTGTATAGGGCAAGAATCAGTGAGTCCTACTGAATCAAGTAAGGTTGCGAGAGAGCGACAATCACTTCTACTCATTTGGAGTTGTCAGCTTCGCCAAAATCATAATCTATCCAACATCATAATTGAGATCCATCTATGTCGGTTTTTTTTTTTTTTTTTTTTTTTTGAAAACCATCTATGTCGTTTTTAATATGGTGCAAGCTTGTGTCATATTCAAAATATCCTTTTAAAGATCTGAGGAGGCTAGTGCTGCACATAACTAGAGATGTCAGAGTATTTTTTTGTTTGAAAGGAGCACCTCAGCTTTTAAGAAAGCCAGTTTTAAACGGAAAACCAACTCAATACATCAAAAGCAGATAAGGACAGGGTACAAAAGTCTTGCTGATGGACATATCCTAGCAAACAGGCACCGAGCTAAAGCTAAATCACTACAATTGCCGGGCAAGGTCCATCAAAAGATATAGAGATGGCGGACTATAACATATTCGATAATAAGGGTTGGACAAAATAATTGCTTGCGCAGCGTTAACATCATGTTCATCTCAAGGGTGATATTGCCTAAGGTAACTCCGTTAATGTTGAGTTATGTATGTCCTATAGTGCGGGCGTGCTATTTATAGAGGTAAACGTACATATACATGTACTATGTTTTGAGAGAGAAAAGGTTGGAAAAAAATCATTACTCCCTCTTAGGAAGAGAGAAAGTAAAAAAATGTTACTAAATAGCTATATGTGGGGCGTGTTTGGGACCGCTTCAAAAGGGAATAAAGACAAAAATAAGCGTGAATCCCACCCATATGCTTTAGATTATTTTAGGGCTCGTTGGGCATCAAAGGGATCGGTTCCTGTTTGGAACCATTTCAGGACATGAATGAGTGGATCCCCGGTTCACTACTTTCGGTCTCTCGCGTCGCCTCTCCCAAGAATGGGAGTCGGACCCTTGGTCATGGGGCTTCATTCAGGCGGTGAGTAGTTCTTGAGAGGTAGAACCGGGCCGACTCAGTTCCAAGCTAGCCCAAACCGAACGGGCATTCCAGACCTCCACCTTGTTTCGATCAGGGCCAAAGGATCCGCCGGAAATGAGGCCCGGAACGGGCTGTTCCTGGTGTTGCCGAACAATGCCTTAGATTGTCTGAGAATTAGGGGACCAAAACAATCAGAGTTTTAACTAGCTCTAGCGTTGTCAATACCATTGCCTCCCTCTCATGCATTCTCCACCGCGGGAGCTTTTCTTCCTGTTACCCCTTTGGTGTGGTCCCTAGGCCGCTCCTATGCTCTGCTCTGTCGTAGTCACATGCCTCCCTCTCACCCGGTGGTGCTCCCAATGCTCAACTCCGGCCTTCTCCGGCACTCTGAACCCCACACGTGCCTCCTCCAGTCCACGACCGTGTCCGCCCCTATTCGCTCGGTTAGAGGCAAGCTCAAGGTAGGTGTCCGCTCTCATTTTCTCCTTGCCGGCACTCCCGTTTGCTCCTGTTCACTCGGTTGGAGGCGAGCTCAAGGTAGGTGTCCCCTCCCCATTGTCATTCTCGCTTGCTGCTATTCGATCTGTCAAGGGTGAGCTCGAGGTAGGCGTTCGCTCCCATCCACTCCCTGTTGGCGCTCACGTCCACTCCCCCGTGGGGGATACGACCTGGATACCCTCGGAGAACTATTTGGGGCCGATATCGGGGCGGCTTGGTCCACGATAAGAAGGATTGCGAGTCAAAACATCAACCGCCGCACACCACATGACATCCGGAGGATATCCTAAAGATGACGATCTGATAGAATAGCCTCCAATCCCATGTAATTTGTAACAGATCATACATTTCCATCCATCGTGAGATCGTATCTGTAACCCTACCCCCCGTCTATATAAGACGGGTAGGACCTCCCTCATTTTTCACCTCATCTCATATGATATAGCCAATACGGAAGCAAATTCACAGGACATAGGTTTTACGCCATCCCGACTGCTAACCTGTCTAACTCTTGTGTCTCTGTCGCCTTCTTGGTCTCGTGCACCCCTCAACAAATTTACCATCGTGGGTCTCCCCTCGGTGGACTTCCGAGCAAGTTTAGTCGACACCTAGCACTCCCATCTGCTCGGTCGGAGGCAAGATCATGGTGGGCGTCCCGCTCTCGCTGGCGCTTCCGCCCACTCTCGTCCGCTTGGTCCGAGGATGGATGCGGCGACCATGAACAAGAACAAATAATGGTGATTTGAAGAAGGACATAAATGCCATTTTACAATCCCGATGGCTTTGATAATTGAGATCGCCAGACATGTTTGATTCTCTTAACCGATGATTTTTTAGACCGTCTCTTGTAAGAGTATCAAAATAAGAAAAAAATAATAATTCTTATATAAGCGGTCCCAGACACGCCCGTGCTCCTGTATCTTAGCACAAATTTTGAATCTTAAAAGTGCACACATAGAGGAAGTACGTTTCTTTGGGTCAAGGCGTCAAGCGAGCGGTCCTCAGGTGAACTGTGTTCCGCTCACTGTTAACTTGATTTATTTAAACCAAAAAAAAAATAACGTAGGCTGCTCCGTGTCTGCCAGCTGCCACTGCCATGCCATCACGAGGTCTTTTTTCTGTCAAGAGAATGAATGAACAAATCCCCACGATCTACGTATGTGGAGTGGAGTCCTCATCCGCCAGTCACCTTTGCTGCCGCCCCGTTCCCGTCTAAGGTCACCTCACCCAATGATCCAAACATCTGACCTAAAAACACTGTCAGTTGTCATGTATGTGGCCGCGAACATATATATATGGGTCCCAGCGGCACTGAATAATGGCGATGAGACCTTATACCTCTTTTACGACGTGTCTGTAATGTAAAGTTCATTTTTCATATAGCAGATCATGTTTGATATTTTTAGATTAAATGAATTTAATATGAGCTCTACCAAAGTTCTGCACTCAACCATTCATTATTACGTAGAGCTAGAGTGAGTTTGTAGAGCTCACTGCTCCATCCATCTCTAGATATGTGTCTCTAGAAATCAATTAGAGGTGATTATCTAGCCGTATCTAAAAATCTATTTTCAGAGGTGACCGGAAAACCCTAGTTTTTTCGGAGGCGATGTCATCAACATTTCTTTTAGAAAAAGGGAATATATTAATATCCTAGCTTCACGCATCGAAGCGATGTCATCAACATATATACATAAACACATGTACGCACATTCAATGGATCCAGCAAACATCATATGCACATTGACTTCAATGAACTAAGCTTAAACCTTCCCACTCATGAAGCCTCTTGCAATCAACTTGATGTCCTATTGTGCGGATGATGGTTCATGGTAGCCATTGTTTTTTTGTGTATAACTTCTTCGAGGATAAACTACCATTGTCGCCCAACAATTTTTTAGGAGATTGTCATCGTAACGGTACTCTATTTCTAAAAACCTGGTCATTCCGCCACTACAAGAAAACATAATTTACGGTGATGGGTTATAACATATACATGCGTGGACTCCCAACTTATATGGCGAGATTATAAGCCATTACTGTTTTTGATATGCAGCTCAAACAACCTTTTGGATTATGCTTTCCCTTTAGTGTATTAAAAGTGAGTGTCTGTATGCATCGTTCGAAAGTATTTAACCAACTTAGAATTCAAAACTCAGTATAACAATTATATATACATATCTAAGTTAATGAGGATGGTTCATATATATAGGTCTAGACAATGCATAAGAAGTCTTTGTATATGTCTCCTCATCATTGTCTAGTTAGTTCAATACCCAAGCTATGCCTACCTTGCAACAAATATGTAAATCAATGATCGCTACATGAATTGAAGCATAAAAACACACATAAAATTTATAGTGTATCAAACATACTTCATTTCTGGAAACCACATTAGGGTACACGATAAAATTGAACCTACTCAAAGTTGTAGAGCATGTCGGTGGAGGAAGCGGATTAGGATGAGGCAACCTCGAATGAGGTGGCAGGTCCTAGGGCTCAACACAATGTGGCCCCTAGGGTTTAATGCCTTGTTGGCAGATGTGTGGGTGGTCGAGGAAAAGAGGTAGGGCGGCCAATGTGGATGAGGGTGTCTACCATGGTAGAGGACCTCCCTCCATCCCATAAAGAATGCAACTCTAGTTTAACTCCTACTTCGACTATTTAAAATTTGAAACAACCTTCTTTAGTATAACAAAAATATAGTACATTTCGTGGTAAATGTAATAATACTTATTTAGTATAACAAATATTTGTAATTTTCTAATGAAACAAAATCAATCAAGATTGAGATATAGTGCATTTAGTTTGGGACCATGGTGGTAGAACATATGAGAACCTAAGGATAATGGTTTTGAGAAATTAATCTTAATTATTTTCTTCCTACTATGTCACGCACAACGTGAATAGATCATGCATATGCAATATAGGTCTATCTTCAGTGCTAACAAATTGTTGCTGCATAAAAAAATGTTCGTTGCAAAAGCTCTAGAGTTTATTATATATGTTCTTCCTATCCTCTTGTTTTCAACTTAGCACCTGAATTATTTTGTAATGTCTAGTTTGTTTTTTTCATTATTTTGCTTTCTAAATAAAAAGGGCCCAATGGATTAAAAAGACCTCAGTAGGTATCCCGCAACCAATAAGACATCTGCTGCGGTGCTAAAGCTCTTCTGAACCTAGCTACTACTGTTTAAGAGATAGCACATCTTTAATAATATGCACTCTAAGTGTGATATGATGCCAATAATCAAATGTGTCACTTTCGAAGGAGTATGAATCTCGATCGTGTGTCATGTGGCTCAAAGTGACGTTCAAGAGTTTTGATATTCTCAAACACCTTTTTCCTGATGTTGCTATGTCTGGAGCTAGATGCCAGGGGAGCCTCATTGCTGATGTAGCCTAAAAAATGCATGTTTATTTGGTATATCGCCGGATACACCACTGCATAGATAATTTTGGGTGCGTCAAAACATTAAGGAACCAAGTATTTGTAGTCACGGTTAGATTTCATTTGTATATAGGTGTTTTCTTACTACTATCTCTAAGCTAGATTGATTTAGAGGAGAGCACTCCCTCCCCACCTAAAGAGGTGCTCCACAAACTCTTAAGTTTTTGTAGAATTTTTTTTTTTTGACAAACAAGTTTTTTTGTAGAGTTGCTCTAACGTTGAAATTTGTGAAGCGAGTTCGTGGGAGCAGTCTCAAACACCCCCTAAATAACGCCGAAAAAAAAAACATGGTGTATAGGGGCGGGCCTAGGGGTATTCATGGGTATTCATTGAATACCCATTATTTTTTAACTAATCAATGGAAGTTAAAAAAAATAGGAGTATAACAATAAGTATAATCAATATTGAATACCCATTCCTCAAGTGCTAGGCCCGCCTGTATCTGCAAAAGTGTGTGTTAGGATGGAATAGAATATATGTTAAATTGAGCGTAACATAAGACTAGTACTTACTATAGTCACAAAAAGGAATCGTGTTGGCTACAAAGTTGGTGCAAACGTCGTAGCTTCAAAGAGGAACCTAGGTGCCTAACCCTACTACATAAATGATTTCGTGAGACACTACCCAATCATTAACGAGGGCAGTCACAAACTCCAACCATCCTCTAAAACATTGAGGATTTTTGGAGACAAACATTTTTTTTATTTTATTTATGAAGGTGAAAAAATTTCCATCTAAAAAAATGAAGGCTATTTTAGGAGACGGACCTTTGTAAATGCAATCAAATCCTAATACGGGTTTTTGGCGTTGATGACCACCAAATTAGAGGATTAATGAGATTCATCAAGATAACAAACACAAAATTGCAAAAGGAGGATGTTGTACAAGTAGGAGAAACCTCCAACTACTAATGATGGTTGTTTTTTTGATTTATGGAGGTTTAAATTATTTTATGTTTTGAATGTTGAGTTTAAGAAAAGTCATAGAGAGTCAAGGACAATGGTTAACTGTGTAACCAGATGCTCAAATTTCATAAATAACATCCTCGTACCCTGCAAAACAGCCACAAATTTTCTATCGACTATCTCCTATTTTGGCTAGGGAGGCAGTGACGCCTGTAACCGACTGTTGGCACCCAGGGGTATTTATGCCCTTCAGGTCTGCCACAACGGTCACTTATTCATTTTCTTGGCTTCAGACCATTTCAGAATAGACCAATGCTCACCTTTTCCCCTTCTCCATTGTTGCTCCTCAAGCTCCCAAGTTTATCCTTGATTTTCATTATCAAATCTTGAGAGAAAAAGACAACAAACTTCGATCGGGAGAGCAGATCCATTGATTCCCCAAGTTAAAAAGAGTATTTGGTTAACGTTTGGTCAGTGATTCTAGAGTTTATTACTTTTAGAGCCTGCTCCTAGCCGGCTAGGCGTCTCGCCCTTCAGCTTGCTCCTACAATATATATAATTGTACTCTTATTAGAAAAAAAAAAAAGTCATACATAATAAGTTTGAGCATATTGTTTTTATTGTCTTATAATACGTTGTTTTTTTTTTGCTAAAGAATCCATACCATTCTAGTATCATTTTAAATACAAATCTAGTGAGTTTTATGTCCTAATTTTGTATATAATTTGACTAATTATTGGTGCAAGCGTGTAATTTGACTTTCTCCTAGACGAAATGTGCTTATCATTTCGAGAATAAGAGACTATATGTAAGAAAAAATGATAAACAAATAGAAAAACTTTACTTGATTTCTATCTTCTCCATCTTAGAAAACTTAATGTTTTAGAATTTAGAAATTGTTTAAGAATTTTGCCCACATCTTAGGCTGGGCCCATATTTGTTATATGCAACACGAGGTAGTAGTGTTACACTAGTAACAAAATGATTTTGCGTGATGCACGAAAATATTTTCCGTGGCGGGCACACAATTTGCGCATCACGGTTAATATGCCGCCACGTCCAGTTTTTCTTTTCCGTGGCGGGCATATTTTACCCGCCATACGCAAAATCGATTTTCGTGGCGGGCACCTTAACACGCCCGCGGAGTATTTCCGTGGCGGGCGTGTTAAGGTGCCCGCCACGTAAAATCGATTTTGTGTGGCGGGCGAGCTTAAAAGGTCGTCGCGGAAAAAAGCGAGGCCCAAAGCCCGGAGAGGCCCAATCGGATAGCCACCTATATAAGATGAAGTTAGGGTTTGGTGCTACCGGTCCACATCTCACTTCTCTCTCCACCTCTTCTAACAAAAATCTCCCTCACTTTCTCTCCCTCTCCTCTCCTTCCGTCCACGACGGCTACCGGTCCACATCTCCCTTCTCTTCCGGCCGATCGGCAGGCGTAGCGTGGGAGCCGTGGCGGAGCGCGGGGTGCGGTGGGCACGGCTCCCTTGGCGCGGCGGGCCTGGCGGGGGCTTGGCGGATCTGTGGCGAAGAGGCGACGGGCCAGCGGCGCGGCGGGACGGAGGAAGCGCGGGGTCGTGGCGGCGCGTGGCGCCTGCGATGCGGGCAGGGGGCCGGAGGGATGCGCCTCTCGTAGCGAGCTCCAAGGCGAGGCGGTCAAGGCGGGCGGCGGCCCATCTCCTTCTCTTCCGGCCCGGGCGGCGCGGCCCGGGCCAAGCGGCGACAAAGCGGCGCGAGCTCGGGGCTACCGCCCGGTGGCGGATCTGCCTCCTCCTTCCTCGATCTGCGGCCTGACTCCCGCGGCCTCCTCGTTCCTGTCCCGAAAGCAGCGTGGGTCTGCCCGGTGGCGAGGCTCGTCGATTCCGGCAGCGGCTCGGGGATAGCGGATCGGCAGCAGGCTTCGGGGGCGGTATGCGGATCGACTGGGCTCGTGGATCGGCGACGGATCGACTTCTGGGCTGGCTGGATCGGCAACGGCGCTTCGAGAGCAGCGGATCGGCAGACGGCGCTTCGGGGGCGGCGGCGGCGGAAACCCTAAATGCTGCGGAACTGGGCTCGGCGGCCCCGGATGGATGCCTGCGGGTCGGCGATGGGGCTCAGCGGGGGCGGACCCATTTTCTTTTCTTTTTTATTTTTTTTCAAACCATACCGTGGCGGGCATCCTAATCATCGCCCACGGATGTCCTTTTACCGTGGCAGACCTTTGTAGCGCCCGCAAAAACTCTGATTATGCCGTGACCTTTCATTAGTGACGGCTGCGGTGCCCGCCACGCGTAAAATCAATTCGCGAATCCGCCAAAATCATTTGGGTACTGGTGTTAGTGGTATTATTCCATTGCGTCGCTCTAGAACCTCTTTGGAACACACGCATATGAATTGTATATACATTTTACATGAAAAGTAAGTTTATTTTTTTACAGAAAAACCGCAGAATAGAAAAAAAATCTAACATTACAAAGAGGCCCTAATAAATAAGAGTAGGGAGAATTAGCTCTATGGTTAAGACCCTATTTTTCAAACTTTGCTCTATGAGCCTGAGACGATTTTTCTTTGGAGTTTTGGCCTTGGTTTTGGACAGCTAACCACGTTAAGGGCTGTTTGGTTCTACGTGGAATTTAGGGGACTAATTTTTAGTCTCATCTAAAAAGATGTTTAGTTCAAAAGGACTAATGAGGACTAGGGAAATGACGGTCGATGACAAGAGTTAAAAAAGTATGAAATGAGTTGACGGTCGACAGAAACCGGCCCAAATCTGGATGTGGGACCAAGGAAATTTAATGATGGGAGGGGCCTAGTTGGGACAAAAATTAGTCCATTAGTCTTTGTTGTTGGATAAATTAGGGAATAATTGAGGTAAAAAATTAGTCCCGGGGGCCTAAGTCAGTGGTAAAATAATTAAATAAAAAAAGGAAAAGAAAAAAGAGCAAAAAGGAAACAAACGAATTAAAAGGAAGGAGAAAACGATAAGAAAATCCGCAGCACCCACCAACAATTTTCTTTTCCTTCTTCTCCCCCGCTCACCTTTTCCCCTACTCTATAACTACCTCCATTCCCGGCCTCGCACAAGCTTCCTCTTTCTCCTCGCATGGGCATCGCCCCCTCCTTCCCCCAACTCCGAGCTCCATTCGCCCTCCTCATCCTTCGCCACCTCTAGCCTAGTCCCATCACTGCTGGATTGGAGAGGTCTGAAGGATGTTTCCTTCTCGCGCGCCACGTGCTCGACGGAATTCCTCGTCTGCACAGGAGCCAAGAAACGCTAGGATTAGTCGTCTCCCGGGGTCCCTTTTTAGTTCCCCCTAACGAATCGTAGGTTTGCGGTGTGGTGTGGCTGTATCCCGTGATTTTGGGTGGCTTTGTGTAGAGTTTAGAAAGATATCAAGAACTTCCAACTTGGGGTTTTCTGTAGCCTTTTTTAGCTGTTCTGGAGCTTTTATGGGAGTGCCCGTCGCGCAGAAGTCCGATTCTTGGGTGACTGTGCAGTCTGTGCTAGCGATGACGGACAGCGGTGGCCTTGGCGTTCGGCCTATTAACGGGAGGCCGAGGGGCGCCGTGGAGCAGCCTGGGCTCGGCGACCACGGGCCTCCAGTGTCTCCACCAGAGCGTGCTTGTACGCCGCCTGCGACGAGGCTGGCTGCTTGGCGGCGCATGTCGTCGCCTGATCCTCTACGGTGCTCAACCCCGAGGTGAGCAATTGATTCTCTTGTTTGCCTTAGGGGATAACTTGTGTATAGACTTTTTCACTGAATAAAATGAGTGGATGCAGGAGCATTGGGTGTGAAGAGGGTGAGGATTTGGATCGGTACTTTTCCCCACAGAGTGAGTTTTCTCAAGACACTTCTGATACGGATTCGATGAGCGCAAGTATTAGTAGGATGTATACCTTCAGGTTGGGGACTTCAAGCCCATTAGATAGCCCTATCAAACAATTGGGAGTAGGAGACACAAGTCCTCCCTCAGGGAGGGTTTGCCATTCTCCTAGCTATCCTTGGAATTCTTGCCGGGGATCAGATGATGTTGATTCTAGTTTTATGAATTCACCTCGGCATGATGATGAACGGAGGAAAGATGATGTGCAAACAATTGATTTTGAGAGTAGACACATCTGGTATCCTCCACCTCAGGATGAAAATAGTACTTTTCAATATGATGAGGATGATGACAACGATGTTTGTGATGGGAAGATGAAGATCTTTGAACATGTTAACCATGATTATCATGATGGCGAGGATGATGATGATGATTTGTTAGGGATCAAAGGAAAACATAGTATATCTCACAAAGAGTTCTTGAGGAGTGCTTTACATGGGCATTTCAGGGCTCTTGTATCGCAGTTGCTCCAAGGACATGGCATTGATCCTGTGGATGGTTGGCCAGACATAGTAGCCTCATTAGCTTGGCAAGCAGCTACCTTTGTGCGGCCAGACACGAGCAAGGGTGGTAGCATGGATCCTACAGACTATGTCAAAGTCAAATGCGTAGCATCAGGAAATCAAATGATAGGTATGCCCTTTGACTACAACTTGTACTGAAGAATTTACATGAAACTTCTGCCATGTTATTTAGGTGCTAAATGATTGTTCAACTGTTTGCAGTGTTTTCATTAAAGGTGTTGTCTGTTCTAAGAATGTAAAAACATAAACGCATGGTGTCAAAACATGAGAAGCCTAGGTTGCTTCTTTTGGGAGGAGCACTGGAATACCAGAAAGTCACGTAACAAACTAGCTTCAATAAACAGCATTCTTGAACAGGTCATATCATCATTTTCCAGTTACATGTTCATGCTGATTTATCTTAATATGTTCTTAATATTGATTTTCAAATGCAATGTGTACAGGAGAAGGAATATCTTAAGAATGCTGTTGCAAAGATAGAGGCTCAGCGCCCACATGTCTTGCTAGTCGAGAAAAGTGTGCCATTGCATGCGCAACAGCTTCTTGCAAAAGATATCTCTTTAGTATTGAATGTCAAGAGATCACTTCTGGAAAGAATATCTCACTGCACAGGTGCTCAAATTGCATCTTCTGTTGAAAATATCACTTCTACAGGAGTTGGACAATGCCAAACATTCTGGATTGAGAAAGTTACAGAATGTTCATCACCAAAGGACTCAAACAAAAAAAACAGTCAAGACACTGATGTTTTTTGATGGTTGTCCAAGACGCTTTTGGGGTGCACGGTAATAATCAAATTATCTAATTGCATTTCAAAGATAGCTTTTATTCAGTATTACTGTTAATTGGCCCAAATAGGTTAATTCTTTTGTCATTTGTCTTTTTCTATCCATTATTTTACACCTGAAGGCATTATGTGCAATTGTTCATTGCAATGGGTTTTCTTTGGTGGATAGCAAATGCTTTATTTCAATAGTCTCTTAAACCTTTACTATATTTGGATCTCTTTCTTTATATTGTGATTATGCCATATCTGAAAAAATGGCATGCATTTACACCTTCAACAATACGATTTTATTTGGTTGATGTAAAATTGAAGGCCTTTCTTTATACTGTGAGTCTGATTATAGTTATGCCTTTATTTATACCGTGATCATGTCATATCTGATAAAAATGGCATGCTTTTCCTAGGTTCTTCTAAGAGGAAAGTCATATGAAGAGTTAAAGAAAGTCAAACTTGCTGTGCAGTATGCTTTATTTGCAGCATACCACCTGTCACTTGAGACATCATATCTTGCTGATGAGGGTACACTTCCCAAAAGTCCCTTCAGACCTTCAATTTGAGAAGCAGAATTCTTCCTCAAGATACTTTCAGCAGAATTGAATGAATTTCAAACCATTGAAGGGGAAACTTTTGGAAGTGGGTGCACCATGCCTTGCCTTAATGGTTCTGCAGATCAATCTCATTCAGGAGATGACATAATTCATGAGGAACATCCACACTGTCACTCAAGAGCTGACTTAAGTCAGGAAGAATATACTCGTGGAACCATTGAGGTGTACCCTTATTCCACAGAAGCTTCAATGTATGGCAGCTGTAAACCACCTGTATGCATGACTGTTAAGACACCTAAAAAGTTCACTTGCCAGTGCGAGAAAAAGGACACCTGGAAATTTATATTTTTCTCATAATGGTCACATAGATGAAGCGGGTGGTGGAATGTCAAAGGTTGATAGCGACTTCCTTGACTTGGATAATGGTTGGAATCATATCTCAGATGAAGATTCTGTAGCAATACGTGATCACAATGGCAATCACAACGAATATTTCCCAACATCTGACAGTCCACAGAGCATTTTGGTTTCCTTGTCAGTTGCATGCCCTCTGAGAGGAATTGTATGCAAGCAATCTCAGCTGTTTCGGATAAAGTTCTATGGTACTTTTGATAAGCCGCTTGGAAGGTATTTTCGTGAAGATTTATTTGTTCAGGTAGTTGCGCGTTGTCATCCATAATCTGCTAGTTTACTATTATAAGCCTTACAGTACCTTATTAATTTTCATCCACCCTATATTTTCAGACATCATGCTGCGAATCTTGCAAGGAGCCTGCAGAATCTCATGTGCGGTGTTACACTCATCAACAAGGCAGTCTCACAATCAGTGTCAGAACTCTTCCATCTGTCAACCTACCTGGGGAACTTGATGGGAAGGTATGGATGTGGCACAGGTGTCTCAGGTGCAAACCAAAAGATGGAATTCCTCCAGCCACACAGAGGGTACTCATGTCGGATGCAGCACGCGGATTATCTTTTGGGAAGTTTCTGGAACTTAGCTTTTCAAATCACACAACAGCCAACCGAATTGCCTGCTGTGGACACTCCCTCCAGAGGGACTGCCTTCGTTTTTATGGGTTTGTTGCTTCTTATACTCTTCAGTTTCTTATCTAATATGATGACCAACGTAACACTTCGCATTCTCAATCGAACAGGCTTGGGAGCATGGTTGCTGTCTTCCGTTATTCACCAGTAGACATTCTTTCTGTCAACTTGCCATCCTCAGTGCTGGACTTTGCTTATCCAAAAGCTCAAGATTGGGTCATCAAAGAAGCTGTTGATGTATGTTTGTGTTAATTTTATCTAAGCTTGTCGAAATTTGTTCTAAACTCCGATACATTGGCATCATTTTGGGAGATGTATTGCCCTTGGTAAGCTTTTATGACTTGCAGGTATGCGCTAGGAAGGAACATCTGTATAGGGAAATCGTGGTTAAACTTGAGAGCATCGAAAAGATAATTAAAGACCAGAACATTGGTATGAAGTCAGGCTTGCATAAACATATTGCTGATCTTAAGGAGTTAGTTAAAGTTGAGTGGAAGAAGTATGATGTAAGTTCAAATGCTACTTGTTTTACAGATTGCTGTTGAAATGTACAAAGTTTATTACTTGTCTTGTAGATTGCTATCGAAAGGATAGTTAAAGACCAGAACATTGCTCCTTACTTTTTCAGGTCGTATCAGGCTTTTCTATCATAGATGACTTGCAGACATTTGAACCATATATAGATGTTCTAGACCTCAATCGCCTGAGGAGAGGGCTTGTACTTGATATTCACGTATGGGATCGCAGACTGTACATGATGCACTCCCTCACAAAAGAAAACTGTCGTTCTGTGCCAAATGATGCACAATGTTCTGAGAAGCTTACTGAAAGCTTATTACAACAATCAAAGGATGTGACATCTGGTAAACATATGAATGATGAGAATTCTCTGGAACAGAACCAACCAAATACGTTGGAAGTGGCTGCAAATTCAGTGAAATCATCATCCCCTGTGACGGAACACACCAACTCTAGTGTTTCACATTTGGGATTGAAACCAACATTATGGGTGATGTATCCATGCATTCTGGCTCAACTGTTATCAGCTTTACCACAGGCCCATGTGAAATGCAGAGTGAAGGAGTGCTGGCTGAACTAGAAGCTGGAAAGACTTTGCAGAAATCACAGTCTTCTGCCTCCAATCTTTCTGACAGAATTGACTTAGCATGGACTGGTTCTGGTCAGTTTGTTATCGATTCATCAAATAACATGGAGGCTGTTTCATTCATATCTGCTAGTCTGAAGGATGGTCCTGCATACCAGAAGGTTATAGCACCAATTAGAATCAAATCGTTCGATTCTGCTGTCAGTTCCAGAAATGTTGATGATTCAAATGCTAGTATAAGAAGATCTTATTCTCAAAGGCCCCCAAAAGCTATTGAGAGAACTGGTAAGGGTCTGTCACCAACATTCTTGAACAAACTGTCACTTCCTGGTATGATTAATGGTGAGAGTCGGTTGCTACCATCACAAAATGATTCAGATGTTATTGTTCCAATTTATGATGATGAACCATCTAGCATGATAGCCCATGCCATGACTGTCCCAGAATATCACAGCTTCTTGTCGCCACTTCTGGATCAGAATAATGAATCTAGTTTATTGAATTATGGTTCTGATCAGCCTCAACCTATAACTGGAAATGACTCTAAGGATAACCATTTGACTGTTTCTTTTTGAGGATGAAGACTCCTATTCTGTTGATAAAGCAAAATTTTCTGTGACATGTTATTTTGCAAAGCAATTTGATGCAATTAGGAGAAAGTGCTGTCCAGATGAGCTAGACTATATCCGCTCCTTAAGTCGCTGCAAGAGATGGAGTGCTCAAGGTGGCAAGAGTAATGTGTACTTTGCTAAAACACTGGATGACAGATTTGTGATAAAGCAAGTGACCCGGACAGAATTAGATTCATTTGAGGATTATGCTGTTGATTACTTCAAATATTTGACAGACTCTCTATCATCTGGAAGCCCAACTTGCCTCGCTAAAGTCCTTGGTCTTTACCAGGTTCGTGTTACTAATACTTTGTTACTTGTGTTTATCAAATCCTGTGAGAGTACATAATGAACATAGCTGTGCATTTATGCGACTAGATCACGGCCAAGAATTTGAGAGATGGAAAGGAGCTGAAGATGGATGTAATGGTCATGGAAAACCTATTTTTTAAGAGGAAGGTATCAAGAATATATGACCTAAAGGGCTCTTTGCGTTCGCGCTACAACCCTGATACTTCAGGGAACAACAAGGTTCTCTTGGATCTTAATCTGTTAGAGACACTTCACACAAAACCCATTTTTCTTGGAAGCAAAGCAAAAGAAGGCTGGAACGAGCTGTCTGGAATGATACTTCTTTTCTGGCAGTAAGTAGACTCACTTGCTGCGAGATCATATTTCATTGGTGAAGGTTTTTTGTTTTGTTTTTGAGAAACACCTAGTATTTCTATCTGGACCGTGGCGTTGGTTGCATAGCTAATTTTACATCGTCACCCCATCTGACCTGATCTGTGTATGAAGTGTCACTAAAAACTGTTTCATGCACTAATTTCCACTTCATCATGATTGGTACTATACAACAACAACAACAACAACATAGCCTTTAGTCCCAAGCTAGTTGGGGTAGGCTAGAGATGAAACCCATATGAAACAAGTACCAACGAACGTGAAAGGCACAAGACAAAAGGATAAAGATTAGGGTAGATAGAAAAGGAAACAAAGTCATGGTTCAGGCACGTTAATAGCTAGCCTCCAAGCGCTCCTATCCAAAGCTAAATCCTTGGAGATATTCCACTCCTTAAGGTCTCGCTTAACCGCTCGCCCCAAGTCGGTTTAGGTCGGCCTCTACCTCTCTTTACATTATCTACCCGCTCTAGAACTCCACTACGCACCGGCGCCTCGGGAGGCCTCCGTTGAACATGTCCAAACCATCTCAACCGATGTTGAATCAATTTCTCCTCGATAGGGGCCACCCCAACCCTATCCCGGAATATCTTCATTCCGAACTCTATCCCTTCTAGTATGCCCCCAAAACCAACGCAACATACGCATCTCGCTCACACTTAGCCGTTGGACATGTCGCCTTTTTGTAGGCCAACATTCAAAGACCATAAGATCGCCGCAGGCGAATCGCTGTCCTATAGAACTTCCCTTTTAGCTTCGTGGTACCCTCTTGTCACATAGGATGCGAAGCTTGACGCCACTTTAGCCAACCTCTTTGCGATTCTATGTCTAACATCTTCATCAATGTCGCCATCCATCTCGTAGCATAGATCCTAAATACCGAAAAGTACCCTTCTTGGCCACCACTTCCATCCGGGTGACATCCCCATCCTCGTGCCTAGTCGGGCTAAAGTCGAACATCATATACTCGGTCTTGGTCCTACTCAATCCCGAACCCTTTCGACTCTAGCGTGTGCCTCCCGCGGCTCCAACTTCCTATTTACCCCCGCTCTACTCTCATCCACTAGCACCACATCATCGGCCAAAGAGCATACACCAAGGGATATCACCCCGTATATCCCTTGTCACCTCATCCATCACCGAGTAAATAAATAAGGGGTCTTTTGACCCTTGATGTAGTCCTATGTTAATTGGAAAGTCACCGTATCGCCATCACATGTCCGAACACATGTCGCCGCATCTTTGTACATATCCTTGATGAGGGTAATGTACTTAGTTGGGACTTTGTGTTTTTCTAAGGCCCACCACATGGCGTTTCTCGGTACTTTGTCATACGCCTTCTCGAGGTCAATAAAGACCATGTGCAAGTCCTTCTTTTGCTCCCTAAATCTCTCCATCAAGCGCGTCGTACTAAGAAAATCGCCTCCATGGTCGACCTTAGGGCATGAACCCAAATTGGTTTTGGGTCACACTTGTCGCGACCTTCGTAGGCGATGCTTTCGATAACCCTCTCCCACGGCTTCATCGTATGGCTCATCGGCTTAATCCCTTAGTTAGTACAACTTTGAACATCTCCCTTATTCTTGAAGATTGGTACTAATATACTTCGCCTCCATTCTTTAGGCATCTTGTTTGACCGAAAAATGAGGTTAAAAAGCTTAGTCGACCATACTACGCTCTCGCTCCCGGACATCTCCACACCTCAATGGGGATGCCATCGGGGCCCATCGATTTACCTCCCTTCATCCTCTTCAAAGCCTCTCGATCTCTCGCCTCTGAATTCTCCTCACAAAGCGTCTACAAGTATCGTCAAATGAGTCGTCCAACTCAAAGGTAGGACTATCATTCTCCCCATTGAAACGACTTATCGAAATACTCTCGCCATCGTGCCCTTGATCTCCTCGTCCTTCGTCGCCGGCTAGTCGATCCGTCCCATCCTTGATGCATTTGATTTGGTTTATGTCCCTTGTCTTCCTCTCACGTATCCTAGCGATCCTATAAATGTCCTTCTCCCCCTTCCTTCGTGCCTAGCCGTTGGTAAAGGTCATCAAAAGCGACCCTTTGCTACACTCCACGGCTCGCTTTGCAGCCCTCTTCGCTATCCTATAGCCCTCGATGTTGGCTGCACTTGTCTTGATGGAGGCGCTTGAAGCACTCCTTCTTCTCCTTAATAGCCTTTTGTACCTCGTCGTTTCCACCACGGGTGTCCTTCGCTTCCTTCTTGCCTCCCTACTCACACCCAACACTTACGAGGCCACCTTCCGTACACATGTTGCCATCTTCGGCCACATGTCGTGCGCATCTTCTCATTCTTCCCAAGGCCCTCGCCTAGCATCCTCTCCTTAAACGATTGTGCGCTTCCCTCTAAGCTTCCACCACTTCGTCCTCGTAATCTTGACACGTTTGTCGGTGGTGGCACGCGCGAAAAACGAAAGTCCGCCACTACAAGCTTGTGTTGAGGACCGCACACTCCCGGGTATCACCTTACAATCTAGGCAAGCAGTCCTATCCTCCCTTCTTGCAAGGATAAAGTCGATCCGGCTCGAGTGTTGTCCACTACGGAAGGTCACTAAATGGGATTCCCTCTTTCTAAAGAGAGTATTCGCTAACAACAAGTCATAGGCCAAAGCAAAATTCAAAACATCCTCCCCTCTTCGTTCCTACTACCGCAGGTACGAAACCCCAGGTGTACTCGCTCAAACCCTACATTTGTTGCACCCACATGGCCATTGAGGTCTCCTCCTATGAAGAGTTTCTCACCGATAGGCACATTACTAACCATGCTATCTAGGTCCTCCCAAAAGCCCGACTCTTGGCGCTCTCACTAAGACCTACCCGAGGGGCATAGGCGATCACATTCAAGACCGAGTCTCCAACGACCAATCGGACTAGGATAATCCGATCACCTTGCCTCCTAACGTCCACTACTTCATCCTTAAGGCTCCTATCTATCGGGGATACCTACACCATTCCTACCCGATGTTGTCCCCGTGTACCAAAGCTTGAAGCCGAGTGCCCTCCACCTCTTTCGCCTTCGGCCCTTCCATTTGGTCTCACGAGCGCATAGAATATTTACACGCCTCCTAGTTGCGCATCAACTAGCTCTCTTAACCCGTTAGGGACCCTACGTTCGGCTACCCAGGCGAATCCTAGTTGGCTCGGGCTAGCTTCCTTACCCTTCGCACCCGTCGAGAAAAGTGCAAAGACCCTTGCTCATTTTTCACTACACCGGGCGCGCCGGATGTAGTAGCGCCACTAAGGTTGCGACGACCCGACCCTTGCTCAGCGTTCATCGTACCGGATCACGATACGGACGCGCCACTAAGGGGATGGCGACCCGGCCCTTGCCCATTTGACACCACACGGGTTCCGATGTAGCGTCGCTAAGAGGGTTACGCCCCAACGAATTTCTTATGGGTTTCATATCCATTAGAGTGGCTGGTTTTTTCTGTTGGTTCGCCAAACCTAACGCAACCCTCCTCCTTTACCGGGCTTGGGACCGGCTATGTTGAGACGACTCAAGAAAGTCTTCCGGCCAACATAGGCTGCACATCTGGCGGCAAGATCGCATTTCAAGTATGCACCTTAACCTGGACCCCGCGGGCACATCGGTTCAGTATGCACCTTAACCTGGACCCTGGCGATGTGCACCATTGCTGGGTTCCATGTTCTGATTAGCCTGATCTGCCCATATTTTTCTCCATCCTGAGTGATGTGTCCTGTCTGAGTGTAAAGAGGGAGTACTATTTCAGCTCCCCCTCCCTTTCTCCCTCATTACTCAATATAACAGACTAGACCAATGATCCCAACAACAAAATTCCTTCTTTTGGTTTTGGTGTACTATGCCTATAATGTGTCCAGCCATCTGAATTTCGGACAATCACACACATTAGAAAAAGCCCACTTACCTTCCCCCACCATTTCCATGATTCCAAGAAATCCTAAGGAGCCATATGGGAAATATTGAATGGCCAATGTTAGACATGCTACTTGAGGCTTTGCCTATTGATTCTATTGTGATTCATTTTTGGAGTTTTTGAGGTGCATAGAGCAAATAGCACATAAATCAAAACCACACATACTCACAAGAGGCAAACGGAGAGATGCAGAAGAAGTAGCACTACAAAAGTGAGTAAGAGGGGGAGGATCCATCCATTTTTTTTGGAGGCACAAGCCTGACAGCCAATTGAGGTAAGGTTGCACAAGTGTTGGGGTCAGATAGTGGTATGGAGGGAGAGACAGCAGAAAGTAGTCCCTGGCCAGGGTAGCATGGCAGCTAGCAGAGAGGAGTTTCAGGAGAAGGAAATGCAAATAAATCAAAAGATGGGTCAGGTCAGCATGAAAAGTGATATATAAATAGTGGCAAATGTTGTCTATTTTCATCTTTACAGTGGCAATTTATAAATTATAATTGGTAGGATGGGTGTGGGGCAGGCCAGGCAGACAACAAGCTGCGGGGTTGCTGGGTTGCTGGGTTGGGGTAGCTTTAATACACTGATTTTTGAAATACATACACTGTTGCCAGATGTGTGATTATGTGCCAGTGTAGCAAGACTTAGTGGTTATTCCACATGGCTACTATCGATGGTTCAGATTCTGATTCATGCCGGCTACTTGGATATGGTGATTCAATTCCCGGCTCTTTTTATTGTTGCCATTCTAATTGACAACTTGTATCTAACACATCCTGTCAGTATGGCTCAGCTTATATAGATGATGACTTTGAGTAAACTGGTCAGATCAGCAAACTTTGTAGCATACTCATTTAGATCAAGCGCATGAAGACGCCACTGTTGTTACTATCTAACTCTTGCTGCCATGTATTCCCCTTTTCCTCAGTCGGTGGATGTGATGGACTACTCCCTCCTAGTTGGCATTGATGAAGAAAGGAAAGAGCTTGTGATTGGGATTATCGACTATCTTCGGCAATACACTTGGGACAAACAACTAGAGACTTGGGTGAAGGCTACAGGATTTCTAGGTGGCTCCAAGGATGTCCTGCCGACCATCATATCTCCAGATCAGTACAAGAAGAGGTTCAGGAAGGCCATGTCGAAGTACTTTTTGGCTCTCCCTGACCAATGGTCACCGTAATGCCTCCAATGCATCCAGGCCATTCCAAGTGCGACAGGGAAGACACTTAGGTTTTCCTTTGTTTTTTCTCCCCCTTCTGTTCCATTTAGAACAATCGGTCCGTCTATGCCTCTTGTATGCTGTTTTTGTTCACAACAGGCAGGATGAACTCTGAAGGATTGTGGCGATTGTTGTCCATCCAGGCAGAGGTTAGGCATACGTGTACATACTCTACACTATAACATGAAATGCAAAGAAAATGAAATACACGAACACGCGAGTTCATTACCAGTGATATTATGTCGAGGTTTTGTGGATTGGAAGCTGTGTCCATTGTTGCTTTGTGAGATCTGAAGCATTCAACTACTCCCTCGGTTTCAAATTATAAGATGTTTTAACCTTTTCAAATTATAAGATGTTTTAACTTTTCTAGCTTTTCTATGTACAGTTGTTCTTGCTGTGTATCCAAATATAGTGCTAAGTGCATAGTAAAAGCGACAGAATTTATATAATGATCCAGGTTCATGAATCATGATTCTAACCTACATCTGTCTTGTTTTATAGTTCAGTCTTACTGGAAACAGTAAATGCTTTGCGAACTGGATTCTAAAACGTGAAACAGGACAATTGAGATTGAATGGTAGGATACTCGAGAGACGAATAAGAAATATGCCAGATTGCCAGTAGAAGATTAAACAAAGGCACAGCGAACAAGGTGGCATTTATTAACGATGGAGCATTTTACAGCGGGGTAGCATACATTATTACGACTTAGCCTTAGTTGCGCCACATTGCAAAATACAATAAGCACTTCAGCGGTTCAGCCAATGATGCAGCTGCAATGATATATGCCGCAACGATCTGTAAGCAACTGCAGGTAGCAACAGCATCACGAATCCAATGATGCAGCGATGCCCCCGTACTGCATGTTGCCGGCGCAAGTAGTTCGCTCAGGCTTTCCCAGAAGATCCAAAGAGGCGCAGCTTCTCTACTACCACAGCTTTCATTGCTTCTTTAGCAGACGCCATGACCTGAATCAGGTCCTTTTCCGGCTTTCTAAGGGACTCCAGGTAGCTGTTCCGAACCTCGGTGTTCACATTGAATTTTCTCACGCCCAAGTCTATGCACTCCTGCTCCAGAAATTAGTGCATTGTTATTGCGCTTGCACAATATAGTAAGTTTTATCCTAATAATACTTGAGTTATGGGCTCATCAATAGCAAAAGATTCTGTACTGAATCACGAATTGGACTGTAGTATATTTATCCAAGAACATGGAAAATTTACTAACGTCAACATTGTACTAGTACTAGACCTTAAATCTACCACCAAAATAAATTCAGTGTTAATGCAGTTATTTCCATCGTAAATGCCTTAAACAAATCTTCAACAAACCCTAGGGTCCAATACCACGTTGAGCATCTTGCATGAACTAGCTTAGCATAGAATCTAGAAAATGGTAGGAGGATGGATTGCCTTCCTTTAACTTAACCATCTGGGCTGAGCTGGTGCAGGAAACTCTGCAATATAGCTACAAACTACAGATATATACTAATCTAATAAATAAATAACTGAAAGAACCTCACAAACCTTTACAAGCTCATGAGGTAGACCAGATGCTCCATGGAGAACCAAGCTAACTCCTTTCTTTAAGGTCAATGCACGAAGGTCCTGTCGTTAGTCAATTAAAAACATACTGATTCTGTAAGGTTTACTCAATTAAAAGCAGGCAACAGAACAATGCAAATTTCTCTCAAAGAATTTTTCATGATATGTCCCACATGCAAGTGTAATTGAATTTTTCTGACCTTTAGCAAGTCAAATCTGAGGTTTGGTCCACTAGGTGGATATTTTCCATGAACATTTCCAATGCAAACTGCTAGAGCATCAATGCTTGTCTCATCAATAAATCCCTCAGCCTGTAAATATGTACCACAAAGACACAGATATCCTTAGAAATAGGCACGAGTATCACGGTAGAAGGCCACTAAGTTAACATTGTTGTACAAGAATCGCACCTGGGAAACATCAGTAAATCTTGCTTCATATTCTTCAACGGTCAGGCCATCTTCAGATCCAGAGAGCCTACCCAGCTCAGCTTCCACAAGTAAACCTTTTGCATGAGCCAAGGAAGATATGCTCTTTGTGTATAAGATGTTCTCCCCTTAAAGTTAGATGGGAACCATCCACCATCACTGAATCAAATCCCTGGAAATTCAAGGGTCATGACATTGATGACCAGGAAAAAACTCAAGATTAATGGTTATGAAATGCACTTGCATGTCATCTTTAGTAATGCATATTTGAGGAAACCATGGATGTTCACATACCGCTTCAAGAGCTTGAAGCAAGTCTGACTTGGAAATGCCGTGATCATAGTGAACACTGATAGGCACCTGTGATAAGACAATCACAGAATGTGAACACTAGAGTATTCAATTTATTCAGATAATTGTTAAACATGTGGTTTATTTAGGAGTACAGAGTTGTATTTGCACTCTTTGAAAAACGGTAGATTCTCAAGTTTTTTCTTACACTGGATTGTTCTGCAGCAGTAATGCAACATGCTACCAATGGGATTCCACCTTGCTTCAGAGCACTGGGATGAATCTAAACAACAACCACAGCAAAGATAAAGACTCAGATAGTATAAGTGATAATACTAAATTTTCATATTCTTTAACAATGCTATATACTATATATCCATAAATTTTTTTTTGAAATAATACTATATTTCCATAATCATTTTTTAAGAAAAACATAATCAAGAGCTACATGGTACTTCTTTCAAAGAACCTAAAGGATAGCAGGAACTTCATTTCATTAAAAAGAGAAAGAGTACAGAGTACCGAACTACAAGGAACATCACCAGAACACTGCAATGAACATAGACTCGCTACTCACAAATAAGCTACATTTATTCATCTAACAATTATGAACCCCACAAGGCCTCACATGAATTAATATTGCAGGAAAGAAAAGAAAAGGCATGAGAATCTAACGAGTTTAATTATGTTTTCTGTATTATGTGATTTCAGGAAAATAAGCATATTGAAGTTCCTAACCTGCAGGATAGCAGGACTCTTTTCAGCCTTTGCTGCTGCAACAACAGCTTCAATTCCCTCAAGGTTATACACATTGAAAGCACCAACAGCATAACTGCCCTTCTCCGCATTCTTTACAACAAGAAAATAGTTAAAGGAAAATTTAAATCCGATATAAAGTGGTCCAGAAATTAACCTTGACAAGACTTTGAAATGTTGAGAATCTTACAAGAAGAAGTTCTTTTGTAGAACTTCTAGATGGGGAAGCCCAACTTTTCACCACTTTAGCAAGAGCACTGTTATCACCAACATTACCTGTTTCAGGGGCACAATGTTACCTTGAGTCAAAAGGTTAAATTATTTCTGTGTTAGTGTGGAATATAAACTAAAATGTTTTTAATACCAGGAAAAACAATGTAAGGGACTCCAGGAAATCTACTCTCAGGACCCAGCTGCCACAATGGTACACCAGCTAATGCTTGTCCCATGACTTGGCACGTTTAGCTTCCAAAGCTTTTGTAGCAATATCAGATGAAGTGATTCCTCCCTGTGTGAGTAACATTAAAATTTAATTTCATAAGTCAATTTCGTTCACAACATATGGGCTCATTTTTTTTTTTTCTCAACTAGCACAGCAGCACTTGCATACATTATTTTTTTTGTTGAAGTAAACATGTAGGTATGTTTCTATCTCAAAATATCACCAAAATTAAACATGAAAAACACAACCAATAATTTGGTTTAACAGCAATCATTCCAGAAATTGCCAATTCTTGAAAAGCTGTAATAAATTATCTATATGCATATGAAGTGCAATATGATGAACTTGAGTGCAACTAACAAGAGTTTGTGAAACTATTACCTTTGCAATGATGTTATGAGGTTTACTATAAAATTGTGAAACTGTTACCTTTGCAATGATGTAATGAGGTTTACTATCAATCCTTCTCACAATCTCCACTAGTGCTGAACTCACTTTATAATTAATTTCCAAGCTTTCTTCAGGAGCTGCAAAATATTAGGTACACTCTTCTTAGATCTTAGGAGGCCAAACTACTTAGGACAAACATCAAAGGAAGACAAAACATTACTTTGATTTGGCCTAAAAAGAACATAGAGTTATATCAGTTTCCATGTAGTGTGCTGCTAACGCTTACCAGCTCAATGAGAAAACATCTATAGCATAAGTCACATTTTTCAAAAACTTAGCATGCGCTTGGTTTTAGGACATGGTAGATTGGTAGGATGGGATGGTCATGTCCCTGGTTTTAGAGTTTAGACATGGTGGGTTAAGACTCCTAGAAAGAATTCTAGAGAGAGTTGATTTGGTCCAGAAGTTACATAAGGCTATTATACATGCTAGAGATGTTCTTAATGATTAACTTGCTTTTGGGCTTGTCTTTAAATTCACAACTCCCAAACAAAAAAAAAAATGTACAGAATCCCATGTCTCAAGCAGTGCTGTTGACTTGAACATAATCAACACTTTCAGTTTATCCATGACAAATTTTGGTTCGCCTTCCTATAGTGTTTCTACTCATGCTTAAACATGGGTAAAAGCATCTCCCTAGATATGCCAACAAAGCATGATATCATTACTATAGTAGTGCAATAGATAATTTTACCAAGATTATCACAGCTCATCACTATTATGCTAATAAAAAAAAAAAATAACTGGATGCAGAGTATAGTTGAAAAGATGCTAACTTTTTCCAGTAATGAGTTGGCGGCTGGTGAGAACTAGAGTGTCTTTTTCTGGATTGTATATAAGCATTCCCTAGTTCAACAATTCGGCTAATTTCTTGGTCTCTGTCCTCCATTGATTTCATTGAAACCATCTCGACAGACACCTAACAAAGAAGCAAGAGACCACATTGGATAGAAAAGATCTCAACATAAGTAGCCCAAATTCAAAACAGAAAATGTAAATAAACTACTTAGATCTTATCCAGGAGATGCTATAGTTTCATGTTTAGGCATCCATGATAACAAACATAACTTACCTCTATTACTTTCGAAGAGATTGCCCACACTGTGATTGCAACTCATCAACCTAATAAACGCAAATATAGTAATGTACATGAGAGGATACGATCTGGAGAGAGAGAGAGAGAGAGAGAGGGGCTTAAATCGCTAGAAGTCTGACCTGCTTTGTAGTTTTTGGCACATATGAACCAACAATTATGAGGCCTCCAGTTAAAGCTCTTTTTAAGCCAAGGTCATTGGGACAGATAGGTGGCTTTGGCTTGATCCCAATCCTTGCGCTCACAAAACTTGCAGCTGTGCGACAGAGAAACCGCTTTCCTTTTAATTCAGCCTGCCAAATTAACAATGGGAAAAGAACAATGGCATATCAAAACAGAGCACCGGGGACAGAATAAAACATATTATCATATATTACTTGACAAGAACTTTTTTATGCATACTTGACAAGAACTTGATATTATGAGAAAATTGTACCTGGATCATTCCAGAAGCAAAGACAGCCATGTCCCTGTCACTAGCAGCATTGACGATGCACACAGAGCCCTACAAACACAGAAACTCCTTATCAGAAAATTTCCAAGTGAACCAAGAACAGAAGGTAGAACAAGAAAACTGGGGTTATGGTACTATTGTGACTCATTGTGATGTATAGTGCAAGTTTTTACGGAAAATCATAATAGTTATTAGCCACTTTGTTCTTTTGTTTGGTGCTAACCATTTTTCTTGAATACAGGGGAGAGCTGTGTATAATTTCATCAAGTAGATGAAAGACTGTACAACAACAGACTCTTACACTAGCCCAGAGAGATTACAACAGACACGACACACAAAAAACACACACTACCAGACCAAGGAAACAAACCAGGCAACAACTAAGCACCTAGCCTATTCCCAGGAGAAGGCCCTGAGCTCCTTAGCACCAGCCATGCTGTTAGTGTATATGAGTAGAGGCCCAATTGAGGCCCATGTATAGCCAACATTATACCCACCCTTCTAGGGTTTGGAGGAATACACAAAGAATTATTTCCCTAACATGGTATCGGAGCCGCCACAGTTGGAGACGGGCCGTAACCATGAGCTAGTAGCCGGCGCCGCCGACATCGCGGTGCAGGCCAAGGAGGGCCTTTCGCGGAGCCGCCTGCTTGGAGACAGCCATAACCATGAGCTAGTAAAGCGGCGCCGCCGACATCGCCATATGCATGATCGAGAGCCACATCTTTGCTGCAATGAAGCGCCTCCTCCGCTATGTCCGTGGGCACTGTTGACTTCGCCGGCTCTCCACGGTCTCCCGGTGAGCTCGTTGTCACCGATCTTGGGGGGGCTGGATGCGGGACACTCGCCCTCCACCTCCGGGTATGCCGTCTTCCTCGGCAGCAACCTTGTCTCTGGCCGTCAAGCGGCGCTTTTGTCTCCCGCTCAAATCAACGGGACGGAGTTGTCAAAATGGAGTGGGCGGGCGAATAAAGCCGTCAACTCTTGGTGAGCTTCCACAGCCCCCACCAAGAACCCGTCTCAATGACAATGTCGCCGCTTGTCTACCTCTCCGGCAACCCGGTTCCACATCGGTGGACAAAGCATGTCGAGATCGACTTGCACTTTGTTAGCGGCCAGGGAAACTATCGGCGATGTCCAGTGCTCCATGAACAGAAGGTAGTAGAACCACCTCCCGTTTTGTCGACATCTTCACCAAGGATTTGCCCTCCTCGGCGTTCTCGGAGTTTTGATCTGTGTGTTGCTTTCTTTGATTGCTTGGATCTTGATCTCCGCTACGCCCGTAGTTCCGATCGTGCTAGGGGGTGTGGGGTGTTAGTGTATATATGAGTAGAGCCATGTATAGCCAACATTATACCCACCCTTCTAGGGTTTTGAGGAATACACAGCAATTATTTCCCTAACACATGCACCAAAGAGTGCCGTCTTTGATTCACGATTCCACTTTGTTGACATCTGGGGTACTAGAATTGAAAACAATATCGTTGTTTCCAAAGTTCCAAGTCAACAAGAAGAATGAATGAATTAGTCCCTTTCTAGAGTAGCTTATCTACTTCCTTGAGAGATCAGCATTAGGTTAAATCTTCTCAAGGCCAGCCCATTTGTCATGGTTTGATACTATTCACAATGCATAATACAAAGAGCTCGCTAAATTTAGATGACTTTTTCATGATCATTTTAAGTCAATAGCAAATTAACATCCACATGAAGTATCATTTTGTGAAATACCTTCTCCAAGCTACAGAGATGCTCACAAACAGCAGTTGGTCCTTGTTTACGCAAGAGAGTTATGGAAATTGTTGAGACTTGGTTCTCCAAAACCCGTCCTCTAGTCTTCTCTTCAACCCACTACACATTCAAGTACAAAGCAAATTTCTTAGGTCTTTCTCTTTAATTTACCAAAATAATTCCTCTAGAAACTTACCTGTCTGAGATTGGAAGATTTATAGCCAAAAGATGCATCCTTGGCAAATTCGGTTTCACCAGCAGGAATTAATCTGTAGATAACATCTGGACGATCAACCTTTTGTGATATCATTTATTTAAATATCTTGCATAGGTTACCTATCGGAGTCTGCGACGTAGTGGACGTCATTAATAGTGTATCTCCCACCTTGAAGAAAAAATGGACAGATTATCCAAGCATCCATCTCACCTAATACTGAGACAGCAGCATCAGCTTCCTGAAAGCAGAAGAACACAAGATGACCATGGAAAATGAAAGAGAAGAATACTCAAAACATCAATGACTTTAGATATTAACCTCCGGGAAATGACCGCGTAGAGTTGAATCACCTCTCAAGACTACTGTATAACTAACACCAGGGACCTTCTTTGCCGCAGCTTCAAGATTTCTGCAGATAGTTTGTACTAGAAGCATGGCCTGTTATAGTGAAAACATTTAACTACATATTTAAGTGAAAAATGTTAAATACTACCTCCGCCTACAAAAAATGCAATTCTCACATTTCGAGGAGTCAAACGGTTTAAACTTTGACTAATCTTATATGAAAAAGTTCTAAAACTCATGAGACAAAATAAGTAGCATTAGATTAGTTATTATGGAATATATTTTCATAATAAATTTATTTGGAGACATAAGTGCTAATATTATTTACTATAAACTTGGTCAAACGGTTCCCATAATTGCATTCTTTTGTGGACGGACTACGGAGGGAGTATATATTTAAAGGGGCTCCAAATATAACTACTCAACTTATTAGAACTTCATTCCTTTAAATAGATATTTAAAGGGGCTCCAAATATAACTAGTCAACTGCCTAGAACTTCATTCCCTTACCTTATCAGCAGTCATGGAACGAGAGTTTGTCAAAAAATAAAAAGCAAGTTGGTAGCTTGAGAAACTGTTCGACAAGGGCTTCAACAGGCCTGCAGTTTTAAATTGCATGCTAATCTTAAGAAGCCAAGTATTTATGAATGAAGGTCATATATTAAATTTTGCAAGTGGAACATGTATATATATTAAGAAAACAATAAATTCTGACTTTACCATTCAGTTAAAACCTCTATATCATGAACTGTTTGAGTCCCAGTTGGATCATCATCTAAAACTACAAGAATCTTTTTGCTATTATGAGATGCAATAGATACAAGATTATCAATTGATCTTCTGGCCATTCAGCAGGAAGAGAACGAAGGACATTTTCTTTGACTGAGCATGGGAGCCTTCCCTTCAACTTTTACACCAGTTAATGTCTCATAGACCTGCAATCACAATCCTTATCAGATCAATCTAAATTTACACAGTAAATTATGAAAGATCAAATGAGGTTTTCATATTTCAGCATGATCATAAAAAGAATATATTCACCTTCACAACGGCAGCATCGTCATATCTACCCCACCCAGAAGCAGATCCTGTTACAAATGCATCACCAAAACTAAATAGTAGCACCACATTTATAACTCCATTACTCAGGACATTTTTCATGTAAAAGCAAGAATGCATCATTGAATTGGTCACCATTTGGAATAGAATGAAATGGGTTTTTTGTTCTCTTACAGAAAAACTGAAAAAACAACCTGAAATAAACAGCTGGTGGGCAATAGTAGAGACATGCACTGGGATCCTCGAATTGGAACTTTCAGAAGATACTATACCCTGGAAAAGACAAGATACAAGCATTATAATATATTGATAGTAGCTAACAACATCAGCAAATAAAAGTTCCTTTATCCATACCAGATCCTTGACAAATATATCCACTGCAGAATAAGGTGTATAATCATTATCGAGCATGTGTGGCACACGATTTCCAAACATCCTGCACGACGGATGCTGATTAGGCAATCACATTATTGCCACCTTAACACATTGTAAAGCATACGAGCATCACATAAAGAGTTAGAAAACTTTTTTTACCGAAAATACAGCAGGGGGGGAGACCCCCACTGTAAGAGATTTTATTACTTTTCAAAAACAGGAAAAACTGTACAAATTAGATAGGGCTAAAAGAACTAAGCCACACAACCAGCAAGAAGGCAGGAGAAACTACACTCCAGAGAAGCAGAAGTAACTAGGCGAGGGAGTCTAAACAGAGAAGAAAAGCATGTCGTTTTTCTTCAGTAAGTCTAAAGGCTTGAAGTTTGGCTTCCTCTTAAAGGAGGTTTTCCAAGAGATAAAGGAGCTATAGCAGTTAGCAAAATGAGTTGAATTGCATGTGTACTTTTCTTTCCTTATCAGTTTGCTAGTAAACCAACATGAAAAGCAATCTAAGTTTCAATGCCAAATGATTGAGAAGTGACGTGATTAAAGCGAGCAAGGGCAATCAAAGAAATATACCATGAATAACCTCTTGCATGTTGCATAATTTCGAAGACTCTTCTCGTTCTCAAATTTAGTCGAGCAGCAAATGACATGTATTTCAGCTGCTGAGGCTATATGAACCCCAGCAAGAAGTTGGTTGACCATCTTAACAGAACTGGAAAGAATGAGAAATAGATAGACATTTATGCTAAAATTTAACCATTCATTCTAAACATATATCACGTACAGCCACCAAATGATCATAGAAAACTGCAAGGTAAGAAGAATCAAAGCAAATAACTATAAGAGATTAAGATGTATATATCACCTTGCAGCTCCACATCCTCCTTTGATTACATACAACTTTTCACTCAGAGCTGTTATGTAAGACTAATAAGCCACTGGGAAATCTCTGGATGTTTTTCTTGAAAAAAAAATATGTGTTCAGGTAGTCATCTTTATTACCTGATAAAACAGAACCAGTGCAATGCAGGGCTTCATCTGTCCCTGAAGCCATTATCTGTTAAGATAATGCACAGAGTTATTTCAACTAGGGTTGCAACATCATGTCCATATCAAATTGATGTAGTAGTAATCATACAGTTAGTGTCCCATCTGCCGCCCTTTTTGACACCACCAGATACTGGAGCATCAACCAACTTTATCTGTCGACATTCAGCTGTATGGAAGCATAGTCAATGATACTAACTTTTTTATTGCAGAAAGAACACAACATGCTAAACTTTTAAATCACAGAAACAGTTCGCAGAATCGTTAACACTTCTACAAGCTGTGGCTTTCATGACTATAACAGTCTTCCAATAAAAGGAATACCAAATTACTACAATTATTTTCAAAAAAAAAGATGTTTAATTTGATTCTTTAGTATCAAGCAGAATAAAGAAACATTGGTGTGCCCTAGAAGATAAAATCATCAAGATACATAAATGAACCTTGCAGACAATTTGGACAATCTAGAACCTTATTTTGGAAAATAAAATATGCTAAATTGGTAAAATATATATATATATATATGCTAAGAGCTGTTACCTTCTAATCTTCTGTTTAGGTTGATCACAAATCCAGGAGAAACTGTAGAAGAAAAGGATGACAGATGTTCCAGCAGATAACACTGAAAAAAAGGGCAATGACATCACTAGAATTAAAGCTCATCAGCAGTAAACTAACTTTGGTAGAAGAGTTTTATTTTGCAGTCAGAACATAAGGGGTAAGTTTGTACAGATTACCTGGTACAGCACCAACATTTCCAAAAAGAACACTATCAGCTTGAGACTCATTTGCAACCATGATAATAAGAATTTCCACATCTGCAATGAGCTTGCATAGTTAATACATCATCAATGGTGCCTCTAACAAATAATCTCTGTGAAAGGTAACAACTATAACATTCTTCTAGTTGAATGGAAAGGAGCAGTACTACCTTGTAGATGAATACTCCTCATGAAATGAAGTTACATGGTTAAACGGATCAGTAAAAAAAATTAGATACAGATGATCTATCCTGCAAGATTAAATGATACAGTATTGTATTTTTACATGAAAACAGCCTAAAAGGTCATAGCTACTATGTCCAAACTATAACATATGAAGTAATTATCCAGAAAACTT
The DNA here is from genome assembly GCA_015847255.1 of Hyparrhenia diplandra. Taxonomy (NCBI): domain Eukaryota; kingdom Viridiplantae; phylum Streptophyta; class Magnoliopsida; order Poales; family Poaceae; genus Hyparrhenia; species Hyparrhenia diplandra. The sequence goes on from JADLZK010002438.1 coordinate 370,114, forward strand.
TATTGGATGAATAATGAGTATGGAAAGATTTTGTAGTCACCTTTTGCTACTTCCTCAGGAGAACCTTTTGTTGATCCACCTAAATCAGCAAACCTGGCCATTGTTGGCTTGTAGACCTAAATCAGAAATGGAGAAAAGCTATTCGTTGAGGGAATGTACACACATACACAAAAACAAAAAGAAGAAGAGTAGAAAAAGAAAAGGAGAGCAGGAGGTCCTATGACATAGCCCTAGGATCATAGACAAATTTATAGAAAGCTACTACAAAAAATTGATTAAAGTTCAAGATATTGGTCTTTCTATTGCTTTGGGATTAAATCCAATGTATTCATTGTTACTTATAACACGGATAACATTCAACAGACTATAATCTGCGATTGAATCCAGCAAACATCAAGAGATTGGTCAGAGTTCTGGGATGTGAAAAAATGTTAAAGAAACGCATGTGCAATTGGAAAGGAAAAGGCCATGTACAATTCTTTTACCTTACTGCAACAATACAAAGGGCAAATTATGGAGTTGGGAAGGATAAGAAGGTCAGAAGAGTTCTCACATCATAAGCAACAACATAGAACCCTGATTTCAGCAAATGGGATGCCATTCCAAAGCCCATAGCTCCAAGACCAATGAAGCCAATCCGCTTTGCTGCTTTAGATTCCATAACAAGCTGATCAGCTAATTTGCTTGCATCATAGATTTGTTGACTGGCAGCATCTACAATATTTACTCCAAATGATGCTTCCCAAACCTGAAATGCAAAATTCCAAATTCTAAGACAGATTTGAAAAAAGAGGACTAGTAGCAGGTTTTAAATGCAAACAGCTATTCCACACCTTCAGCGGTGAGCCAGACCCATCTCCAGTTACTGCTGAAGAACCTGCAAATAAGAACAAAGAAGAGTGGATGAACCAAAAAGACATAAGCAAGCATGCAAAGGATCCAATTTTCTAGATATGCTAAGACAGATAATAAACGTGTATGGATTATCTCAACCCTTTGATTCCAAACATTAATAATATCAGGTCAGTGTTTGCCACTGGTTAGCAAATGAGTCAACATGTAAAGAAGATTTAGACATACCATGTATCAATTGTTGGTAGGCAACACCCAGAAGTGGCAGCGGAAATGTTACTGATTTTGCCATATCCATCACATGGCTCTATGATTTGTAAAAGTGAAACTATTAGAGATTCAGAAAGAGAACCATTTAGTGAAGCAATAGTGATAATTCTTTCCTGTTAGCACTACCAGGATGGCAAATATAAAGCATTAAGAGGAACCAAGAATGTGGAAAGTAAGAATGGAATCCTTACAACTCTCATCAGAAAAGGGAATAGGAACTCACTGCATTTTTCCTTGCTGAGTTTAGAAAATCAATAAGCAAAGGATCCTCACTCAGAAGTTTTGGAACTAACTCGACAAATATCCTGTAATCAGTGTAGTAGAATTTTACTGAACAGAATGTCAGGTATTATTTGTTTAGAGAACACAAAAGAATAAAGAAACTCCCATAACCTTGAGCTCCCAGCAGCATTCGATATTATGTCATAGATAATTGATGGATGAATCCCAGCTCGAACACCAAGATACATTGCTTCAATAGACGCAACAAAATGAATGCCCTCCAGCAAATCATTCACCACCCTAAGTTTGCTGCAGACATGAAACATATATATATATATATTTAAACTACCGTATAATAGTTGCAGTAATTGGTATGGATACTACTTTTTACTGTTGATGTTCCTCCATAGCATGGCTATAGGGTAATACTGTTCGTCCTTCAATAATTAATAATGATATGATATGTAATTATCCTTGCATATTCTTGAAATAGAACACTATTTACTATTCTCAGAAAGGGTGAGCAACCTGCTAGTGCAAAATTCACCTTCAGCAAAGTAAATGGTTTTGTTTAGGCCTGAAAATATCACGAGGTAAGTTAAAATTTCAACATTATTGCACTGTTAGCACATCATAAGATATAAAATAAGATGGGAATATTTGCAAAAGAAATTTACACATCTTTTGACTTACTGTGGAAAAACTTTCTAGCTCTTTCTGCTATGTCCTGCCTCCCAGATGCAACAATCTGGCATATACAAAGTAAGTAGTGATAAGAGAAAGGGAAAACAAAGATGCATGGTATTCAGATGCTCGATATGCTGTACTGCTTACAACAATCTGTTGCTTTAGTTCATCAGACAAACCACTGAAAATGTATCCATCCAGCAGGAAGACATCCTTCTTCTCATCTGTACAGTAAATTATGTTAGCTAAGTACCACTAAGCTAGGATCCTCGATGTGACCATGTGGATCTCAATGGGCGTATAAGTGCTAGCATTAAAATTAAACATTGGAAAATGAAGAAATATTTAAACTCAAACAATTAAACAACATGAAAAGTTGATGGTTTAAATGTTCAGATTTGCTATGTCTATAACATAAAAAGAATGTACATAGAACTCTTGGCACAGTAGCCTTTCCAGGTCGGGAAGTGAATAATGACATGGCATGCAAAGTATTTTACCTGTAAGCTTTTTGCTCCAGCTTCTCCAACTGGCTAGGCAGCAATGTCGAACGAATCAATACAATAGAACCCGCACATAATCCTAAAAATGCACAAACAAACCGTATATATAAGTTATATACAGTACCATGTACAGTAGATAGTTAAGCTGGATAGCCGCAGTCAACGCAATGACTCAACAAGCACGTACCTTTGGCGATACCCTCAACTCCGAAGAACAACTCGTCAACCCCATCAGCATCGCTTAGAACGAGGACCAGCGCAGCATCTGCGGTTAAAGGAAGACGCGATCAGCTTAATTAGCTCGATGAGCCCGATCACCTCGGCATTCCAACAAATGCATCGCAGCCACGCAAAGCATAGCAGCGGCCAGCGCCCTCCACAGTATCACACCCACCAAACCAAATAGGCAAACATCGAATCCAGCCAGTACTGGAGCTCAAGAGAGCGCAGGCTCACCTCGCGTGGCTTCCGCCGGGCTCGCGCACCGGATGAGACCATTCAGCTCCGCGAGCGCCGCAGATGGAGACCGTTGTTCCGCCTGCGCTAGCTGCGCACGAGTCACTGATTAGACAGACGCACGCGTGATCGATCATCTCTACCGGCCGGAGGTTGCAGCGCGAAACTAGGGCGGAAGGTTGGCGATCGGGGCGAGCCTGAGACTGACTGACCTCGGGTCAGGGACGAAGGAGCGGACGTGGGCGCCGGAGCGGAGGAATGAGGCGGCGAGCTCGACGCCGAGCTCGTCCGCACCGATGAAGGCCACGGGGGCCGCGGCCGACGACATCGCGGGTGGGTGGGTGCCCTGCTCCCGACGGCGACGACCCGAAGCAGAGCAGAGCAGAGCAAAGCAGATCGAGCGAGCAAGCGAAGTGGGCCGCCGGCAGTGGCACGAAGGTGACGAGGAAGGATTACGACTGTTGGACTTGGAGACTTACTCGGGTTATCCGTGTCGCTTGCAGAGGATGACGACAAGCAGCTCGGATTCTGGAGCAGATCACGCGCGGGAGCCTTTTTCTATTCTGGGTGTGGGGTCTGGGGTTGTTGAGATCTGACGTGGCGTCCACTGCTGCGAGGGAGTTTGGCAGTTTGCGAAATCTGACCCCAACGCTTGTGATATGGGCAGCCACAACGCGGGCGGTACGAGCGTGCAGCCTCGTAAAAACAACAGACCTGGATGGAGCAGCACGCACGGCAGCTATGTTAGAAAAAATTACAAAAAGCACCGTTGGAGTTCCCGTAGTAAATTATAGTACGTTTCTTTTGTTCGTGGTAATATTATTCTACCATAGAGTAACTAGGCTTAAAAGAATGGTTTAAGAATGTACATTTAAACTGTAATTAGTTATTTCTTTTACTTACATTTTTCCAAAACTTATGTCTTTTGGTGTATTTAATGTGATGTGATTGAGAGAGTGCAAAAATTTGGAAGATAAGTTAGAAATTTTGCCATCTAAAAAGACCCCAGCAAATTTTTGCAACGTAGAAGTGGCCGTCTCCTCCGACACAGCAAGGACAAGTCCATTCATGCTTTTACTTTTGTTCCTTTTTATAGCAAGGCTCCAGCGCGCAGCAGTGTTTGCCCATGCTTTTGTCGGATGAACCGGCTTGTATCTTCGCAGGAGACTTCAAGTAGAAACTGGTGCCAAATTAAACGCAGGTTTGGGTGTTCGTTCATAAGTTTGACTCGATTTGTAGAAAATACATACAAGATTTAAATCTCCAAATAAATTTGTCAAAAAACTAGATCAAAATATCTTTCAATGATACTAGTTATGTAATATAAATATTAATCTTATTATAATATATAATTGCCGGGCAGTTTTTCTCGGGAAGGGAACTACGTTTATTTTAGATGGGACGAAGGGAGTAAAAAATGGAGCTACTACTCATGGTGACATAGACAATCAAAACATGCCTCTAGGGTTTGTAGCATTGGGGAAGGCCTAAGTTCGGGTGCCACAGGAGTACAGAAATTTACGACAACTACGCATGCGGAAGAGTAGTTACTCCTTGGACAATATTTATTAATATAAATGAAAGTACTACGGAGTTCGAGTTGCAAAAAGTTTGCATTCTAAACGAGGCCCAAGAAAACATATGGTACCGTCTTGGTCCACAACTCCACACAATACTGGTATTTGCCCCGTGCTATCAGCATGTGCACAAAAGCTTGATTGGTTTACGAGGAGAGTGCACAAAAGCTTGATGATAATAATACAGGCGCCATAGCTCACGCCCGGACGTCCGGAACAATATAACCCGTCTGGATGCCCGCAACTGTTGTGCCTGTCCGCTTGCTAATTAACTACCTCCTGCCCTGCTGGCTGCTGTTTTTTTTTTTTTTTTTGAGAACCAGGCA